>JAQMRL010000004.1:55100900-55488400 GCA_035578175.1 Catonia carolina
TTTACTAAATATTTTATGCTCTACAAGATAGGGTAGGCGCCATTTCTGCTGAAATTCATGGGGAGGCTGTTTTCTTGTAAGAGAAAGTGTTTTTGTAAAGATTGCGGCTTTAATATGCATTTTAGCGCAAAATGTATATAATAAAAGTTGTAGACAATTTTAAAATCTACAGCTGTTATTTCAAACATTTTTTTGTGTAACGCTTAGTTTAGCGGTAATAAGCGATTTTCTGTTTTTTTTCTCACGAAAACGTGTAAAAAAATCGATTCTTTAAAAAATTTTAGCGTTAGTATGCATTTTACGACAAAAATGTATATAATAAAATTTATAGGAAATTAGAAGATCTACAACGTTTATTTAGAGCATTTTTCTCTACAGAGCCTAGTTTAGCGTGAAAGAGTGATTTCCCGTATTTTTAAATCAATCTGAGGTTGATTTTGCATTTTACATTAATAATAATTGCATGATTAAAATAAGGTTAGTTTTTGTTTATTTCTAATGTTTTTTTTATTACTTAGGTTATATTGGTCATTATTTGCATTGGCGAGAGAAAGTCGTGTGAGTGTTTCACATCAGATTTATATACCAAGAAAAAGTAATGTAATTAGTTTTATTAATATTAAGGACTAATTTACTATAATCTAACCATATTTGACTCTTATGTTGTGCCTGAATGGGATTCGAACCCAAGACTGCATGATGAGAGGCGAGTACGCTACCAACTACGCCAAAGCGGCCGGCGTAACTCTAAATAGACCTTCTGCTCTCTTAAAAACATTATTACAGGATTCACCTGAAAAATACAATACTGTATCATCCACTATAACTTAAATAGTTCGTTATTATTTTCAAGGTTTTATGGCTCCCCCCTAAACCCCTAATATTTTTTTAAACCCCTAATATTGCCGTATTTATTAAATTTGCTTTAATATTTATAATAACCCACCGGGTTGGTGTAGAGGTAAAGTTGTCGCCAAAATTAGCTGTTTATCAGCTGATTTTCGGAGACGAAGGTTCCTGGTTCAAATCCTAGTAAAGAGTTACTTTTATACGGATTTGAATGCTAGACAGTGGTTACCGGTGTTACCGAGGGTTACTTTGATGGTTGGGGTACAATTAACCATACTCTCTCAGGAATGGTCGATCTGAGTCTGTACAAGACTATACCTCATTTACACGCCATACACATCATCCTCATCTCATTGGGTCATGGGGTTGCTTAATGTTCTCAATTGAACAGATGGCAACGTACACAAATTAGGGATTACAAAAAAAAATATTTATAATGATGTTATCAAACCCTGTAATATTTACTATACTAAATGTATTGCTACTCCTTTGAGGCTAGGAATAAATACGTGAACAGCGCGGGCGCATTTTTCCTTGTTTCATTTAATTAATTCGGGTAACTTTTAGTTTATTTTCATTTTGACTTTTTAGTTGTACGCTAAACAAAAGCGCGAATTGACTAATTCTGTTAAAAAAGTATATTGTTTTATTTATGTATTTTGTGTTAAAACTTTTGGTGTTAACATAATAGTTCTATAGTGTCGTGTATTGAAAAGGAAAAAGATTATAATTTTTTTATTTTACTTTAATCAATATTTTAAAAAAAGGGAAGATAGGATTGGATTTTTTAATTTACTTTATTCGTACAATACAGACTTGTTTAATTTGACTTGTGACAGACAGGGGTAACGCAACGAATCTCATATATGGGTTGATTTACTCGAATCCAGTCTACTTTTCGGGATAATAATTCCATTATTTTTTGTGCATATTTAAAATTTCTCGGGCTCTATTTTATCTTGTAGAGGGAGAAAGTATTGTTATAGGAAAAAATTTTCGATTCCTCAATTTCAGTTGATCATGACATTTCATAATAACTCCCTGAAACCAAAAATTGAATATATTTGGTGTTAGGAAAACATTTGTCAATTTGTGTATTGCTGTAAAAATGCTTTATTAATTTTGGAGTTCAAAATTACGCTAATTTGTTTGGAGCTTTAAAAAAGTAACGGATTCTGAAAGAACCTCGAGATTTTTTAATATTTCGGCCTTAGTATCCATTTTATTACAAAAATGTGTATAAAACAGTTTCCTGAAAAATTGCGTGTTGCACCACCTCGCCTAAAGTTTGGGGGGGGAAGTATTTTTTAACTCCTAAACGGTGCATCTTAGCAAAAAAGTGTAGATAAAACCTTTTTGTGACTCGCCCAAAGTACTTCAAGTCCATGTAGCTGAAGTTGCTCTATTAACCCACTGGCTCGCTGAGAAAACGAAAAAACTAATTTTGATGATTTGAACCGTCGGGTTTCATGTTATTTATTTATTTCGCCTCAAAAAATTTTCTATATTGTCTAGACAAAATGTTTTAGTTTGAAAATTTTTCGGATATTTAAACTAAAAACTATTAGAAACCTAAACAGGTGCCCGCACCCCAACGATTTTCTTGTACCATCTTACTTGTAGACTACTTCCATAAACGTTGAAACTTAATCATTCTTGTCCACCTAACCCCACTGATGCGAGACTCGGAAGCGGCGCAAAGCCCCGCTAGAGTGGCGAGTGTGTAATTAAAATTTCACGAAATAAAAAAATCTACAGTTTTTATTTGAAGCATTTTCTTGTACAGAGTTTAGCGTCAATCAGTGATTTTCCGTATTTTTAAGTCGAACAGAGCTTGATTTTAATTTTGCGTTGTTCATCCATGATTAAAATTAGGTTATGTTTTATGCTGTAGTGAATGTACAAGGTTCAGTTTCTTTATTCAACTCAGAACAGTCAACTATATTGTGTAGTCCAGTTTTATCGTCTTTGGTGAAGTTCTGTGAACGATTCTTGTAGGGATTTGTTTTATTTGTGGTTAAAATAAAATTCAACTTCTGCTACTTATTCCCTATTGGATCTAATTTGTACATTGGTAAAGTTTAATAGATTCTACTCATTGATAGTCCTTGAAAACTAGTTCTTGACCTATTTCCTTCATTGCTTGTTCTTTTCGTAACGGATTATTTGTTTTTCTTTTTATACCTTACTCCACATTTTGTTCTATATTTTTATTTCCCTTCTGTTTCGTAACCTTTATTATATAATTTTGTATGTTGCTTTTCAAATTTTTTTTTATATAATTCAAAATCATGTGCGGAAATTCAAAATTGGTTGTTTAAAAAGGGGAGGTTAGACTCCCCTGAATACGTTACTGAGCGTACCATCCAATTGAATTGTAATCTAATTGAACGTGATCTGATAGCTCCAGGGCTTTAGAAAATAGTATTTCATATTTCATTTTTAACGCTCGTACAAAGTAATTCGTTGATTTTAAAAAATTGAATCTATAAAAGTAAGAAAATGAAGGTAATTAAGTAAAAAATAAACTTTTAGGTTATAAAACATGTTTTATTAAGCCTGTTAATGTTTCTACACGTAGTATATATGCAGAATGTCCCGGAAGAATCCTATTAAACTTTGCAGATGTGTTCCTTTTATTAAAATAATGAAAAAAGTTGGTATAAACATTTATCCGAAAATGCTTCATAAGGGAGTTAAAGCTAGCGGATAATTTCGCCCCGATTTTAGTTCTCCTGGTGAAATTCGGTCACTAAAAGTGGTTACCAAATTCTTTTGGTAATCACTTTTAGTGACAAATTTGGTGGATTTCATTCCTAGAACTGTATTTTCAGTAGTTTTCGGTTAAGAGAGGTTTTGCTTTAGGCTGCACGTCAAATTTAAGATTTAAAATAACTAGTATAAAATTTATGGTAATGGTTATATAGAAAACCGGATAAAGCTGTTCAAATTTGTATAGTTTTTTTTATCAAGATTGTTAATTATGTTATTTTGTTATTGTGAAAGCTGGTTCACTCTTAGGAGATGATAGACAATTACTACTTATTTAGTTAGGTTACCTGGTTCAAGTTAAGTTACTAATAACAATAATTGCCATACATACATATTAATGTCATTCAACTAACTACATATTTTATTTACTTTTTTCTACGTTTGTTTAAAAGTGGAGAAAAGTTTTGGCTCACTTATTTATACATTTTTGAAGTGATAATTTACGTAAAGAAAAATACCTTTTTACACAATTTAGATGTTCACAACCACTACACAAGAAACAGAATCTATTATTATGTTTCTAATCACAACACTAAATTGTTTGAACAAAAACCAACTTATGCAGGTAGAAAATACATCAATAAATTGCCACAAGGTTTAAAAAGTTGTGACAATTTAAGTCATTTAAAAAAAAGCTAAAACAATACTTGATTGATAAAACATTTTACAGTGTGCACGAATTTCTTTCTAAATAGTTTTTGGTTGAAAAGTATTTAACTTCTAATTAAACAAATATTGTGTACTATCTGATACAAACGGGTTCATGACAAGTCTACTGAGTTAAGCAGTAGCGGTAACAAATTATCGGTAAGTGATGAATTTATCATTGTGTTTAACTTTTTAATTTTTTGTGCTATTTGATACAAAGGGGTTCATGACTAGCCTACTGAAGTAACCAGTAGCAGAAACAAGTTTTTGGTGGTAAGTGATGAATTTATCATTGTGATTGACTTTTTGTTTATCAATTTTATCTTGACATGTCCTATTCTCCCTTTTTGGAGTCTCCTGGATGCAAAAAAAATGTATGTTAGTTAATTAGGTTTTTCGTTTTTTTTTTAGATTTATTATATTATAATTAATTTAGATTTATTTTTATATAATTGTTTTAGTGTGCATGTCCTTAAAGCTCTGTATATATTTAATTCTTTTTTTTAGAAATAGTATAGTTTTTACTTTCTCTTGCCTATATGAATATATAGGAAGGAAAGTATTGTTTTCATGTTGATTTTTCGAAATCGAGTTTTCACCGGATCTATACGTTTTCAGACCCCCTGAACCCAAAAAACATGTTTTTAGCGATTGGTCTGTGTGTGTGTGTGTGTGTGTGTGTGTGTGAACAGAATATCTCAAGAACGGAACATCGTACGAACTTGAAACTTGAAACTTAAGTTACATATCACTACCGGACCCGACACGAACATTTTCATCAAAATCGGTCAACCGGAAGTAGTAATTTATTCGTATAATTTTTCACTTTTTTGCGATTTTCTCAAAAACTAGTCCTACGATTTTTTTTAAAATCGCCTGGTTTACTACATTTTTTATGTTCTACAATATAGGGTAGGCGCCATGTTTGCTGAAATTCTGCGTGAGGCTGTTTTTACGCAAAAACATTTTCTTTTTAAGATTGCGGTTTTAATATGCATTTTAGCGCAAAACGTTTTATAATAAAAGTTGTAGAGAATGTAAAATTTTACAACTTTTATTTCAAACATTTTTTTGTATAACGCTTAGTTTAGCGGTAATTTGCGATTTTCTGTTTTTTTTCTCACGAAACCGTGAGAAAAATCGATTTTTTTAAAATTTCGGTCTTAGTATGCATTTTACGACAAAAGTGTATATAATTAAATTTATAGAAAATTAAAAGATCTACAACTTTTGTTTAGAGCATTTTTCTCTACAGAGCCTAGTTTAGCGTGAAAGCGTGATTTTCCGTATTTTTAAGCCAAACTGAGTTCGATTGTCATTTTGCGTCATTCACTCATGATTAAAATAAGGTTATGTTTTTGAGGTTAGTTTTTGTTTATTTCTAATATTTTATTAATAATGTTAGGTTTATTATTAATTATTTGCATTGGCAAGAGAAAGTTGTGTGAGTGTTTCACACCAGATTTTTTTTATTGTCATACTTTTAAGACCAAAACTAGATTTGTATCTCAGTGGTACTGTCTACTTAATAAAATAAGAGAACACCTACCCTAGGACATGGCTTTTAACATTGTTGGGTAGGTCAATTTTCTCGACCTCGTATACTGTGATTTATAAATTTATTATACCTTTAGAAAGGAATGGGTGTGTATGGTTTACTAGTGTAATATCATCACAATGTCCTCGACTTAGCCTTCTTTTTGACGCCGCGTCTTGAACATTGTTGTATTATCTTTGTAACCTAAAAATCTGGTGTTAAACACTCACAATACTTTCTCTTGCCAATGTAAATAATTAAACCTATCTGTTATGTTTAATCATAGGTAAACAATTTCAAATGAAAACATAAACCTAATTTTTATCATGAATGAATGATGAAAAATAAAAATCAACCTTTGTTTGACTTAAAAGTATGGGAAGTCACTAATTGACGCTGAATGGTCTGTAGAAGAAAATGCTTGAAATAAACTTTTAGATGTTATAATTTTCAATAACTTCGATTATAAAGTACACTTTTTTGTTGTAAAATGCATCCTAAGGTCGTAATAGTATTAAAAATCCCATCTTTTATCGATTTCAATGAGAAAAATTGACGCTAAACTTAGCTATTTAGAAAGTAATGTTTAATATAAAAGTTGTAGGTTTTTTACTTTCCTGCAACTTTGATTATATACACTTTTGCACTAGAATGCATATTAAACCCACAATCTTAAGAAAACAATTTTTACCTCGAGAGGACAGGCCCTTTTAAAATTTCAGTAAACATGTTGCTTATCCGATCTTGTAGACTCTACAAGATATAACTGCTGTACAATGTAAAGAATTAAAAATATTGTAAATTTTTTTTTTAATTCCAAATACGTGTACGTTGCAATCTGTTCAATTCAGAACAATAAGTAACCCCATGACCCAATGAGATGAGGATGATGTATGTATGACGTGTAAATGAGGTGTAGTCTTGTACAGACCCAGGTCAACCACTCCTGAGAGAGTATGGTTAATTGAACCCCAACTATCAAAGTACACCGGTAACCACTGTCTATTATTCAAATCAGTATAAAAGTAAACTACCTTTACTAGGATTTGAGCCAGGAACCTTCGTCTCCGAAAATCAGCTGATAAACAGCTGATTTTGGCGACGACTTTACCTCTAGACCAACCCGGTGGGTTAAGTTGTAAATGAGGCAGTTTTAAATAAAGTCTTAGGAGCCATTTTTTTTGGAAAAATGGCAAAAAGTGAAAAACGCACGAATAAATTACTACTTCCGGTTGACCGATTTTGATGAAAATGTTCGTGTCTGGTTCCTTGGTTGTACCCAACGTAAGTTTCCAATTTTCAAATTCGTACGATATTCCGTTCTTGAATATTATATATTTTTTGATATTCCGTTCTTGCCGGCCGCATCGGCGTAGTTGGTAAGGTGCTCCCCTCTCATCATGCGGTCTTGGGTTCGAATGCCATTCAGATACGGCATATTTTCATACGTTACAAAAATCCTTTCATCCTTCACCGTTTGCATTAGCAGTAATTACAGAACAGTCGGACGTTATACCAAAAAAAATCCGTTCTTTAGATATTTTTTTTTTCACACACAGACCAGTCGCCAGTTACAAATTGTACAAAATTGTACATATATTTTGGGTTCAAAGGGCCACTTAGTACTTTTAAAATGAACCCAGATAATGTAGAATCAGCTGAAATGTATTATGATTTAAAAAAATAAAATTTGAAGTAATTTTTTTTGTAATTCAGATAAAGTATAAAGTAAATTTTAATTGAAAAATAAATTTTATAAGGTTGCACTTTAATTTATTTAATATAATATGTTTTGTTCGCGATAGGGTTGTTTTTCTTTATATAGTTCTTTTATATTTTTGTAGTTTAAATTTTCTTTCCAGCTCTGAACCGGGTTATACTTATCGAACAATAAATAGCACAAGTTTTCTTTTATGCTATTATTCTATTCTTTTGTATAATAATATAGGTTATATTTTCTCACTTTCTTTAAATGTATTTCTTTTTTAATTTAGTTTTTGGTCGTTTTTCTTCTGTACTATTTTATGTGGCTTCTTTCCTTTGTTATTTTTCATTGTGCTTTGTTATTGTGTTTTTATTTGTTCTCAATTTGGCTACAATAATGTTTCCTTCTTTCTATTATTATGTGGTAGTTTTGTTGTATTTTTTATCGTCATAGATTTAAACGAAATCCAATCACTGAATCGCTCATCACGAAATTTCCAAGACCACAAGGTTTGGTATAAAGAAACTTGCACTCTGTAGTGTGTAGATTCCATTTGGGTAATAGGTGCTCGTTAGAAAGAGATTCTGAAATTGTCTACTTTTTTATTATTCCTAATATTTGTACATTTGCAATCCGTTCAGTTCAGAACAATGAGCAAATCCATGATCAAAAAATATAAAAACGATTTGTAAGTAAATGAGGTGTAATCTTGTACAGATCCAGGCCGACCATTACTGAGAGAGTATGGTTAATTGAACCCCAACCATCAAAGTACACCGATAACCACTGTCTAGTAAAATGATAAATCACCGGTAAATTATCTTCTAAAAAAATTGAAAATTCAAGAGAAAAAAATTTGGATGTTTTTTAGATTTAAGGTGTATTTTAGGTCTAATATAGCCTACACTATTTACTCTCAATCTGTTCGTTGCAGGGCTAAAAAAAAAAATTGAAAATTCAAGAAAAAAATTTTTTTTGGATGTTTTTTAGATTTAAGTTGTATTTTAGGTCTAATATAGCCTACACTATTTACTCTCAATCTGTTCGTTGCAGGGCTAAAATAAATAGTTCTGTTTCTTATCACATGGTCAGCCAATTAAATGACTGAATCATTTAAGAACAGAAGAGGTAGAGGTGTAAAAGACACTAATCAGGGTTATCTCCTCTGAAAGTAATGAATTTCATTATACAGTCAGACCCTGTGGTGAATGAAGTGAAGGTGTCATTTGCAGAGTGGAAAATATGTGCTTTTCAGAGGGCCCGGCATGCTGATAAGCATACCTTTCAATTCAGTGAGGAAGGCAACGGTAAACCACCTCACTCCTCGTTTTACTTAGTAAAACCTCTACAGGTTCAAACCAGCGTTTCGGCTGATGACCTAAACAACAATATAGCCTACACATTAAATTAATTTTTTTTTCATTAAAAGCTCTTTTGTACCACTTTTTTGTCATCCAACGTTTAGTTTAGCGAAAATAATAATTGCTGTATTATGCTGAACTGCACTAAATTTAGCAGGCACGTATCCAGAAAAGGGCAAAAGGGGTATCCTCCTTGAAAAAATATGTGTGTGCGCGTACAAGGAAAATGAACGATTAATGGAAACGATTAGAAAAAGAAGGCTAAAATTTTAAACATTAGACCTAAATTTTTACATAGTAGCTAAATTTTTAAAAAGTAGACCTAAGGTGTCGGAAAACTGGTTTAAACAAGTCAGGAAAGGATATTGAGAAAACTTAATAAAACGAACCTAATTAAAGACTTAAAGGGCTTCTATGAATAGAAAAAAATCTGGTGTGAACACTCACACAACTTTCTCTTGCCAGTGCAAATAATTAACAATAAACCTAACATTAGTAATAAAACATAAGAAATAAACAAAAAACTAACCTCAATAAACATAACCTAATTTTAATCATGAGTGAAAGGCGCAAAATGAAAATCAACCTCAGTTTGGTTTAGAAATATAGAAAATCACGCTTTCTCTCTAAACTAGGCTCTGTAGAGAAAAATGCTCTAAATAAAAGTTGTAGATCTTTTAATTTTCTATAAATTTAATTATATACACTTTTGTCGTAAAATGCATACTAAGGCCGAAATCTTAAAAAAATAGATTTTTCACACATTTTCGTGAGAAAAAACAGAAAATCGCTAATTACCGCTAAACTAAGCGTTATACAAAAAATTGTTTGAAATAAAAGTTGTAGGATTTTAAATTCTCTACAATTTTTATTATATAAAGTTTTGCGCTAAAATGCATATTAAAGCCGTAATCTTAAAAAAACAACGTTTTTACGAGAAAACACCCTCACCAAGAATTTCAGCACACATGACGCCTACCCTATCTTGTAGAGAATAAAAAAATTGAGTGAAACAGGCGATTTTTAAAAAAATCGTAGGACCAGTTTTTGAGAAAATCACAAAAAAGTGAAAAATGACACGAATAATCGGTTGACCGATTTTGATGAAAATGTTCGTGTCGGGTCCGGTAGTGGTATGTAACTTAAGTTTTAAGTTTGAAGTTCGTACGTTGTTCCGTTCTTGAGATTTTCTGTTCACACACACACACACACACGCGCGCACGCAAGCACGCACGCACGCACGCACACACACACACACACAAACACGCACACACACACACACACACACACACACACACAGACCAATCGCTAAAAAACATGTTTTTTGGGTTCAGGGGGTCTGAAAACCGGTGGACAGAAGAAAGGAGGCAAGCCTACAGCGAACGAATGCTGGGAATGGGGCTGCAAAAAGAGCTTCCAGAACATCAAAAATTCCCTCCCGTGTTCTAAAATTGGTCTTAAAAGAGGAAAATATGAAGCGAAGCGTGTAGGAGTCGCTAATTTTTACTAATAAAACATCTTAGACAGCTAAAAGACTGCTCTGCACTCATTAAAACGTAAGGTGTGTATTGAAGGTGGCAATAAGTTATTATGTATAAAATTAAAATTAAATTTTTTTACAGCGTCAGTCTCGTTATTTAATAGCCACACCTCGTATAACAATGTATTTATTATTTGACCCGGCAATAAAAGTTTATTTATTATTATACCCAACATTAATACCATCTTAAGTATCATTAGTAAGTTATACAACTATAGCTTATTTTAAAGGTTAATCTTACATGAAAATTTTATTAAATTTCCGAACGATTGAATGCGCTTCTAAATCTAAAAAGAAACACATCAATGAGTTGTTATTGATACGAAACCCCAATCGTAAAGTGAACTTTTATGAAATAATTCGTAAAGTGAACTTTGTGCAAACGTATGAAACTCCCAAGAAAAAGTTTTTAAAATATAAACAAAAGATTTGGAATTCTTGCAAACTTTTATTACAAAATATCATAGTAGCGCCCTTTTAAGCATTAAATAGAATTGAATAATACCTTAAAAAAAGAAGCTATTTATTCCGTATACGACAGGCGACAAAAAAATTCAAAAAAAGTTAAAGGGAATCAAGAAACGATACGTAAAGTTCAAGAACGTCGGAATGTAATGCATATTCTACATTCCAATGATTTATATAACTTTAACTTGCTGCAAATAGTTTTTTACTTCTTTATCAAGCCAAAACTGTCTATTTCATTTTGCTCAACTGATTTTTCGTGTGAATTTTTAAAAAATTTTTATTAATTGTTTTTATGTTATTAATTTACTGAAGTTATTGTCATTATAGTAAGTAATTTTAATGAAATATTATTTTATTTTTATAAGCAAAGACAAAAAATGTTGTTTAGATCATGCCAAAAGGCTGGTTTGAACCTGTTGATGTTTTGCTAAGTAAAACGAGGTGAGAGGTAGTTTACAATTGTCTTCCTCAGTGAGGAAAAGTACGCTTATCAGCATGCCGGGCACTTAGAAAAGCACATATTTTCCACTCTGCAAATTTTTTTTTTTTTTTTGTAATCCCTAATTTGTGTACGTTGCAATCTGTTCAATTCCGAACAATAAGCAACCCCATGACCCAATGAGATGAGAATGATGTGTATGACGTGTAAATGAGGTGTAGTCTTGTACAGACCCAGGCCGACCATTCCTGAGTGAGTATGGTTAATTGAACCCCAACCATCAAAGTACACCGGTAACCACTGTCTAGTATTCAAATCCAAATAAAAGTAACTACCTTTACTAGGATTTGAACCAGGAACCTTCGTCTCCGAAAATCAGCTGTTAAACAGCTGATTTTGGCGACGACTTTATCTCTAGACCAACCCGGTGGGTACTCTGCAAATGACGCAAATATATATGTAAATTAAATAGTTGTAAGCAATAACTGTTTCGTAAACATGTAATGTAAAATATATTTTGCCAATAAGGCTTATTATGGATAAGTTCTGTTAGTCTTTATATTGATGTTGTAAATAAATAAGTTACTACCAAGTAGTTCTTCGAATAATGCTCGGTAATTTACACGCAACGAAAATTTACACATCAAAAACATAATTAACACGAGTAGGTAATACTTTAATAAATTATCAATTAAATTCGAGATACAACGGGAGAATAAATTAATAAGAAATCAATAATACGGGTAATAACTTACAAAAAAGGTTTTTTTCAGTTTATTTCAGTCGATTGACCTACCGGTTTCGTCTAGTGGCAAAGACGTCGTCGCGAATCAGCTGTTCAAGAGCTAATTTTCGGAGACGAAGGATTCTGGTTCATATCCTAGTAAAAGAGTACTTTTATACGGATCTGAATACTAGACAGTAGTTACCCGAGCACTTTGATGGTTGGAGTACAATTAACCAAACTTTCCAGGAATGGTTGGCCTGAGTCTGTACAAGATTGCATCTCATTTACACGTAATACACATCATCTCATCTCATTTGGTCATGTGGTTGCTCACTGTTTTTCACTTGAGTAGTTACCCGAGCACTTTGATGGTTGGGCTACAATTAACCATACTTCTCAAGAATGGTTGGCCTGAGTCTGTACAAGATTACATCTCATTTACACGTCATACACATCATTTTCATCTCATTGAGTCATGGGGTTGCTTATTGTTCTAAACTGAAAAGATTGCAACGTACACACATTAGGGATAAAAAAACTCATGGCTGGTGGCAATTTTTAAAAAGGCTTACCTTTGACTTACGGCAAAAACCATGAGTAATATCTGTATCTACTCTTTAAGTTTCCAAATTCTGACTTTGATTTCTTGACTTCGATATGGTTTTGGGCCAATTCCGGTTGAATCCGGAAATCATTTGTTGCTATTTGTTGTAGTTTCAAACTTTGATTTCTTGACTTCCGGTTATGGAACTATTCCGGTCGAAATCGGAAATTCAAACCCAACTACTTTTTAAGAGGAATGGAATAAAACTATTTTTGTTTCCAAATTCATTCTTTGATTTCTTGAATTCCGGTTTAGGGCCACTTCCAGTCAAAACGGATTTTCAAACGCAATCCAGGCCTATTAAATGTTCGTGTAGATTATGAATCCGAAAAGCTTTTGTTGCTATCTTTTGACTTGATTTCTTGAATTCCGGTTTAGGGGTACTTCCGGTAAAAACAAAAATTTCAAATCCAATCCAGGCCCACTAATTTTGTGTGTAAATTACGAATCCGAAAAGCATTTGTTGCAATCTCCTGTAGTGTCTGACTCTGACTTTTTGACTTCCGGTTGAAACCGGAACGTGAAAACCAATTTAAGTCCACTATCTTTTTATGTAGATTACGAATCCGAAAACCGTTTTGTGGTATCTCGTATAGTTTCTGACATCGGGTTGTGGCGGACGGACAAAACAAAATGATAGATGACAATTTTAAAAAATTTCCACCGATATTATTACTTTTTGGCGTTAATTTTTGAAGAATTTATAAATTATTTTGTTTTTGGAAAATGATCCCAATAATTATTACAAAATTTACTTACGATCTATTTATCTAATCAAGAATCCTCTTAAGACAATTTGAATAAATCTGTTCATGTACGACCTAGATAGTAAATAAAAAAGTTGTCTGTTACCTATCATGAATAATAAGAAACAGGGACTATTGTTCAATTGTATTTGCATAAACATACTAGATCCTAGGTGAATATACTCGAGTACTATTTTAATTTATAGTTCCTAGTACTCTCAGAATTGTTTTTACTCTACCAGGAACGATGTATTTATCTAAAGGTATTATTATTTTGTTTGCGAAATTTTTCAAGTACCGTTCTTGCATTGGTCCAGGCTTCTTCAAGTTGTCTGCAATTTTTCTGTCAGTATCGCACGCATTCATCTTCGTCCTTTATTATTATTATTGTTATTATTTCTTTTCATCTATAAAATAGTCTGGGTGAATGATTTTTCCGGAGTCTAGAATTAACAGTGATTGTTACTTGCAGGAACATTATTACTATCACACCGTCTTTGTCCAACCTTCAATATAATATTGTCTGTCTCATTCTATGAAGGATATTGACCTTCTGTTCTTGGACCAACTGATTCATAGGAGCAATTATTCCCAAATGACCTCACCCGCAGGGGCTTTAACCTTCCTTACTTGTGCTTATTTGGTGTGGCGTACTTTCAGTTCAGGGCAACTGACCTTCCTTGTTTCATTTTAATTCATTAATCTTTATTGCTACATGCTATGCACACACATTGTGTTTTGCGTTCTAGTTTATTTATTTTACTATTGCGTTTTGATGTGTTTATTCCGTTTCATTTATTATATTTGTTTATTTTTCTTTTTTATTAAATTGTTTACACGAGAAATGGTACCGTAATACACATTTTTTTTCTTTTATTCATTTAATTTTATAAATTTACCGAATTGTATTAATTTTTTAAAAATTGTATTTAGTTTTTCTTGATTTCGTTGTACGGGCATTTTAGATTACGTAAACGTAAAGTAACTACTCTCGGTTTTATAACCATAGACACCCGAGTTTGAACCCTTGCATCTCCAAAACGATGAGTCGGATTTCAACATATTTTACGTCAATATTTAGCTCATTTTATTCTGCTTTAACCTAAAATAGTCCAATATTTTTAACGTTGTACGAAAATTGCCGTATCGAATTTGAAAGACAAAAAGACCCAGTTCTTTTTCTACCGCAAAATATTTCATGCGTTTAGAGGCGTACAACTCAAGTATTATTTGACCGATAGATTTGAAATTCTAACAGAACATAGCGAATTTTATTCTTATAACTTGTACGAAATTTCAAATTCGTAAATTTCTTAAATTTTGATTTATTTACAATATTCTGAACCCTTGCTATCTCGGTAACCGCTCAACTGTCCGGCACGGACAAACTATCGTTTTATTCAGCGTAAAAAATCTAGTAAAAATGTATTATTACCATGAAATATTGATCGGTCAATGTTGTGGTAGAATTTTTAAAATTTTGAAAAATAGACTAGGCCATAAGGTGGGTGGGCGCTACTATCAGATATTCAGTGTGATAGAATTTCACGTACACAACTGAAAAAAAGATAGTAGCGCCAACCCTTCGCATAGCCAAGTCTATTTTTCAAAATTTAAAAAATTGTACCACAACATTGGCCCAATATTTCATGTTATTAATACATTTATTTGTATTATTTTTTTACGCTGAATAAAAATATAGTTTACCCGTGCTGAACGGTTAAGAGATTACCGAGATAACAAGGGTTCAGAATATTGTAAATAAATCAAAATTTAAGTAACTTACGAATTTGAAATTTTGAACACGCTGTAAGAATATCATTGTTCATATTGTGTTAAAATTTCAAATTTTTCGGTCGAATAATTATCGAGTTACACGCCTCTAAACGCATGAAATTTGTTGCGGTAGCAAAAAAACCGAGTCTTTTTGTCTTCCAACCTCGATATGGCAATTTTTAAACAAACATTAAAAATATAGGACTGTTATAGATCAACGCAGAATAAAATGGTTAAACTAGGATTTGAACCAGGAACCTTAGTCTCCGAAAATCAGCTGTTAAAACAACTAACTCGTGGCAACGACTTTAAACGTTAACAAATAAAGATTTATTTAACTATTAGCTTTAGAAAACTTATATTGAAATCTTATTTCGAATTAAAATTCTGAACGTGTGTAGTAATATTACATAACAAAATGTACACAGTGTGTGCTTCCATTATCATCTGCGGTGATATTTTTATGGTTTCCTACAATTTAAAAACATCCGTATTTCCCTTATCAAAATAAAATTACTATTTTAATAACCATAATACGTTGTTGTTTAGTTGTTGATAAGCTGAACATGTGTTTATCTTGAAATTGCGTCGTGAAAAATATGCTTCACTACAATATTCCTCGGTTGCCGCTTATAGTTTAAACAGTCTGTTATCACGCTATAGTTTCAAAATATTTTTTTTTAGCATGATTTTCTAATGTCATTGACCTTTATCTGTATTTTCTGTCTCATTTTATTATATATTGCATTTCAGACTCGGTTCAACTATTACCGTGTAATATTTATTACCTGTTTTCTCTCTCACTTTTTCATTCTGTTAACGTTCGTTATACTGCACTTGTTTAGTAATTATAAATCAACGTTATCTGTACTTTATTGTGCGCAACAGACGGTTTTTTATTGAATAATAAACGTAGTAGTAATTATTATTTTAATTACTAATCCATATAAAAAATTGTGAGGTATAAATTTAATATCCATAAAAGAGAAGGAAGGTTTGAAGATCTGTATTCTGTTACACATATAAACTTAAAAAAATTTTCTCTCTTTTGCGCTTTGTTGTTTTCACAAAATAGGGTTAGAAAGTATCGCGATACGGTATAATTTACGATATCTGGACTTTAACACTATACTGAACTTGACGTTTCGTAACCTCTTGAAGACAAAAAAGTGTTATTTTGTTTATATTTTATTCGTCTGAAGCAATAACTAAGAACCGTTTAGGGTGTAATTTTTAAATCCGTTTAGAGAGTGGAATAGGGCTCAAGGGGACCCGGAATGCGTATCTCCGTAATGTTAATGTAAGGAACATTTTTTCAAAACTATTGCAGTTATCCTGTCCAATTTTTTTGTGATTACATTTCAGGCCTACTGAGTTACTAGCATCTTGACACATTGTTAGAGAGATAGGACTTTTTTTTTGAAATTACCATTTTTGAAAATCATAACTTTTTGCTTATTGAAGTGGAAAATAAATAATTAGACACATTATTTTACTGTATATTAACTCAGTACATTTAAATTATGGTATAAAAGGCTGTGCAAAATTATTATTAAAATCTATTCACATTTGGCTGAGAAAATGTTCCTTATGTATCAAAAATTGATATTTATGGGAAACAAGAAAAAATAAAAGACAACACATTATAAAATAAAGTAAATAAAAAATAAACTTTTCTACCGAGATAATATACTTTTTCTACTTAAAATACCTTTTCTACTTAAAATAATATACTGTGACACTTATCTTTAAGGTTCGTTTCGGGATCTGGGTAAATTAAATAATTAACTCACTAAATTTTAAAATTACAAGTATATTACAATTAAATTATTTAATAAATAACAAACTAATTATAATTAATACAATAAATAACTTAACAAATTTACTTAATATTAGTCTACTATAAATTATCTATATTTATTTATTACAACTGTAAAGTTTCTAGTCTATAGAATGAGCTATACGTCCCGCATATTAATTCAAAAATAGCAACCTGTTCGCGGGACACCCGGTATTTCTGTATATGTATTTAATAATATTGCATACAATTTTGTAAAATACCTATATTACTTTATTCCTTTATAAAGGTACGAAAAATATTAAAACAATTTGGAGGGGGTCATGACCCCTATGAACCCCCCTTTCAAATTCCGCCACTGGGAACAATTAGTAAAGTTAATTTAAGGAATATATATATAATGCATTATAAGCAGAAAGACACAACTGACAACATTAACCAATAAAAATATAAAATGTCTCCGAAGATAGTAGACGGACATAATAATACATTTCCGTTTCCGTATTTTCAAAAAAAAAAAAAAAATACTAAACTGAAAACCACTCCGAATTTCAATCAAAATCGTTCTACTTTCTCGTCACGCATACAACGATAACAAACCAGAACATCCTATCACGCGCCAGTACGTTAAGAACTGGCCTGAAATATTTTACAAATTTACTATCCGTTCTATTTGATACCAAATTTTAAATTGAAATTCCATTATTGCATGAATTATTAAAAATAATCTTTCTGAAGTCTGTAATCAAAATATGTACCATATTTTTATTCTAGGAAAATATTTTCTGTAGAGATATTAACGTTACCTATCAAAATTTAAAATTATAAATTAATGTATCAAAAATATGACGGAACTTGAACCAAAATTAATTGTCAAAAAATAATAATTTTAATTAGCTATAAATTGAATCAATAAAGATATTATTTAGGACTAACTGTAAAATTTTCTTATCTTTTATTTCTAACTGGAATTGGTGGAGGGTTGATAATCCCTTGCCTTGAGGCCCGCAGGGTCCTGATTGATGCCTCTCTCTCATGACCCAAAGGTACATTCCTATAGCTATCTACAGACCAGTTCTTATGGTGAAATTATGGAACTTTGGGTTGAAAGAAAACTATTAATTCTACAACGCAGTGCCATATATTATGTTAAGCTAATACGTGAAAATAGAATATAATGGATAAATACTCGTCACTCCAGCAACGCTTCGCGCCGCTTCCATGTCTCGCATCAGAGGGTTAGGTGGATCAGAACCATGGAAGTGCGTGGATTGCGCGCCCGCACTTTGTCATAAGGTAAAGTTCGGCCGCCAAAGAGGTTGGGTGGATGATGATAATTTGAAGTTTGAAGGCTTGAAAGTTTTAGGTTGATTTGTAAAGTTCGAATGTCTGAAGTTTCAAAATTTGAAGTTTTAAGGTTTTGAAATTTAAAGGTTTGAGTGTTTTAGATTTATATTTGAAGTTCGAAAAACTTATGAGGCCAATTTTGAAATTCGAATTAAATTTATCGGGAACAACTTTTCCTAAAAAAACTACTGAATGACTTCTTTCAGGCGTGGTATTAGTTCATCTTAGGCAATCAGCTGGTCACGATTCGGTGTTACTTAACAATTCAATACTACTTTCTACGGAGACTAACTCGGAAATTAAACATTTGTTAGAAATCTTTTAACCACTGTCTAATATTCAAATTCGTACAAAAATAACTACCTGTACTAGGGGATTAAACCAGGAACCTTCGACTCCGAAAATCAGTTGTTAAACAGCTGACTCGCGGCGATGACGACTTTACCTCTAGACCAAACCCGTGGGTTTTGTTAAGGAGACTTCGTAATGAAAAAAATCGAAATTTTGTTTTTTGTTTTTGCTGATTATTATAGCTTGAATTCCCCTCTTAAAAATGCTGTATTTAGTTTGTTTCTACGATCAGTAAAGAAATTTTTTCAAGTTTTTAGGAGTGCATACAGTGAAAGAAATCTTTTCTTTTATTTTTACATTCACTAGCCTACCACGCGGAGGTCCCGGGTTCGATTTCCGGCCAGGGTCTGGAAATTTCACAAGTTAAAACCCACCGATACATGATCCACCGTAGTTGCTAATGACCGAGCTGTTGATACGACTTCAAATAAACTAAAAAAATCTGGTGTGAAACACTCACACGACTTTCTCTTGCCAATGCAAATAATTAACAATGAACCTTACAATAGTAATAAAACATTAAAAATAAATAAAAAACTAACCTCAAAATCATAACCTTATTTCAATCATGAGAGAAACACGCAAAATGAAAATCAACCTCAGTTTGGCCTAAAAATACTGAAAATCAATCTTTCATGCTCAACTAGGCTCTGTAGAGAAAAATGCTTTAAATAAAAGTTGTAGATCTTTTAATTTCTTATAAATTTCATTATAAACACTTTTGTCGTAAAATGCATTCTAAGGCCGAAATCTTAAAAAAATCGATTTTTCACACGTTTTCGTGAGAAACAAACAGAAAATCGCTAATTACCGCTAAACTAAGCGTTATACAAAAAAAAAATGTTTGAAATAAAAGTTGTAGGACTTTAAATTCTCTACAAATTTTATTATAATATACATTTTTGCGCTGAAATGCATATTAAAGCTGCAATCTTAAAAATACAATTATTTTACGCGAAAACACCCTCATCAAGAATTTCAGCAAACATGGCTCCTACCCTATCTTGTAGAGAATAAAAAAATTGAGTAAACCAGGCGATTTTTAAAAAAATCGTAAGACCAGTTTTTGAGAAAATCGCAAAAAAGTGAAAAATTATACGAATAAACTACTACTTCCGGTTGACCGATTTTGATGAAAATGTTCGTGTCGGATCCGGTAATGGTATGTAACTTAAGTTTCAAGTTCGTACGGTGTTCCGTTCTTGAGATATTCTGTTCACACACACACACACACACACACACGCGCGCGCGCGCGCGCGCAGACCAATAGCTAAAAACATGTTTTTTGGGTTCAGGGGGTCTGAAAACGTGTAGATCCGGTGAAAACTCGATTCCTTAAAGTCGACATGAAAACAATACTTTCCTTCCTATATATATTCATATAGGCAAGAGAAAGTAAAAATCTACGCTGTCATGTGGCTGTCAGTATTAGTCCACCAGTGCAATAGCCTATAACAGTAAGTTTAAAGTCGTTTTTCTCAGAAGTATTTTTTTAAATTTTAGGTACATTTTTCTCATTTTTTTAGGTACATAATTAAATGAAAAAAAACAGTTATACATCTATGAGCAGATTAGAATTATTAATAATTAAAAAATAATTTGACCAATATTTTTCTACAAAAAGTGGTAATTTTTTTTAAAAATATTTACAAAATGTGGGTTTCACAAAATCTAAAAACCTTTCCGTTCAACATGTGTAGAAAGTTCTTTAAAGCAAAAAAAGAATTACGGATCTAGCTACTATAGTTTTTGAGAAATGTGTACCTAAGCTAACACTATGGAGGATTCAATTACGGAGTCCCCTTAAAAATAAAAGAAATTTCAGTAAAAATGATAAAAGTTAAAAATGTTTCAACCGGTGATCCAAAGAGACCTTTTTGAAATTTTACCTTAACTTGGTTCGCCCAATGTTGACAAACAATAAAACAAAATGTCTAGTTATCTAAAGAATTTTTTTTAAAGCAATTTACAAAACATTTTCATAGAACTAGAATTATTAATGAATATTGAACGGAAATAACAATTACAATCTAAACAATTTTTAATACCTTTGCAGAGAATTCGAATAAATTTAAACCACTTGAAATAATCAACAAATAAATGTTTAAAATAGTAATACATATATAATATCTCGAGTCTTATGTAACAGCTAACAAGGACAATTATTAAAAATAAAACTTATAATAAAACAAAACATGTACAAGGTCACTACAAAATAATAAATAAATAAAATACAGTACATAGTTTATTTATACTATAATATATACGAACAAAATAAAACTTTTGTATGACCAGACTTAATAACAATGGAAACCCCGTCAGCATTTTGACTGTTACTACGTTTTAATATTGGTAACATTATAACAGCTGATTAGAAATTTAAATTACTATACAACTTGTTAATACGCAATTAATAAAACAATACTGTGTTAACAAAATATTGGTGGACATAGTTAATGGTATAAAATACAAATCAAAATAAACATTCAACAGACCGGAATAAGTTTTCGCAAACACAACGTTATTCACTAAAAAATAGTGTAAATACATCTAAATATTTTGTATTTTGTTTTATTTTCTCTACAAAATAAAATAAATATACAATTTATTAAATGAGGCGATTTTAAATAAAAATTGTACGAGCCGTTTTTAAGAAAATCACACAAAAATGAAAAATCACATGAATAAACTACTACTTCCGTTTGACCGATTCTGATAAAAAATTTCGTGTCTGGCCCACTCTTGTGGTTTCGTGCGCTACTCCATTCTTGCGATACTTTGTTCCCGTACGCGCACACAGGTCTTTTTTTTTATTTAACGTCCGATTGTTTTGCAATTACTGCTAATGCAGACGGTGAAGGATGAAATGATTTTTTTGTAACGTATGAAAATATGCCGTGCCTGAATTGGATTCGAACCCAAGACCGCGTGATGAGAGGCGAGCACGTTAAAATCGCGAGCTACACAGATCAATCACTAAAACATGTTTTTTGGGTTCAGACGCCGAAAATGTGTATTTCCGGTGGAAATTTCGAAAAATCGACATGAAACAATACTTTCCTTCCATATGGTATTCATGTTGAGCAAGGAAATGGAAAAAGGGAAATTTTGTTCTTATTACGTCTTGGAAATATTCGTTTTGTTTATGGCCGTATATTGAGGTTACCACAAAATTATGTGATTTTTGTTGAAGTTTAAACTGTCGCGAGATTCCCGCAAATAATTGTTTTAAAATAAATGACGTGTTATCTGAGAAACCGTTGCAGAAATCTAACTGAAATTTTGAAAGCGTAATATTTACATCCATTTTAAAACTTGACTGTTGTAAAATTATTTAAACTGTTAAAAATTAGATTGGTATTGAAAAAGTCGAGACATTTTGAGAAATATTTTTACTTTCTCTTGACTTATATGAATATATAAAGAAATAAAGTGTTGTTTTCATGTCGATAATTCGAAACCGAGTTTTCACCGCAATAAACATTTTCAAGCCCCCTGAACCCAAAAACATGGTTTTAGCGATTGGTTTGTTTGTGTGTTAGGTAAAGTTAGGTAAAACTATGTGAGACCCGACACGAAAATTTTCATTAAAGTTAATCAACCGGAAGTAGTAGTTTTATCGTACGGTTTTTTACAGCTTCTATGATTTTTTTTAATCGCCGTATTTATTACATTTTTATGCTCTTCAAGGTGGAGCAAGCGGCATGTCAGATAACATTCTTGTGGCTGTGATTTTGTGTTAAATTTTTTGTTTAATTGCGGCCTTAATATGTATTTATGCTCATAACAGAAACGTGTAGTGTTAAATTATTTGCACTCAATCTGTTAGTTACAGGGCTGAAAAAAAAATAGTTCTGTTTCTTATCACATTATCAGCCAATTAAATGACTGAATGATCTAAGAACAGAAGAGATACAGGTGTGAAAAACACTAATCAGAGTTATCTCCTCTGAAAGTGATGAATTTGTACAGCCGGACCCTCTGGTGAATGAAATGAACGTGTCATTTGCAGGTTGGAAAATGTGATTTTTTTAGGGTCCGGGATGCTGATAAGCAACTCTGTGAGGAAGGCATTTGTGTAAACCTCCGCACTCTTCGTTTTATGTAGTAAAACCTTAAGAGGTTCAAACCAGCCTTTCGGCTGATGACCTAAACAACAACAATATGCATTTAGGGTAAGAGTGTATGTAATCAAAGTTGTAGGAAATTTAAAAAAATCTACAGCTTTTATTACAAACATTTTTTGCCTACAACGCTTAGTTTAACGTCAGTCTATATTTTGCTCATGAAAATCGGTAGAAAATGTGATTGTTTTAAGATAACTGCTTTAATATACATTTTACGACTAAAGTGTAAGATTTTACGATACGTAAAGTAACATTGGACGTTTCTGAAAGCTCTTTTTGCAGCCCACACATTCAGTTGCAACAACAGTCCAGCGGTCAGTTGCAACAACAGTCTTTCCCTGTAAATGTTCGCCTATCTTCCGTCGATTCGGTGCTCTGCTTTTCGAAGAAGCCTTTGAAATCAGTAATCAATCTGTCCTTGGTTCGATCCAATATTTTTTTATCTTATTACTGCAATTTTATCGATTTTTTTCTGACTTCTTTAAACAACTTATACGACATCTTAGGTTTACTTATTAGTGACCTTAAAATTGTTTCTTCAACTGTTTTAGAAATTGTTTTTTTTTTGTGAAAATAATTTATTTTCTTTTTCTTTTCCAGATGCTGCTGTTCCGGGCGACGAGAAAACAATACCCAAGCCGGAACAGAATCAACTTTTACACGACCAGTTGAACCTCCAGGTAACACATTTTTTTTGTAATATCCTGTAATGTTGTAGATAAAATATAAGCTATTATTGAAATTACCAATATTCTTAGTTTGAATCTTTTATAAATCTTATCAAATATTCTATCACGTACTGCCCGTTCCTAAGCTTTGTGCAGCTGAGAGATATGCATTACGTCACTACTACTGTGAGAGATTGCGTTAGTAGTAGTAACGTTTTACTAAAACCTTTTTTAGTAGGTACTATGTTTGTGGTAGTCACGGGTACTATCTAAACTACATATATTGTGTCGCTGTCTACAGCGAATAGTCAAAACAACACTCACGTATGTCACCGCACTAGGCAGCCTACTGCCTAGCGAAGAGCAATGAGGTGGTTAGTAGAGTGTTATGATGTAACAGCAGTCTGGTACTTCGTCTGTCCCCTTCATCCCGCAGCTGCACAAAGCTCAGATTCATACAGTATATATTTTCTAAGATAAAAAAATACCAATAAAAGAACTGAAAATAAATTAATAATTAATGTTATAGGTTTATATACTCTACTATATAGTCGACTATGTTTTAATTTAGTTTCTTTTCTTTGTTATTGTGAATATATGAAATGAAATTTAAGATCTTAAAAGTTATTTAAAAATTATCATAGATTTTATCGCGTTCTCTGTTATAAATTTATCTGTTATACACCCTATGGTGAATGAAGTGAAGGTGTCATTTGTAGGGTGGTAAGTAGATGCTTTTCAGAGGGCCAGACAAGCTGATAAGCATACTTTTTTCTACTCAGTGAGGAAGGCAGTTGGTAACCACCTCACTCCTTGTTTTACTTAGTAATACCTGTAGAGGTTCAAACCAGCCTTTCATCTGATGACCTAACCAACAAATATTTACCTTTAAAGTATGCGCTATTAATGTTGTAGTTAAATATTGTAAACGGGGCTACAAAAAATAGTTCTGTTTCTTATCATATAGTCAGCCAATTGTATGACTGAACTATTTAAGAACAGAAGAGGTAGAGTTGTAAAAGACACTGGTCAAGAGTTATTTCCTCTGAGAGTAATGAATTTCATCATTATACAGCCAGATCCTGTGGTGAATGAAGTGAAGGTGTCATCTTCAGGGTGTAAAGTAGGTGCTTTTCGGAGGGCCTGGCCTGTTGATATGCACACTTTTCAACTCAGTGAGGAAGGCAATGGTAAACCACATCACTCCTCGTTTTACTTAGTTAGGCCTCAAGTGGTTCAAACCACTCGTTCGGCTGATGACCTAAACAACACAACATTGTTAATAAAAAGTACTAGAAATTATAAATTTTTTTTAATAGTTCTGTTTCTTATCACATGGTCAACCAGTTATACGACTGAATCATTTACGAACAGAAGAGGTAGAGGTTTTTATAGTCAGAGTTATTTTCTCCGAGAGTAATGAATTTCATTACACAGCCAGAGACCCTGTGGTGAATGAAGTGAAGGTGTCATTTGTAGGGTGGAAAGTGGATGCTTTTCAGAGGGTCGGACGTGCTGATAAGTTACCTTTCCCCCCTCAGTGAGGAAGGCAATTGTAGACCACCTGACTTCTCGTTTTATTTAGTAAAGCCTCTAGAGGTTCAAACCAATCTTTTATCTGATGACCTACACAAGAAACTAACCATTATACTGTGTCATTTCGATTGTACCTACTGCTCTATCATTTAATTTATTATGTATTTAAGTATGATTAATCGTTTACCAAGGTAAAAATATTATTAATATAATTTTACTTCATGTTATTTTTGAATACTTAAACATAGAATAATAAAATATTATTCTGTCATTTACGAGAATATGGTTTAAACGAAATGTAGGTGATATTATTAATTTTGTAGTATTTACGTCGGAACTAATATAATCATCTACCATTATTTAGAGATATGATTTCGTTCTTTTTCATGGTAGATTATTAATGTATAATTTATTATTTTATTACACAATAGGGATTTCAGTTTATTTTGTAATATAATTTAGTATAATATCTCCTCTTGTTATTCAACTACGTGTATTAATGGTTTATACTTGAAACAGAAAAATACGACCAGAATTGTTTTTTAATGGGTGTTTTCCGTGAATGTTTTTCTCTTATATATAAAAATTTAAATTCAGTTTTAATTATCGTTGAATTTATTGTGTAAGATTACTTTAATAATTACAATTTAAATTATATTAATTTTCTTTTTGGTTTTTCTTTTTTCTTTTATTAGAGTAGCCTGTTTATTTAATGTAGCAGTTAAATTAAATGTATTTAATAAAATACAGTTAAAAATCTTTTGGTATCTTTTTGTCGAAAATAGCATCAACAAATAAGACCGTTCCCGTGATGCATTAATTAGCGTGCTGATTTTCAAATCTTAAGGTACTGGGTTTGTTTCCCTGCTAGGGCCTGAAAATTATTAGGATTCTCTTGTAAACCCACTGTTCCATAACCCACATTAGTGTCAGTAATTACCGAACTGTTGATACAATTCAAATAAAATTAAAAAATTTGGTTTGAAATACACAACTTTCTCTAGCCAATGCAAATAATGAACATTATAATCTAACATTAGTAATAAAACATTAGAAATAAACGAAAAAATAACCTCAAAGAACATAACCTAATTTTAATCATTAGTGAATGATGCAAAATTATAATCAACTTCAGTTTTGCTTAATAATACGAAAAATTACTCTTTCACAATAAACTAGGCTCTGTAGAGAAAAGTGCATGAAATTAAAGTTTCTTTTAATTTCCTATAAATTTGAATGTATACACTTTTGTACATCCTAAGCCGAAGTCTTAGAAAAATCCATTTTTTTGCAGATATCCTGAAAAAAAAACCCAGAAAATCAGAAATTACCGCTCAACTAAGCGTTATACAAAAAAAGTTTTGAAATAAAAGTTGTAGGCTTATAAATTTTTTACAACTTTTAATATGTCCATATTTGCGCTAAAATGCAAATTAAGCCTGCAGTCTACGAGAGAACAGCCTCTCCCAAGCGTTTCAGCAGACATGGCGCCCACCCTATCTTGTAGAGCATAAAAAACATGGTAAATGAGGCGATTTTAATAAAAAAATCGTAGGAGTCGTTTTTTGAGAAAATCGCAAAAAAGTGAAAAATTACACGAATAAACTACTACTTCCGGTTGACCGATTTTGATAAAAATGTTCGTGTCTGCTCTTCTAGTAATATCTAACGTAAGTTTCAAGTTTTAACTTCGTACGACGTTCCGTTCTTGAGATATTTTGTTCACACTCACACACACCCAGACCAACCGCTAAAAACATGTTTTTTTGGGTTCAGGGGTCTGAAAACGTATGTATCCGGTGAAAACTCGATATCGAAAAATCTGCATGAAAACAATACTTTCCTTCCTATATAAAATTCATATAGGCTAGAGAAAGTAAAATAGGTACAGTGTGCAAAAATAATTGAAGTAATTTCGGATTGTATAGATTATAAATCGTCATTGGAACTTTTATAGTACTACAATTTTATTGTTTGTATTGTTACATTTCATAACACCGTATTTTATTTTATCTCTGTATATTACTTCATACCAGGTATTTTTTTTTTGTTTCTAGGTAAACAAAAATTGATGAAGTGTTCTTTGTTAAGTACTTAACATTACGTAAACAAAAAATAGATAATTTATATTACCTACTTACCATGTTATCTTGAAGGCTATATTATTTTAGAACTTTACTATCGGTTTCCGTGTTTTGTAATTTGTTCTTTTTTTAATTTGATAAGTTTTTAACTTTGATGTCAGTCACTTGTATGATGTAAATTATTTTGTAAAGTAAAACTAATCGATTTTCGATCGTCTGGACTGTTAACGACGGTAAGTTTTATTATTTAACTAATTGGTCTTCAATAAAGTTTTAGCTGTTGTTGTTTCGGTCAATAACCGAAAGCTGGTTTGAACCTCTAGAGGTTTTACTAAGTAAAAACAAGGAGTGAGGTGGTATACTATTGCTTTCCTCACTGAGTTGAAAGAGTATGCTTATCAGCACGCCAGGTCCTACGAAAAGCACCCACTTTTCACCCTGCAAATGACACCTTCACTTCATTCACCACAGGGTCTGGTTGTACAGTGAAATTCATTACTCTCAGAGGAGATGACTCTACTAGTGTCTTTTACACCTCTACTTCGTCTGTTCTTAAATAGTTGTCATATAATTGGTTGACTATGTGATAAGAAACAGAACTATTTTTTGTAGCCTGGAACCAAAAGATCGAGTGCTATTAATAACTATTAACATATTAACAATTGTCGTTTCCGTAGCGTAGTGGTAGCAAGGTAGCCTACAACGCAGAGGTCCCAGGGTTCGATTCCCGACTAGGGTCTGGAAATTTTCACAAGTCAAACCCACCGTAGTCATTAATAACCGAGCTATTGATGCGACTTTAAGAAATAAAACAAATATTAATTTTATATAGGAGGCATTGTCTCTTAATCGGGCGTTGGTTCGTCCTGAGAAATTTTTTTACAAAGCTTTTAAACTCCGATTACTCAAGGACCTTCTTTGCATAGATCACTGACGAAGCTTATGGACTATTTTTTAATGTAAGCTATGGACCAGCACAATCAATAATGTGCTGTTAAATGAGGTATGGATAGTTGAAACGTCGCTTTTTATTGTTGCTAAGTAACAAGATAGATCGAGCGGGTTCGTATGAAGACCATTTGGTTGTCATACGTGAACCAACATCGCCGGTTGTCCCAGTTCAAGTTCACAATAAAATGAAAATGGTGTAACTAACAGCGATAAGACTGGGTGATTGTTTGAAATAAAGAATAGTCCTAATTGTTGTTTTTAGCTCATCAGCCGAAAGGGTGATTTGAACCTCTAAAGGCTTTACTAAGTAAAACGAGTAGTGAGTTGGTTTACCATTGCCTAACATAAGTGGAAAAATATGCTTATCAGCACGCCCAGGCCCTCTGAAAAGCATCTACTTCCCACCCTGCAAATGATACTTTCACTTCATTCACCAAAGGGTTTGTCTGTATAATGAAATTCATTAATCTGAGAGGAAATAACTGTGACTAGTGTTTTTTACTACACCTATGCCTCTTCTGTTCTTAAATACTTGAGTCATATAATTGCGTAACCATATGATAAGAAACAGAACTATTTTTTGTAGCCATGATATCAGCAGATCGAGTGCAAGTAATTTAACACTATACCTGTCCATTGTGGGCGTAAGTTTCTGATTATAACAAGATAAAAAGGTAAAAGTCAAATTCAAGTGGACTTTGGGCAATCAGTCAGTCTGTCGTTAGAAATTCATATTATGTGTATTTTTTGTTTATTTTACGTTCGACTAATTTCACAATGATGCTGATCTAGACGTTGAAGGGTAACGAAGAAATATGAGTGATGAAACATATACCAGGCCTGATAGGGAATCGAACCCGAGACCTCTAGCTTACAATCATCTTGTGCTTACCACTTCGCCAACTACTTTATTTTGTTAAAACAACACTGATTGGATGAATGACTTCTTGTGGTGATCCAGTTGACTGTCATCCATGAAAAAACACCATTGTTTGTCCCCATTATTTTACTTTATTTACTTTTTTTAATTCTTTTATTTCGTTTTTTCTTATACATGTCTACTCAACCCAAAAATCAAGCGTTAAATTGTATGTAACGCTTTAAATATTCGTTAAAATGTAAAACAGTTCCTTACAAAGAGATGAAAACTAAAATCAGTGTGAATTTTTACCTGATTATTTGATATTTTCTGATTATCATAAATAGATTTAGGATGTACTTTGTAGTTAATATCCCCATAATAGCCAAGTGGAGTGTTTAATATTATTTACACCTGATCTGGTAGTTCCAGGGCTACAAAAAAATGTTATATTTTTTATCACATGGTCACCCAATTATATGACTAAAACATTTAAGAACAAAAGAGGTAGAAGTGTAAAAGACAATAGTCAGACATTGATTACACACCCAAACCATGTGGTGAATGAAGTGAAGGTGTCATTAGCAGGGTGGAAAGTAGACAATTTTCAGAGGGCCTAGCATGCTGATAAGCATATTTTTCCATTCAGTGAGAAAAGCATTTGTAAACCACGGCACTCCGTGACTCCTTAATTTACGTAGTAAATCAAGGAGTTCAAGCCAGCCTTTCGAATGATGATCTAAACAACAAACAACTGATAGTTAATATTGTTTTGTAAAAAAGACATAAGTAAACTTTTCTGTGGCATTATACAGGGTGATTCATGAAGTTCTCCCCCCACTTCTACAGCACATTGTACTAGTAAAAATAATGAAAAAATGTTATATAAACATAGGTCCGAAAACGCTTCGTTAGCGAGTTACAGCTAGCGAAAGTTTCGCCTGGATTTCAGTTCACCAGGTGAAATGAGGTCTTCCTGGAATTGTGGTAAGGTAGATTAAGGGGCAAATTCAATCATTTCTTATGGTTTTTGATCTGATAAATTGAATAAAACAGGTCCCAGATCTGTAAGTTAAATAGTTTTTAAGAAAACCAGTGTCAAATGCAAAAAATGGAGTGAAAAACTTATTTTTTCATCTTTGGGCAAGGATAACTGTGTTATTTCACCAAGAAACAGTTAAAATTTTTCAATAAAACATGTAGAAAATTTTATTCTGAACAAACCGGTGTAAATTAAGTACACAGAAAGCGAATAGATGTTTGATTAAATGAGTTTTTATTCATAAGAGTACAAAGTAAAATTAACCGGAAAAACTAAAATGAAAAAATGTGTTTTTTTCACTCCATTTTTTTGCATTTGACACTGGTTTTCTCAAAAACTATTCGCTTTCTGTGTACTTTATTTACACCGGTTTGTTCAGAATAAAATTTTCTACATTTTTTATTGAAAATTTTTAACTGTTTCTTGGTGAAATAACAAAGTTATTCTTGCCCAAAGATGAAAAAATGTGATTTTCACTCCATTTTTTGCATTTGACACTGGTTTTCTCAAAAACTATTTAACTTACAGATCTGGGACCTGTTTTATTCAATTTATCAGATCAAAAACCATAAGAAATGATTGAATTTGCCCCTTAATCTACCTTACCACAATTCCAGGAAGACCTCATTTCACCTGGTGAACTGAAATCCAGGCGAAACTTTCGCTAGCTGTAACTCGCTAACGAAGCGTTTTCGGACCTATGTTTATATAACATTTTTTCATTATTTTTACTAGTACAATGTGCTGTAGAAGTGGGGGGAGAACTTCATGAATCACCCTGTATAAAGAAAAATCTGGTGTGAAACACTCACACAACTTTCTCTTGCCAATGCAAATAATTTACAATATAATTTAACATTAGTAATAAAATATTAGAAATAAACAAAAAACTAACCTCAATAAACATAACCTTATTTTAATCATGAGTGAAAGACGCAAAATGAAAATCAACCTCAGTTTGGCTTAAAAATACAGAAAATCACGCTTTCACGCTAAACTAGGCTCTGTAGAGAAAAATGCTCTTAACAAAAGTTGTAGATCTTTTAATTTTCTATAAATTTAATTATATACACTTTTGTCGTAAAATGCATACTAAGACCGAAATGTTAAAAAAAATCGATTTTTCTCACGTTTTCGTGAGAAAAAAAACAGAAAATCGCAAATTACCGCTAAACTAAGCGTTATACAAAAAAATGTTTGAAATAAAAGTTGTAGAATTTTACATTCTCTACAACTTTTATTATATAACGTTTTGCGCTAAAATGCATATTAAAGCCGCAATCTTAAAAAGAAAATGTTTTTACGTAAAAACAGCCTCAAGCAGAATTTCAGCAAACATGGCGCCTACCCTATATTGTAGAGCATAAAAAATGTAGTAAACCAGTTGATTTTAAAAAAAATCGTAGGACTAGTTTTTGAGAAAATCGCAAAAAAGTGAAAAATTATACGAATAAACTACTACTTCCGGTTGACCGATTTTGATGAAAATGTTCGTGTCGGGTCCGGTAGTGATATGTAACTTAAGTTTCAAGTTTCAAGTTCGTACGATGTTCCGTTCTTGAGATATTCTGTTCACACAGAGACACAGACACACACACACACACACACACACACAGACACACACACAGTCCAATCGCTAAAAACATGTTTTTTGGGTTCAGGGGGTCTGAAAACGTATAGATCCGGTGAAAACTCGATTTCGAAAAATCGACATGAAAACAATACTTTCCTTCCTATATATTCATATAGGCAAGAGAAAGTAAAAATAGGAAATGAAAATGTGCAAAATTAGTATGTTTTAGTTATTTTAACACTAAGATTTCTCCTTCAGCAAATATTCGTATGTTAACCCTTTCTAACCCAGTGTTCCATAGAAGTCACATTGGAGTGAAATAACAGCCATCAAAATGATACGTGTTCGTGACTTCTTTGGATGAAAGAACGCTGGGTGTGAAGTGTTATAATTTTCTGTACCCTAGCCACAAATCGAACCTAAGACCTCCGTTTTGGAGTTGCTGACCATTGCGCCACAAAGCCGATCATCAGTTTTTTTTTAAAGTTAATTTTAGTTTCAAATATTCGTGTTCATTAACTAAAATAAAGTAGCATTTCTTCGAATTTTTTGTATGTATGTTCAAGTATATTTTTTAGACTTTTAGTAAATAGTGATTTTATCCATTTTACCAATATATTTTCGTTGCCCATAACAGACAGGTGGAGTGTCAAATTATTTACACTCAAGCTGTTAGTTGCAGGGCTAAAATAAATAGTTCTGTTTCTTATCATATGGTCAGCCAATTAAATGACTGAATCATTTAAGAACAGAAGAGGTAGAGGTGTAAAAGACACTAATCAGAGTTATCTCGTCTGAAAGTAATGGATTTCATTATACAGCCAGACCCTGTGGTGAATGAAGTGAAGGTGTCATTTGCAGAGTGGAAAATATATGCTTTTCAGAGGGCCCGGCATGCTGATAAGTGTACTTTTCCACTCAGTGAGGAAGGCAATTGTAAACCACCTCACTCTTCGATTTACTTAGTAAAACCTCTACAGGTTCAAACCAGCCTTTTGGCTGATGACCTAAACAACAACATTTTCGTTGTAAAAATTTTTTAAGTCTTAAATAAATAATGACTTTAATATTAAAATCATATTTAGTTTTTTACTACAAATATAAGTAAGAGAATATGTTTTGTTTAGGAAGCCTGAACATGATTTTACTTATTCATATTTTTGGGAACTTTGACACCATCAAGTCCCAATGTGATGTACGTGTCACACTTTTTTGTCAGGCCATCAAAAGGGCTAAAGCACTAAAAGTGATTTTATTACATTTAAATTTATGAAACAATGTACGTATAATTTTTTGTATATAGTTAAAAATTTTGGGATTGAAAGGGTTAAGAATGCAATTTTCTTACGGGGAACAGTTATTACTTTCTCTTGCCTATATGAATATATAGGAAGGAAAGTATTGTTTTCATGTCGATTTTTCGAAATCGAGTTTTCACCGGATCTATATGTTTTCAGACCCCGTGAACCCAAAAAATATGTTTTTAGCGATTGGTCTGTGTGTGTGTGTGTATGTGTATACAAAATATCTCAAGAACGGAACATCGTACGAACTTGAAACTTAAGTTACATACCACTACCGGACCCGACACGAACATTTTTATCAAAATCGGTCAACCGGAAGTAGTAGTTTATTCGTATAATTTTTCACTTTTTTGCGATTTTCTCAAAAACTGGTCCTACGATTTTTTTAAAAATCGCCTGGTTTACTCAATTTTTTATTCTCTACAAGATAGGGTAGGCGCCATGTTTGCTGAAATTCTCGGTAAGGCTGTTTTCACGTAAAAACATTGTTTTTTCAAGATCGCGGCTTTATTATGCATTTTACCGCAAAAATGTATATAATAAAAGTTGTAGAGAATTTAAAACCCTACAACTTTTATTTCAAACAATTTTTTGTATAACGCTTAGTTTAGCGGTAATTAGCGATTTTCTGTTTTTTTCTCACGAAAACGTGTGAAAAATTGATTTTTTAAAGATTTCGGTCTTAGTGTGCATTTTACGACAAAAGTGTATATAATAAAATTTATAGAAAATTAAAAGATCTATAACTTTTAATTCAAACGTTTTTCTCTACAGAGCCTAGTTTAGCGTGAAAGAGTGATTTTCTGTATTTTTAAGCCAAACTGAGGTCTATTTTCATTTTGCGTCTTTCATTCATGATTAAAATAAGGTTATGTTTTTGAGGTTAGTTTCTTGTTTATTTCTAATGTTTTATTACTAATGTTAGGTTTATTGTTAATTATTTGCATTGGCAAGAGAAAGTTGTGTGAGTGTTTCACACCAGATTTTTTTTTTATTATTAAGCAATTTATTTTTTGTACATATCTACATTCATGTAATATATTTAATATCTTTTTACATTTCTATATTCACTTTAAAAAAATACGGTTAATTTTTGGTGATTTCAACGACTTTTTTTTACTTTTGCGGTTGGAATTTTAATGTTTAATGGAAATTTACTACTGCGCCACCATTACGGTTTTTCCTGAATCATTGTAAAACAATAATCGTGTTAATACTTTATTATAAGTATTGGTAACACGATATTTCTTTAGATTTGTCTTGGTTTTCCTTTGTTGTTTTTTAGGCCTATTAGTTTTGAATTTCACATACGCGTCAAGTCTTATTACGTTATTTCTTTTAGTAATTTTTATTTATTAAGGTTTTAAATATAAATAATAAAATAAAATTCTTATTGTTATGTAATTTATTTAAAATCTGTTTTAAAAACATCAAACTTGGAATTTTTAAACTTATTAACATCAATCCCAAACTTTCAGAACTCAAGCTTTTAAACGTTAAAACTTCAAACCTTCAAATTATAAAACTTCAAAGTTGAAACTTTAGTATTTGAAACTTTGAACCTTTAAAAACGTCAAACCCCAGGCTGAAACGTTTATAGGTCAAACCCTTTTACATTCAAATTTAAAATAAAAAAAATCTGGTGTAAAACACTCACCCTACTTTCTCTTGCCAATGCAAATAATTAACAATTTAACCTAACATTGGTAATAAAACATTAGAAATAAACAAAAAGCTAACCTCTAAAAATATAACCTTATTTTAATCATGACTGAAAGACGCAAAATGAAAATCGAACTCAGTTCGGCTTAAAAATACGGAAAATCACTCTTTCACACTAAACTAGGCTCTGTAGAGAAAAATGCTCTTAACAAAAGTTGTAGATCTTTTTATTTCCTATAAATTTTATTATATACTATTTTATCGTAAAATGCATACTAAGGCCGAAATCTTAAAAAAATAGATTTTTCATACGTTGTCGTGAGAAAAAAACAGAAAATCGCTAATTACCGCTGAACTAAGCGTTATACAAAAAAATGTTTGAAATAAGAGTTGTAGGTTTTTAAATTCTCTACAACTTTTATGATATATAAGTTTTTGCGCTAAAATTTATAATGAAGCCGTTATCTTAAAAAACTATTTCTTTACGTGAAAACAGCCTCACCGAGAATTTCAGCAAACATGGCGCCTACCCTATCTTGTAGAGAATAAAAAATTGAGTAAACCAGGCGATTTAAAAAAAAATCGTAGGACCAGTTTTAGAGAAAATCGCAAAAAAGTGAAAAATTATACGAATAAACTACTACTTCCGGTTGACCGATTTTGATGAAATTGTTCGTGTCGGGTCCGGTAGTGGTATGTAACTTAAGTTTTAAGTTTGAAGTTCGTACGATGTTTCGTTCTTGAGATATTTGGTTTACACACGCGCGCGCGCACACACACACACACAGACAAATCGCTAAAAAGATGTTTTTGGGTTCAAGGGGTCTGAAAACTGTAGATCCGGTGAAAACTCGATTTCGAAAAATCGACCTGAAAACAATACTTTCCTTCCTATATATTCATATAGGCGAGAGAAAGTAATAATATCGGTACAATACTTTTGTGCAATTTTTATCAGTACCTATATTACGGAGTCGCGAATGATTTAGACGGCTACAATATAGTGCAGGCGGTATTTTTGACCCTTTGTGCCTCATCTTTTCTAACCCTTTCGACTATTTAGTCCTCAAAGACACGGGAAAAGTTTGAGCTCGACATAATACTCGTATATATTTTAGCGCGAGCGCTTTACCAGCATTTTACCTCACACACTTGACCGATTCAACTTGATTGTGTAGTACCGCTGTACCGCAGCGTTAAGTTCTATCTAGGGTCACCGCCCTTTGAAGGTCACACGTGGACTATGAGTTTACTATAGAACTATGCACTATATAGTTAGCTGCAGTACGTAAAAGGGCCTACAGATAATAGTTTTATTCCACGGTCTGTACAATACTTATTTCAATTTAAATTGTTCCGAATTACAAACAATTTAAATAATTTTCTTTTCTATATTGTTAATGAAACTTGTTTTTCTGTCATTATCTCTTTTTATTTTTCTTCCTTTTTTATCGCTTTTTAAACTTTATTGCTCTTTTTGGTTGTGCGTTCTTTTCGGTTCATTTCCTGGTTTATCTTTACATTCAAACCGGACTGATGGCATTATTTTTACAACTGTTTTTTTATACATTATTTTATTTTATTATCTACCTGAAATTCGTTTTTGTTTTATTTATAATTCTTTCATTATCTATTCTTGAACTCTCTTATGATTTTATTTTCCCACCTTTCATTTTAATTTTTTTTTCTTTCCAACCATTGTTTGTATCTCACCGCCACATTACTTTTAGAATGTTTATAACTACATTCCGCTGTCCTGAGAATGTAATTCTAACGCAGCGATAAGCAAACTTTCGTTGTAGTAAAGAGACAAAGGAAAGAAAACTATCTAGGCTGGCCAACCGAATTTATTGGAAAAAAGTACTTTAAAGATATCCTTTTTTATAAATTTCTTTTTGAAAAGATAATGGAATTGTGCCTGTTTCTAAATTCATAATTTTGTTGTAGTTAAGGAAGAGCTGACTCCCAGAAGTGAAACTAAAAGGTCATCTGTCAATCCGTGTTTGATACAACTTTTTCGAAGTTTCATGATAAAAAGCACTTATTTACAGATATAGGATGATTGAAACAATGCAGTTATCTTTTGGGCATGAGATCTCAAATTTAAGAAACTTGATTTCCCAAATACGAGGTGTAGGATTAATTAACGAGACTGATATTGTAAAAAATTTTACTTTTATTTTATATATAATCACTTGTCACCTTCAATATACACTCATTCTCTATCCCTACAACGTTTCATGCGAATTTTCCATTGTTGGAAACAGTGCTGGAAGTCATCTTCTGTCAGCTCTTCAGGACACGTGCCACTCAAAAATGTTTGAAATGAAGCTCGCAAAAATGTTTGTACTGACACTTTGTACGCGATTGAAAGTGACCTAAATTTTTTGGAAACGATAATAATATGTGATGAAACGTGGTTTTTTACTTATGATCTGGAAACGAAGTGCCAATCCATGCACTGAAGAGCCGAACTTCACCGAGAGCCAAAAAAGCTCGAATGAGCAAGTCAAAATTTAAATAATGATGATTGTTTTTTTTATATCCATGGGATTGTGTACCTTCACTGGGTTCCTGAAGATCAAACAAATAATCAATAATACTACCTTGAGGTACTTTCTAAACTACGTTAAAGAGTAACGAAAAAACGCCCCGAAATGTGGAAGGACAATTCATGGGTTCTCCACCAAGACAATGCGCCAGCTCATTCCGCGTTATCTGTCAAGAGGTTCCTAGTAGTGTACAGAATCTCAGTGTTAGAACATCCACCTTATTCACCAGATCTTCCACCATTTGACTTCTACCTGTTCCCTAAGGTGAAATCTGTCTAAAAAGGGGCAAGATTTGAGTCTGTGGAAGTTGTAAAAGAGAAAGCGGCCCGTGTCCTGAAGGAGCTGACAGAAGATGACTTCCAGCACTGTTTCCAACAATGGAAAATTTGCAAGGAGCGTTGTAGGGATAGAGAAGGACTGTATATTGAAGGTGACAATAAGTGATTATCAATAAAAAGAATATAAAATTTTTTACAACATCAGTCTCGTTATTTAATAGCCACTACTCGTAGATAGTACGTTTAAAACTCAAATTTGTATACAAAGAAACTGCTTCAACTCAGTGTTATACTGAACACAATTAGGTCAAGCTAAAATTTAACTGCTAGATTAAATTTGGACTGTTTCACAGCTGCATAGTAAAATTCATTACTCTCAGAGGAGACAACTCCTATTAGTGTCTTTTACACCTCAACCTCTTCTTTTCTTCAAAATTATTGGCTGACCATGTGATAAGAAACAGAACTATTTTTTGTAGCCCTGAAACTAGAAAATCGAGTGCAAATAATTAAACCCTGTTTTGGGCAAAGCATTTATTTAATAATTTTAGATTACTTATTCAGTCGATGTTTATTTACTTCTCTTCAAACATGTTTACTCTTAGTTTTTGGAATCTCTTTCAAGAATTACATCTTCCTGAAACCTAATGCAATCATATATTTTTATTAATTTTTGCTTTTCGTCCTTTCCTTTATTTATTTATTTTTTTGCAAAAATAATATCTAAAATAAAATATTTATTCATTTGACATTCTTTTGTCCAAATTTCTCTAGAATTTTTTATTCGTTTTCTAGGTTATCTCTATAAATTTTTTTGTTGTTTTTAGTATAAATTAAGTTCTATTTTACAATTTAGTTTAAATGAATATATTTTCATAAATTTTTTCTGAACTTTTTTTATAAAGAAATTCGATAGTTTAAAACCCTTCTAGCGAAAACACTAAAGGTCAAACCGATACAAAACATTATTGAGTTGGGTTATTTTAGGATACAACTATGGTACATGGATTATAAACGAAACGAACGTTCATATTTTGACCCCCCCCCCCTCCTTACTCTTACCAATTTCTCATACCAGTTTCTCATACCTTTCAGAACTTTATGTTGAAGGTATTGAAGTTCCTGACTTATTTCTAATCCAGCAAAGTATGAACAAGTTTCTACAGACGTTAAACTAATTACAATGCAAATATTGTATCGTGTTTATTATCATGTAAGTGTTAGTTATTCAAATAAGTGTATAAGTGTAGTTTGCATTTGCAAATAATTTAGCAAACTACATTTATCGATCCGATTATTCATTCATTTGTTTGGTAATTTTTACTTTCCCTTGCCTATATGAATATATAGGAAGGAAAGTATTGTTTTCATGTCGATTTTTCGAAATCGAGTTTTCACCGGATCTACACGTTTTCAGACCTCCTGAACCCCAAAAACATGTTTTTAGTGTTTTTAGCGATTGGTGTGGTGTGTGTGTGTGTGTGTGTGTGTGTGTGTGTGTGTGTGTGTGTGTGTGTGTGTGTGTGTGTGTGTGTGTGTGCAGAATATCTCAGGAACGGAACATTGTACGAACTTGAAACTTAAAACTTAAGTTACATACCACTACCGGACCTGACACGAACATTTTCATCAAAATCGGTCTACCGGAAGTAGTAGTTTATTCGTGTAATTTTTCACTTTTTTGCGATTTTTTAAAAAACTGGTCCTACGATTTTTTTAAAAATCGCCTGGTTTACTCAATTTTTTATTCTCTACAAGATAGGGTAGGCGCCATGTTTGCTCAAATTCTTGGTGAGGCTGTTTTTACGTAAAAAAAGTGTTTTTTTAAGATAACGGCTTTTAGCAGCTTTTAGTTTTTTAGTTTTTGCGGCTTTTAGCGCAAAAATTTATTTAATAAAAAAATGTAGAGAATTTAAAATTCTACATCTTTTAATTCAAACATTTTTTTGTATAACGCTTAGTTTAGCGGTAATTAGCAATTTTATGTTTTTTTTCTCACGAAAACGTGTGAAAAATCGATTTTATTAAGATTTCGGCTTCAGTATGCATTTTATGACAAACGTGTGTAAAATAAAAATTATAGGAAATTGAAAGATCTACAACTTTTATTCAGAGCATTTTTCTCTACAGAGCCTAGTTTAGCGTGAAAGAGTGATTTTCCGTATTTTTAAGGCAAACTGAGATTGATTTTCATTTTGCGTCTTTCATATTATATATGATTATAATTAGGTTATGTTTATTGAGGTTAGTTTTTTGTTTATTTCTAATGTTTTATTACTACTAATATTAGGTTATATTGTTAATTATTTGCACTGGCAAGAGAAAGTTGTGTGAGTGTTTCACACCAAATTTTTTAATTAAATTTTTGTCAGAAACGATGCCCGTCAAAAAATAACATCTGTCCCGTAAACAACACTTACGAAGTACAACACAAACGAAGTTAATTGAAATTAAAGTAGCGTTTTAATTGCTAAATAATGTTTATGTTACGTCAGCATACTTTCATGACTATTTGATTAATGTATTTAATTACATTTTGTTGTTCTTCGTGAAATTTCATTTTCGTTGTTACAATATGTAAAGAACGTAACTTTCTTTATAATAAAAAAACCCATGGAAAATTACACATTCTCCTTGATTTTAAAGCTGGAGAACATTTCACACACTTATAGCCGATTTTGCTTCGGTATACGGAACTAAATTATATATATGCTTTAAAATTAACACTAATGGAAATGGTTAGTTTGATGTTGTGTCATGCAACAGTTGTAATTTTTTTTTTGTAATCCCTAATGTGTGTACGTTGCAATCTGTTCAATTGGAACAATAAGCAACCCCAATACCCAATGAGATGAGGATGATGTGTATGACGTGTAAACGAGGTGTAGTTTTGTACAGACTCAGGTCGACCATTCCTGAGAGAGTTTGGTTAATTGAACCCCAACCATCAAAGTACATCGTTAACCACTGTCTAGCATTTAAATCCGTATAAAAGTAACTACCGTTACTAGGATTTGAACCAGGAACCTTCGTCTTCTTCGTCGCCAAAATCAGCTGTTTAACAGCTGATTTTGGCGACGACTTTACCTCTAGACCAACTCGGTGGATTAAGTTGTAATTGACGTAAACATTTTCATAAAAATTGATCACCCGGAAGTACAGTAATACCTCGCATAACGCTTCCCTGTTTAGTGGTGATTCGTTACAACGCTTTTATGAAGCCTTCAAGGTCATCAGATGTTTGTCCTGAGATGCGTTGTAGTATCTGGCACATTCTTTTATGTGTTAACGTACTGTGTCTTGTATTTTCAATGTATAATTTGACATGTTGTATTTAAATTGTTGTTTATATTATACTGTACTTATAAATAAATATTTGAACCCCATAAATAAAAAAGTATATAAACAAAAAAAAAAACAAATCAGTATAATGTATTGTAGTATGTACTGTGCAGTACGAGCGTAATCACATTGTGTTCCGTACAACGCTCGACCCCGAACAGCGCTGTTTCGTTTAGCGCCTGATGGCTGCGGAACGCATCTCAAGCCCTAAACGGGGTATTAATGTAGTAGTTTATTCGTGTAATTTTTCACTTTTTGCGATTTTTTTAAAAATCGCCTCATTTACTACATTTTTTGTGCTTTACAAGATAGCTTAGGAGCTATGTCTGCTGAAATTCTTGGGGAGGCTTCTTCTCGTAAAATATTGTTTTTTTTTAAATTACGGATTTAATATACCTACATTGTAGTGCAAAAATGTATATAATAAAAGTTTTAGAGAATTTAAAAAACCTACAACTTTTATTTTAAACATTTTTTGTACAACCTTAGTTTTGGGGTTATTAGTGATTTTCTATTTTTTTCATAAAAGTATGTAAACAAATCAATTTTTTTAAAGGTTTCAGCCTTAGTATGCATTTTACGACAAAAGTGTGTATAATGAAATTTATAGTAAATTAAACGATCTACAACTTTTATTTAGAGAATTTTTCTCTACAGAGCCTAATTCAGCGTGAAAAAGTGATTTTCCGTATTATTAAGCCTAACTGAGGTTGATTTTCATTAAGCATCATTCACTCACGAGTAACAATGTTATGTTTTTTGAAGTATGTTTTTGTTTGTTTATTACTAATGTCAGGTTATATTATTAATTATTTGCATTGGCAAGAGAAAGTTGTGAGAGTGTTTCACACCAGATTTTTAATTTACTGGATAATTTAGTTCTAATTTTTTTTCATGAAATGTCCATTTACATCAAACTACTGCATTAATTGTGCGTGGTCTAAGTATAAAATTGGTACATGTTCTGGAAAATGAATTTTAACTGTCTATTTGATTAATCTACCCTCTTTATTTCTCTGAGTATTTCAAGCCTCCAGGGGGTTAATGCTGAGAGGATACGTTAGAGATGTGCCACACCATCATTTACGCTCGACTAATTTTGATTAAATCGTTATGTAACTAACTGTCATTAATATTTTACTTATTATAACTTATTCCTTTAACAAATTTCTAATTTATTTTCTTGTCAATTTAAATTTTCGTTGTTCGTTCCATAAATAAATTAACATCTAATCGATTTGTGATTCGGTGTTATTAAATAAACAATTTAAAAACTAATTAAAAGATGAAAAGTAACCGCCGTATTGGCTCCGTCTATATTTTCCGTCTGCTTACCAAAAGTCCCGGTTTCAGTCCATAGACTTAATAACTTGTTTTGTGTTATAAATTGTTTAAACTGAAATTCTATTTCTTTATATTCTTAAAATATCTAGATAAAGTGAATTTTGGTTTAGAAAATAAAAAATCTGGTTTGAAACACTCACGCGACTTTCTCTTGTCATTGTAAATAATTAACAAAACAACCTAACATTAGTAATAAAACATTAGAAATAAAAAAAAACCTAACCTTATTTTAATCATGAGTGAATGATGCAAAATGATAATCAACCTCGGTTTGGCTTAATAATACGGAAAATCACTCTTTCACGCTTAACTAGGCTGTGTTGAGAAAAATCCTTAAAATAAAAGTTGTAGATCGTTTAATTTCCTATAAATTTGGTTTCATACACTTTTGTCGTAAAATGCATACTAAGGCTGAAATCTTAATAAAATAGATTTTTTTACAAATTTTCGTGAACAAAAAACAGAAAATCACTAATTACCGCTAAACTGAGCGTTATCCAAAAAAATGTTTGCAACAAAAGTTGTAGGATTTTAAATTCTCTACAACTTTTATTATAATTCATTTTTGCGCTAAAATTCGTATTAAAGTCGCAATCTTAAAAAAATAATTTTTCTACGAGTGCAGAGCCTCCCCCAGAATTTCAGCAGACTTAGCGCCTACCCTATTTTATAGAGCATGAAAAACATTATAAAAGAGGCGAATTTTCAAAAAAATTGTATGAGCCGTTTTTGAGAATTCGCAAAAAAGTTAAAAATTACACGAATAAACTATTACTTCCGTTTGACTGATTTTGATGAAAATGTTTGTGTCGGGTCCTCATGTAATATCTAACTTAAGTTTCAAGTTCGTACGATGTTCCGTTTTTGAGATATTTTGTTTACTTATGCACACACATACACACTCAGGCCAATTGCTAAAAACATGTTTTTTGGGTTCAGGGGGTCTGAAAACGTGTATATCCGGAAAAACTCAATTTCGTAAAATCGATATGGAAACAATACTTTTGTTCTTATATTTATGTTTAAAGGCAAGAGAAAGTAATAAAGCAATACGTGTAATACATCCTTCTGAGATTAACTGCAAGCTTGCGAATAGCGCGGGTGAAATCGCTTGTATAATTTATAAAAGTATAGTAACCTAATATAGATAAGTTGAAAATTTTGCATCTAATATAGAAAAATATGGTGTGAAACACTCACACGAATTTCTCTTGACAATGTAAATAGTGAAACATGTAAACCATGCCTCTCCAAGAATTTCAGCAGACATGGCGCTTACCCTATCTTGAAGAAGATAAAAAATGCAGGGAGGAGAGCGATATTTGAAACAATCGTAAGAGTCGTTTTTGAGAAAATCATGCGAATAAATTATTACTTTGGGTTGACCTATTTTGATGAAAATGTTCGTGTCGGGTCCTCTTCTTGTGGTACCTAATTTAAGTTTCAAGCTTCAACTTTATACACTATTCCGTTCTTGCGATATTTTTGTCTCGCACTCAAAGACTAATCGTTAAAAAACATGTTTTTTCTATTCAGGAGGGTTGAAAACGTTTATATACGGTGAAAACTCGATTTCGAAAAATAAACATGAAAACTATAGCCCTGCTTCCCTTCCTTACATATTAATTTAGGGAAGAGAAAGTAAAAATTGACACGATAAACTATTATCGATGAAGTAGTTTACAAGTTCATAACCACTACGGAAAAATGGGAAACGAAAATTGACTCTTAAAAAGCTACAATAGCTTCAAAATATTTTTTAGATAAGCCGTTGCGTCGTTATTATTTATCCATAAATAAATAACTAAAAATAATTAATGCGACTGTACATGTTTTGACGTACTTTGACGTAAGGGTAACATTCTTTAAAGATCATTTTCACAAAATGTTGCCATAAAGGTTTTACGATACAAATTTTTTCAGTAGTAAATTTAAAGTTACTAAACTTCAGTGATGCTTTTGTAAACGTGTTTTTCACTTATTACTGTGTTAAGTTAAAACTTAAATTTAATACAATTTTATGCTCTACAACATAGGGTAATCGCCATGTGTGCTGAAATTCTTGGGGAGGCTGTTCTCTCGTAGAAAAAAGTTTTTTTTTAATTGCGGCCTTAATATGCATTTTAGCGCAAAAGTTGTTGATAATTTAAAAATATTTTATTTAGAACATTTACAGTAATGCTTAGTTTAGCGGTAATTTGTGATTTTCTGGTTTTTTTTCATGAAAATCTGTAAAAAATGTATTTTGTAAGATTCGGCTTCAGTAGTATGCATTTTATGACAATATTGTATAATATAATCAATTTTATAGGAAATTAAACGATCTACAACTTTTATTTTAAGCATTTTTCTCTACAGAGCCTAGTTTAGCGTCAAAGAGTGATTTTCCGTATTATTTAGCCGAACTAAGGTTGGTTTTCATTTTACATCATTCACTCATGATTAAAAATAATTAGGTTATGTTTTTTGAAGTTAGTTATTTTGTTTATTTCTAACGTTTTATTACTAATGTTAGATTTTTTTTTGTCATCAGTCTCTCGACTGGTTTGATGCAGTTCTCCAACCTGTTCTATCTTGCGCAAGTCGTTTCATATCTACATACCTGTAACACCCTACATCTTTTGTAATTTGCTTTATATATTTTAATCTTTGCCTCCCTCTACAATTTACTCCTTCAATATTACCCTCTATTATTGATAGCCCAATACCTGGATGTCTTAGGATATGCCCCACTAGCCTATCCCTTCTTCTGGTAAGATGCTTCCATATACTTCTTTTTTCATCCACTCGCCTAAGAACCTCTAAATTACTTATTTTGTCCACCCACCTAATCTTTAACATTTTCCTATAACACCACATTTCAAAAGCTTCTATCCTCTTCCTTTCTACAGCCCCTATCACCCACGTTTTTCACTTCCGTATAATGCTACACTCCAAACATAATGTTTTAAGAAATTTTTCCTAATCTGTAAATCAATGTTTGTAGTCAGTAAGCTGTTTTTCATTTCAAAGGCTTTTCTAGCTTGAGCAATTCTACTCTTGATATCACTTGTGCTTCTACTGTTAGATTAATGTTAGATTATATTGTTCATTATTTGCATTGCCTAGAGAAAGTTGTGTAAGTGTTTCACACTAGACTTTTTGTATTATCGAATTTGGCTTAAAAATGAATGCATTTTTTTTTTGATTGTGCTTTACAAAACATAGTAAGTACTGAAACTATGGCGTAACAAGTGTATTAATGTTTCCGCTTTAATTTGACAAATTAAGACTTCATTTCTTATCGGAGATAACGTCAAATATTATACAAAATTTAAAATTATATATACTTTAAATTTCTACTCCTTTTTACTTTCTCTTGCCTATATGAATATATAGGAAGGAAAGTATTGTTTTCAAGTAGATTTTTCTAAATCGAGTTTTCACCGGATCTATACGTTTTCAGACCCCCTGAACCCAAAAAACATGTTTTTAGCGATTGGTCTGTGTGTGTGTGTGTGTGTGTGTGCGTGTGCGTGTGTGTGTGTGTGTGTGTGTGTGTGTGTGTTTATATATATATATATATATATATATATGTGTGTGTGTGTGTTTGTGTGTATGTGTGTGTGCAAAATATCTCAAGAACGGAACATCGTACGAACTTGAAACTTGAATTTTAAGTTACATACCTTTACCGGACCCGCCACAAACATTTTCATCAAAATCGGTCAACCGGAAGTAGTAGTTTATTCGTGTAATTTTTCACTTTTTTGCGATTTTCTGAAAAACCGGTCCTACGATTTTTTAAAAAATCGCCTTATTTACTTAATTTGTTATGCACTACAAGATAGGGTAGGCGTCATGATTGCTGAAATTCTTGATCAGGCTGTTTTCACGTAAAAATTTTTTTTTAAGATTGCGGCTTTAATATGCATTTTAGCGCAAAAATTTATATAACAAAAGTTGTAGAGAATTTGAAATTCTACAACTTTTATTTCAAACTTTTTTGTCTAACGCTTAGTTTAGCAGTAATTAGCAATTTTCTGTTTTTTCTCACGAAAACGTGTGAAAAATCGATATTTTAAAGATTTCGGCCTTAGAATGCATTTTTCGACAAAAGTATATTATAATAAAATTTATAGGAAATGAAAAGATCTACAACTTTTATTTAAAGCATTTTTCTCTACAGAGCCTAGTTTAGCGTGAAAGAGTGATTTTCCGTATTTTTAAGCTAAACTGAGGTTGATTTTCATTTTGCGTCTTTCATTCATGATTAAAATTAGGTTATGTTATTAAAGTTAACCGGCCGCAGTGGCGTAGTTGGTAACGTGCTTGCCTTTCATCATGCGGTCTTGGGTTCGAATCCCATTCAGGCACGGCATATTTTCATACGTTACAAAAATTCATTTCATCCTTCACCGTCTGCATTAGCAGTAATTGCATAACAGTCGGACGTTAAACCAAAAAAAAAAAAAAAAAAAATGTTATTAAAGTTAGTTTTTTGTTTATTTCTAATGTTTTATTAATAATGTTAGGTTTATTGTTAATTATTTGCATTGGCAAGATAAAGTTGTGTGAGTGTTTCACACAGATTTTTTGTAATACTTTAAGAAGAAAATTCAGTGTATATACACTTGACAAAATATTCCTCAGGAACAAGAACATATTCCTTTAGACAAGAAATTCCTCTACAAAATATTTATATTTTTTACTCTACAAAATATTCTTTTGAATTTTTCTATTTCCGGAAAAATAAATAATTCTTTTGTACCTAGAAAACTACATACCACGGATTTAATTTATTTTATACTAAACAACATATTTTATTAAATTCTTCAGTTTGTTTATTTTATTTTAATATACTACGTACTACGGAATGTTGGTTTAAAAAAATAATATTGCAAAATATGTAAAATTTCTCATGTATTTAACAAATAAAAATAACGATGCAATTAATGTAGATTTTTTTCCAGCTTCGTTTAATATTAATATTGGAAATATTAAATGCTTGTGCATTCGATTGTAAAAAAACTAATTTTTCTAAATTTTGCTGTATTTTAAATATTATTTGAAATGGTTTGCAAATACAGATCTGTAAGTTGTGTTGAAATAACAAAAAAAGTAGGGTTTCGTATTAAAGTGCTTTTGAAATACGTTTTGTTTCATTAAAATAAAAAAATACGAGTATTGCGTTTTTTTTTTTTTTTTTTTTTTATTTATTTGTTTAAGGTCGCATCAACAATAAAGTCATTAGCGACCACAATTACATAATAATCTTAAATTAACAAAATTTACATAACAAAATTTGAATTAAAATGTCTTGAGTGAACAAAATTTGAAGAATGACTTGTGTAAACAAAATTTGGATTAAAATAGATTGTGTAACTGTAAGTCCGTAAGGTATAAAACCACATTCTGTATACTCTTGATGTCCGTCAGCATGATTTTCGTATTTTGTGTTAAGTTATACTTTTCTCGTAGATCACGTAATCCTGGACATTTTATCAGTAAGTGTATTATCGTCAATGTAGTATCGTTGCAAAAATAACAGGTCGGTGCTTCAGTCTTTTGAAGAAGGTATTTGTGTGTGAGACTAGAATGTCCAATTCGTAGGCGTGTTATAAGTACTTGATTTTGTCTGCTACTTTGTGGTATTAATACGTCATGTGTGTTTTCCCTGAAGTCGTGTAGTTTACTGCGATGTCCTTTCCATTCATCGTTCCACACTCCTTGTGTCGTCTTGAGAACAAATTTTGACAAATCAACATGTGAGACAGCATGATCATGAAACACTTCTTTTATGGCTTGTTTGGCGGCATTGTCTGCCTTCTCGTTTCCTGATATACTAACGTGTGCTGGAGTCCATACAAATTCAATTGTGTTATTAATTTTTGTATTTGACACTAAAAGCCTAACTATTTCTTGAATTATCGGTTCTTTAGTATTTAAATTAGAAATGCTTTCTAGAACACTTTTAGAATCGGTAAAAATTACGAATTTGGAATTTCGAGATTGAGATACAATTTCCAGAGTTTTATAAATAGCATAGGCTTCACAAAAGAATATAGAAGATACGTTATTAATTTTGTAAAGAATCTCTGAATCAGGAAACACGATTCCACAGCCACAACCTTCAGTTGTAAGTGAACCGTCTGTGTAAACACTCAAGTAGTCTTTGAATCTAGCAGTTATTTTTTGAAACAGAGGCCTGAAGACAGCAGAATGGTGGTTTTGTTTTCCAAGAACACTAAGACTTAAATCAGGTATTGGAAGTTTTAGAAGCCATGGTGGTTCATCAGGTTGACAAACTTCAAAAACATTTGGAAGACGTATATTTAACTCCTTGAGGTAGGTGTCCACGCGATCACCTAAAGCTTTCGGGAATCTTGCTCTTTTTCTGGTAGATGTTTGGTTTCCTATGGATATTGCACTATATACTGGGTTCATCGGTGTTGTAGATATTTTAACTGCAAATTTGATACATAAGTATTTTCTGCGATATGACAACGGTATGTCATTGCTTTCGGCAATGATACTTTCCACCGGGCTGGTCCTGAACGCACCCAGAGCCATACGCAAACTTGTTGTGTGAATAGAGTTTAAAGAATTTTTAACTGATTTTTGTGCAGAGTCATAAACAATCGAACCATAATCTAATTTGTTTCTAATTAAAGCCCTGTAAGTATTTAAAATTATACGTTTATCAGCTCCCCAACTGCATGACGAAAGTAATTTAATTATATTCATTCGTTGTAAACAGTCGGCTTTAAGTTTCTTAATGTGAGAAACCCACGTAAGTTTCTCGTCAAATACCATACCTAGTATTCTAATTTCATTTTTCTGTTTAATTTCATGGTTACCTATAAAAAGCTGCGTATGTTCATCCGATGAGTGTTTTTGGGAGAAAATAATATAATCTGATTTAGTCAGTGAAATATTGAATCCGTTATTCAACGCCCATTTCTGTATATCACTCAGCGTTTTCTGTAAACAGTGTTGAGTTGTTTGGACGATTTTGCCTCTAATAGTAACAGTCACATCATCTGCAAATATGTAGCATTTTACTGGCGGTGATATTAATTTAGTTATATCATTTATAGCAACAAGAAATAAAGTTACACTCAAAACGGATCCTTGAGGAACACCATTTTCTACAACAAATTTTTTCGACAGACTTCCATTAGCCTTGACCATTATGACCCTGTTTTGTAAAAAATTTGAAATGAAGTTTAGGATTGGTCCGTTAACACCAATTTCACTTAATATCTTTACAATTCTGTACTTCCAAACCATACCGTATGCATTCTCCATATCCAATGCAACTGCAATTAGGTGTTCACCAGATTCAAAAGCATTACATATGTCGGTTTGTAGATTAACAAGATGATCTAAAGTAGATCTATTTTTTCTGAATCCACTTTGAAATTTAGATAGAAAGCTAATGTTGTCTAAGTACCAAACTAGACGATTATTTAATATCCTTTCTAGAAGTTTACATAATGTCGAAGTTAATGCAATCGGTCGGTAACTCTCTGCTTTACTATGATCTTTATTTGGTTTAGGAACTGGAACTACAATAGCTTCCCTCCAAATGGCCGGAAAGAGACCGTGTAATAAGATTCTGTTATAAATGTCTAATAGAAATAGTATGGCATTATCAGGTAAATTCTTTAAAAATATATTAAAAATACCGTCAGGTCCAGGACTTGAATTACGTAATTTTGAAATGACATTTTGGATCTCGTTGTAAAGAATAGTAGAATTAAGAGGATGATTTAAGATGTTGGCTCCATCGTCAGTGACTTCGTTAATATTGAGTTCAGTATTACTTTTAATTTCTAAAAATTTCGCATTATATTTAGCGTCACTTGAACTTTGAGCAAAGGTGTCGGCTAATAAATTGGCAATCTCATCTGGATGTGTGATTATTTTACGGTTAGTATTTACAAGACATGAAATATTAGTAGAACATTTAATACCTCTTATTTGTTTTATTTTATTCCACGATTCAACGGAGTTTGAACTGGTCATTGAGGAGATGAAATCACTCCATGACTTACGTTTCTTTAATTTAAACAATGTTCTCGTATACGACCTACATTTTTTATACTCAGTAAAATTTATCTGAGTTGGGTGGCGTTTATATTTATTGAATGATTTCTTGAATTTTTGTAGAGACTCCTTGCATTCATCATCCCACCATGGGACTTGCCTTTTACGGATTTTACCTGAAGTTTTCGGTATATTTTTAACTGCTGCTTCTAAGATTATACTAGTAAAACAACTAATTTCATCATCTATTGTTCTTTCTTCTTGTGTATGAGAGGTGGGCTTGAATATTTCCTCAATTTTTAATGATATGTCATGTCGGAATTTTTCCCAGTCGGCCTTACCAAAAATCCATTTCTGATTTATCGTATCAAATGTATCTCTAGATCCAATGTCAATAATGATCGGAAAGTGGTCACTACCATACAACTCGGACTCAGTTCTCCATTCAAGCTGATGAGCAACTGACGCACTGCAAAGGGTAAGATCTATTGCACTAAAGACTCTATAACTGCTGTTGAAATGAGTAGGTTTCTTCTTATTTAAAAGAACCACATCAGTGTCTTCCAATAATTGTTCAATAATATTACCTCTGGCGTCGTTTTTATGAGAACCCCAAGCATAGTTGTGAGAGTTAAAATCTCCGGCGATTAAAAACGGTTTTGGTAGTTGGTGGATTAGATTATACAACTCCGTGGATGAGAGCTTGTATTGGTTAGGTAAGTAGATGTTACAAATTGTAATGGAACCTATTGGAAGAAGAACAGATACAGCGATGGCTTCGATGTTAGAATTTAATTTAATTTCAGAAGTTTTAAATTTTTTATTAATATACATGGCCACACCTCCACTAGCGTGTAAAACATTTACTCTATTTCTATAAAAGATAGAATAATTATTAGAAATAGGTGCAAATAGATCATCTTTAAAATTTGTCTCTTGCAGACAGATTGCAATCGGATTATGTTTATTAATAAGTAGTTGGAGAAACTCTTTTTGCTGGTAAAAACCATTGATATTCCATTGAAGGATGGAATATGTAGAATTATAACTTCCTGTCATTTTAGAACATAAAAACTTAAACGATTAAATAAAAACAATTTTGAAAATCGAGAAATATATATTCCAATAATTACGACGAATCACAGTCTAGCAAAGATAGTAGATTACTGTCACCTTCTAAGTTGGCACTTTTTACTGAAATTTCCATACTTGAGTTATTAGATCCATCTATCGCTGATTTTAGTGCCTTTTGTAATTTAGTAAATTTAGTTTTAAGGGATCTTCCGTTTAAAGAAGGATAAGTATCATTAAGAAGAACCAAAACTTTAGATAGGTCAGAGGTATATTCCTTTATAATGCCTACAGGATTGGAGGAACCGTAAGTCCTTTCAAGGAGGCTCTTTAATTGCATGTAGTCAAGAACATAGGGGTTGTCATTGCTACTGAGAGTGTCCTTCAGAGGACTTAACTGGTCTTCTATTACTTTAGAAAAGTGGTCACCCTTCTCCTTTTTAATCTTCTTTTTCATCGGTCTAGTTGGGGTATACCCTTCTTCTGTCGATGAATCGATATTCGACGAGTTATCTAAACACTCGTCATTATTAATGGCAGTAGAGCCCTCAGACGACAACGGCCTTTTATGTATTTTGGCTTCAGTCATACTAGATTTACCAGGAGCAGGAAGCCCAGGAAATTCAATATCAAACTTAGTGTGTTGATTACTAGTGTCGTTTGATTTTTGTGTACCGGTAACACTGGTATCAAAATTACCATCGGATTGAAAATTGTTAGTGGATTTATGATTTCCGTTAACAGTAGGAACCTCATTGTCCTCAACTTCATTTAAACTACTAACATTTTTAACATGACCAACATCCCTATCGCTTACTAAATTCTCATCTTCACGATTGAGGTCACTGACTTTGTCATTTATGATTGAAGTACAATCTTTAGCCTGATGCCCCGGTTGTTTACAGAGAAAACAGGAAATAGAGTCAGATGATAGATAAATCCAATAGGATGTATCATCATATATAATCTTCATAGAGTCAGGTAATTTTCCGAAATCTTCCGGGTGGATATACACCTGACGTCTGAAGCTCATGATATGGCTATAGCCGGGTTCAGATATCCCCGCTTTCAGGAAAGAAATTTTAGACGCTAGTCTTATATTTAGTCTAGAAAGTTTATCTTCCAGTATATTATGAGGAATTACTGGACACACATTTGATAAAATAATCCTTTTGTACGTTGTAATTAACGGCCGAATAAGCAATTTGTTGTTATTCAGTGAAATTACTGTATGGTCTGCTACAAGACTGTTTACTATATCTGACGAAGCAAGATACATACAAATTCTGTTCATCGAGATTCGAGAAACAAACCTAATGTTCTCGGGTTTCACCAATAAACCGACTGCCTGGATGTACTCCTTTACTGGTATTCCGTCGATTGCATCTAAAATTATGGCCTGAGCCTTCGTTGGAAAATTATTCGTTTTTACGCTATTTGCGTAAGAAGCTTGTTGACTGTTTAATTTACTGTTTTTTTCCATTGAATTACTACTATTATTTAACAATGAACCTCTGTACTCAGAAGCCATTTTAAATATTTTCCGTAACCTAGGCTAGCTTAGGTTAGGTTACCAACAATGACAACAATGCCGACAAAAAACAAACAAAAGATAAAACAAAATGAAATAAAATAATTACCTATCACTTAAGTGTAATCGGTATACTCGCAGACAAGTAATTAATAGTTTTAAATAGAAAAATACTAGTATTTTTGTCCATAACACAAACAGCACAACATTTGTTTACAAACACCAAACCGGAAGTCCAGTATTGCGTTTTGGTTCAGTGAATTTTATTATTAAATATATTTGTAACCCACCGGGTTGGTCTAGAGGTAAAGTCGTCGCCAAAATCAGCTGTTTAACAGCTGATTTTCGGAGACGACGGTTCCTGGTTCAAATCCTAGTACAGGTAGTTACTTTTATACGGATTTGAACACTAGACAGTGGGTACCGGCGTATTTTGATGGTTGGGGTTTAATTAACCATACTCTCTCAGGAATGGTCGGCCTGGGTCTGTACAAGACTACACCTCATTTACACGTCATACACATCATCCTCATCTCATTGGGTCATGGGGTTGCTTATTGTTCTAAATTGAACAGATTGCAACGTACACAAATTAGAAATAAAAAAAATAAATAAAAAAAATAAATTTGTATTGCAGCTGTTTTTTTTTGTTATTGGCTGTGTTTAAACCACCGGGTTGGTGTAGTGGTAAAATTGTCGCAGAGTCAGCTGTTTAACAGCTGATGTACGGAAATAAAGTTCTTTAGTTTAAATTCTAGTAAAGGTTTCTTACTTTTATACGGGTTTGAATACTAAACAGTGGTTACCAGTGTACTTTAATGGTTGGGATTTAATTAACCATACTTTCTCAGGATGGTCTGCGTGAGTATGTACAAGACTACACCTCGTATACACGTCGTACATATCATCCTCATCTCATTGGTCCATGTATGCCCATGACAGGCAGGTGGAGTGTTAAATTATTTGCACTCGATCTCCTTGTTCCAGAGCTACAAAAATAGTTGTTTCTTACCATATGGTCACCTAATTATATGACTGAAGCATTTGAAAACAAAATAGTTAAGAAGTATAAAATACACTAATCAGACTTATCTTCTCGTAGAGTAATGTATTTTATTATACAGCCAGACCCTGAGTTGATGAAGTAAAGGTCTCATTTTAAGGGTAGAAAGTAGATGCATTTCGGAGAGCCTGCCCTGCTGATATGCATAGGCTACTTTTCTACTCAGTGAGGACGGCAATGGTAAACCACCTCACTTCTCGTTAAACTAAGTAAAGCTTCTAGAGGTTCATACCAGCCTCTTAGTCACTGCGCTTAACAAAGCTTTTAACTTCTCACATAACCTTACACCTTGAAAACAACTCAATAATACCATGAGAATGATCACTGGCGCTATCAGATCAACACCTACTGAATGGCTTCCAGTATTGAGCCACATACCACCCCCAAACCTGCGCCGCAAGAATGCCCTCATTAGAGAGTATGATAAGATTGTCGACAATCAAGACCTGAGAATTCATGAGGATATTAAAAACGCAAATAAAACTCGTCTGCGATCAAGAAAGCCACCTACAAAAACTGCAATTACTGCCAAAGAGGAAGCATTTAACATACCCAGTGCATGGCAGCAAGAATGGGCATCAAAGCAGCAAGAACAAATCCCATGGTTTTCACAAAAACCGCCAGGTTTTGGACTACCTCGTAGAAAATGGTCAGCTCTAAATAGAATAAGAACAAAACACGGTAGGTGTGCTGATTTATTGTTTAAATGGGGCAAAATACCATCGCCTTTATGTGAGTGTGGTCAAAGACAAACTATTGATCACATAGTGAAAGAGTGCAGAATAACTGCCTTTAGAGGAGGGACAAGAGCGGATTTCCTGATGGCAACTCCAGAATCAATAGCCTACTTGGACAGACTGGATGTCTGTATATAGACTTAAGCATGTTTTTAGAATTACGTACTGTATGTACATATTTAGACAGATAGATTAGACAGAGGGTCATATTTGATCCCAATATATAACAATTATGATGCTGATTTTTTAAATGTCTTGAAAAGCCATACGCTAAATAAATAAATAAATACCTTGAAAACAAAACACTCTGTACAAATAAAACCAATTAGTACTGGAAACAGAATGTTTTTTTATCAGTATGAAATTTCAGTGCAAAGTGAGAAATACGACCTGAGAAAATCTAAATTTGTGTTATAAGAAAAAGTAGGTAAAATCTAATTACGTATTAAAAAAATGTATGTACTCTTTAATTTTTGAAAAGTTTACAACTTTGTTTGATTAAGTCGTAACTAAGATAACGGAAATAATTTCTGTGTAAAAAAAGAAAAAAATCAGATGTGATTTTGGTTATCTGCTCCGTAAATAATTTTAAAAATTTTTAAAAAGAAAGTGTAAACGATGATGTGAAGGAAGGGGTAAAGTATCATACCTGATACCTGTCTTTATAGTATAGTGCATTGTATACAAGAGCCGATATTTTAATAGATAAAAAAACTAACCCTCCAAATCTAATAAAGTATGATATAATTTACCAATCACAATTTTTTTATATTCTCTTGCCTATATGAATATATAGGAAGGAAAGTAATTATTGTTTTATGTCGATTTTTCGAAATCGAGTTTTTACCGGATCTACACATTTCCAGACCCCCTGAACCCAAAAAAAAACATGTTTTTAGCGATTGGTCTGTGTATGAGCATTTTTCTCTACAGAGCCTAGTTTAGCGTGAAAGAATGATTTTACATATTTTTAAGCAAAACTGAGGTTAATTTTCATTTTGCGTCTTTCACTCATGTGAAAGTTATGTTAGTTATTGAGGTTAGTTTTTTTTGTTTATTTCTTATGTTTTATTACTAACGTTAGGTTTATTGTAATTATTTGCATTGTCAAGAGAAAGTTGTGTGAGTGTTTCACACCAGATTTTTTTTAATTTATAAATTACGTAATGCCATGTAGCTTATGTTAATTAGGAAGCTCCAAGCTTTTCAACGATGAAAGAATTTTTGTAATCGGTTTGGTAAATTTTTAGATTACTTCGGTACAAACGCACAAAGAAATGTTACTTCTTCGTAGTATTGGTGGTATAGGTTAGTAAATTTCTGTACGTGTTGCTGACAACATTTTATGGTCAGTAGATCTGAAAAGTCTTGATTCGGCACGCTTTCTTGTTTTAACTACAGGAAAATACTGTTTAAATGTATGATTATCTATAAGACAAGTATCTTCACCGTCACAAATTCTCTAAATTTCATTCCATCCAAAGATATAAGATTTTCTTTTATTTAATACTCTGTTGCATACTTGTCCATAAAAGTCAGGTGGAGTTTCAAATTATTTACACTCAATCTGTTAGTTGCAGGGCTAAATTAATAGTTCTGTTTCTTATCACCAATTCTTATCAACCAATTAAATGACTGAATCATTTAAGAGCAGAAGAGTCAGAGGTGTAAAAGACACTAATCAGAGTTATCTCCTCTGAAAGTAATGAATTTCATTATACAGCCAGACCCTATGGCGAATGAAGTGAAGGTGTCATTTGCAGAATGGAAAATTTGTGCTTTTCAAAGGGCTCGGCATGCTGATAAACGTACTTTTCCACTCAGTGAGGAAGGCTTTTGTAACCACCTCACTCCTCGTTTTTTACTTGGTAAAACCTCTACAAGTTCAAACCAGCCTTTCGGCTGATGACCTAAACAAAAAATGTTGCATACAATGCAATAGAGTGTTGTATTTCGACCGTTTACGCCTAAGGAATCAAAATGAAGTTACTGACGCAAAACAATTAAGTAGGCTAAATTTTTATAATTGTATAAATTCCCGAAAAGCTACAGTTTTAAAAATCGACGTAAATATTTTGCAGGTGATAACCTAAGAATTGTAAGGTTTTTAAAATTCGACCATTTGTCCTTAAGTTGCAGAAAGAAAAAATTGTACTTAATCTAAATTAATATATAGTCTATCTTTTCTGTAACTTCCAAAATACCTGTAATACTGAATATCTGCTTCAAGTGGTGCTTAAAATATGTTAAATGTGTAGTTAAACCAGGAAAAACGAACGAACTAGTTTGTTTGATGCTTTCCTCTTAGACCGGAAAAATTAGACAAAATATTTAAACAGTGTGCCCATAACAGGCACGTGGAGTGTTAAATTAATGCAATCGATCTGTTGGTTCTACAAAAAATAGTTCTGTTTCTTATCACATAGTCAGCCAATTATATGACTGAACTGTTTAAGAACAGAAGAGGTAGAGGTGTAAAAGACACTAGTCAAGTTGTCATCTTTAGGGTGGAAAGTTGGTCCTTTCCGGAGGGCTTGGCATGTTGATAAACACACTTTTCAACTCAGTGAGGAAGGCAATGGTAAACCACGACACTTCTCGTTTTTAGTAAGTAAAGCCTCTACGGCTTTTCCGACGGGCTTTTCCGAGTTGCTGCAGACAAGATGAAGATTGCCATGATGATCGCCAACATTCGTAACGGATAGGCACATCAAGAAGAGAAGAAGAAAGCCTCTAGAGTTTTAAACCTGCCTTTCAGCTGTTGACCTAAACAACAAACATTTAAACAGTATATCAAAGTTAGTTACATTTGGAATTTTTTTTATTTGATTATTTTTAGTGCATTTTTAATGGAAAGTAGTACCCGAAATTTATCAAGTAAAGATGGAGAAAGTCTTTGGTTGTTCTTTGTAGCGGAGAAATATAAAGAAAGACTTGTGACGATGTTCAAAAATAAATAGTAATATATTACTTTTAATTTTAGTTTCGATATTAACGTGCTTGTGTTGTTTATTTATAAACTTGTTTAATTGTATAAACAAGTGTAACCTAGTATAATAAAAGAAAAAAATTAAGATAAGATTTATTTGTGTACAATAGTTCACAGGTCAATTGAAATCTGTTTTGTGTTTTCTTTATTGTATTGTGATAAGAGCAGTGCTCAGATTATCCGGTCTAATGTTTTCCGGCACCCTTCATTATCCGGCCATTCATACCAGAGATATAAATAAACTAAATGTAATAGATGATTTTCGAATGCTTGTAGTGTAAACACAAACAACTGTAATGCAGGAGAATTGTTGTAAAGAATATACGAGATATGTTTAAAAGGAGATCTCACTCAAAACCTTCGCTTCCTTATTGAATTATTAATAAAAATGTTGCGGTAGTAACTAAATAATCTTTTCTTGTCTTCTGGCCCCTTACGGCACGGAGAGCTTGTACCGTGAGGTGCATAGCTCCGCAGTGTCGGAGTGCCTTGATGAGGTCGCTTCATTCTACCGCCACAATGTAAGTAATTTAATGAGACCGGGCGCAAAATGAGACGGAGGTCCGTGAGAAGACTCAGGGTGACTCACCAGGAGTTTCTGCGAACCACAAATCTGGTCGGAACCGCGCATGTTAGAGCACAGGGTGACGTGACACAGTTTCTGCTCGTAGTGATCCTACGTAACGCAGTCTCGTGAATACAGTTTCCTGTGAAGGTTCTTAGTGATTTTATTAAATTAATTTGTTTCCGAAGTCCGAAATGAAAGAAAAACTAATCGAGGCCGTGCTTACATCCAAAGTTCTCTACCTCACGGAGTGGGAAAGTATGCTTATCAGCATGTCAGGCCCTCTAAAAAACATTACTTTCCATCCTGCAAATGACATTTCCATTCATTCACCACAGGGTCTGGCTGTATCATGAAATTCATTACTCTTTGTGGAGGTAAGGCTGACTATTGTACGTAAAATGAAAGAAGACAGACGCCTGTGTTTGGAACTGCGTGTCTCATCAAATAAGAAACATAAAAATTCTGGTACGGCTCGTTTTAAAGCTTGGTTTTTTTGTTATTTTATTCGTATAAATTACGAAAAACACGGGAATGAACTAGGCTTTTTTTAGCTATTTAGAAACAAAATATGTACTCATTTTTTAGCTTTTTTTCACTTAGTCCACGTTTCAGAACATGTAGCACTTTTTTTAAGATTTCAGCCTTAGCATGCATTTTACGACAAAAGTGTTAATAATCAAATTTATAGGAAATTAAAAGATCTACAATTTTAATTTAGAGCATTTTTCTCTACAGAACGTAGTTTAGCGTGGAAGAGTGATGTTCCGTATTTTTAAGCCAAACTGATGTTGATTTTCAATTTTCCGTCTTTCACTCATAATTCAAATAAGGTTATGTTTTATGAGGTTATTTTTTTGTTTATTTCTAATCTTTTCTTACTAATATTAGGTTATATTGTTAATTATTTGCATTGGCAAGAGAAAGTCGTGTGAGTGTTTCATACGAAATTTTTACTCATGTACCTCTTGTCTTCTTAAATGCTTAAGTCGTATAATTGGCTGACCAAGTAATACGAAAGAGAAGTATTTTTTGTAGCTCTGAAACTAGGAAATCGATTGTTAATAATTGAACACTGCCGGCCGCATTGGCGCAGTTGGTAATGTGCTCGCCTCTCATCATGCGGTCCTGGGTTCGAATCCCATTCAGGCACGGCATATTTTCATACGTTACAAAAAATCATTTCATCCTTCATTGTACAATAGTTACACCCCAACGTCGTCGCTAATGACCGTTGTAGTTAATGCGACGTTAAATAAATACTAAATTAAAAAAAAAAAATGAACACTCCAGCTCCCTGTTGTTGTTTAGGTCATCCGCCAAAAAGCTGGTTTGAACCTGTAGAGGTTGTAAAACTAAGTAAAACAAGGAGTGAGGTGGTTTACCATTGCCTTCCTCACTGAGTGGAAAAGTATGCTTATCAGCATGCCGGGCCCTCTGAAAAGGACATATTTTCCACTCTGCAAATGACACCTTCACTTCATTCACCACAGAGTCTGACTGTATAATGAAATTCATTACTTTCAGAGGAGACAACTCTGATTAGTGTCTTTTACACCTCTACCTTATCTGTTCTTAAATGATTCAGTCATTTAATTGGCTGACCATGTGATAAAGAAACAGAACTATTTATATTAGCCCTGCAACGAACAGATTGAGTGTAAATAATTTGACACGCCACCTGTCTGTTATGGGCAGCCAGCTCCCTGTTATGGGAAAAGGTAAAAAAAAACAAACTTCCATAACATTTTTACAGTTTTCCAGCTCCCGGTTATGGTAAAAGGTAAAAATGCTATGGAAGCGATTTTGTTGAATTTACGAGAATTCAATTTTGAATTACCGTTGTATTGTACTGTATAGTATTGATATATTATATTGCGCATTAATTTCTGTATTATACATAATACAATACTATAATAATTATTCTATTATTATAACAAACACTGTAATACGTATTTGAAATATATATATGTTGTAATGTGTACAGTTTTCCAATCTCGACGTAAACATAAACAAACAACTACAGATAACAAAGGCTTTGTAACAAAGTATATCGTACTGAACGTACGTTGCATTGCTTCGGTTATTAGAATGCCTGCCCACTCCAAGTCTTGCCTCTTGCCTCCAATAGAATTGAGTGAGAATCAGTCTGCGCTTGATCCACGGATCGTGAACATTAAGAATACTAGTCTGTTGTTCTCTTTCTTCATCGCGTATCTCTCGTTATTTTATGTTGTATAACCTATAAAACAGCTGACTGTAATATTTTTATTATGTTTTCAAATCAATTTATTATACAAGCTCTTGTATAATTTATTAATAGTGCTTTGTGATTTATTAAAATATTATTTATTATAAATTTTATTAAAGTTTAATATAATATTTTCGTTGGTTTTTTATTTAAATATGAATCAAATAAATAAATATAAACAATTTATAACAATTTAGTGTCAGTGTAGGCCTACTTTGGAATATTGTAGTATTAAATAAGGTAAGTTTATCTTATATTTTTAATGGTTTTAATAAATTAAAATATTAATTTAAATAGTTTATTTTAATATGTTTTTATTTTATTAGCATCACCACACGTTTATTTTTTCATTTATAATTTTTTTCTTTGGTTTAATTTAAAAGTCGAATCGACTATGCATAGTAGTTTGGGACTACGATAGGTTTAAACTTGTAATAATTTCTAGAGCCTAGTCTGGGAATCGAACCCCGGATCTTCCGTTTTGTAGGCGTGCACGTTAACATTAAACCACTAAGGCAGCATCGTTTCTGTTCCTCTCTCTTGCCTATATGAATATATAGGAAGGAAAGTATTGTTTACATGTCGATTTCAATCGACTCTTTCGCACTAAACTAGGCTCTGTTGAGAAACATTTTTGAAATAAAACTTGTAGATCTTTTAATTTCCTGTAAATTATATTATACGAACTTTCGTCGTAAATGCATACTACGAAAGTAGTACTACGATACGGTAAAAGCATACTACGACCAAAATCTTAAAAAGTCAGTTGTTTTTACAGATTTTTATGAACTAAAAACAACAAAAAATCACTAATTTCCGCTAAACTAAGCGTTATACAATTAAATGTTTAAAATAAAAGTTGTAGATTTTTTAATTTTCTGCAACTTTTATTATAAGTTATACTATTTTTACCCTAAAATACATATTAAGGCCTCAATCGTAAAAATACATTTTTTCTACGAGAACTCAGCTCCTCCAAGAATTTCAGCAGACATGGTGCTTACCCTATCTTGTAGAGCATACAAAATTTAGTAAATGAGGCGATTTTATAAAAAATCGTAAGAGCCATGTTTGAGAAAATCACAAAAAAGTAAAAACTGACACGAATAAAGTACTACTTCCGGTTGACTGATTTTGAAGAAATTGTTCGTTTCGGGTCCTCTAGTAGTACCTAACTTAAGTTTCCAGTTTCAACTTCGTATGATGTTCCGGTCTTGAAATATCTTGTTCACACAGACCAACCGCTAAAAACATGTTTTTTTGGTTCGAGGCTCTGAAAACGTGTATACTCGGTGAAAACTCGATTTCGAAAAATTGACATGAAAACAATACTTTCCTTCCTATAAATTCATATAGGCAAGAAAAAGTAAAAATTTGTGAATTTTTTTTACTTCTCACATTATGATTGGAGAATAATAATTATTGTTGCTCTAATTGTTCACAAATTGTTAAATATGTATTTTTAAAATACACTGAAAAAATTTCAATATGGTTTTATCCACAGATATATTGTGGATTCTAAAAATTTAGGTTATTGTACTGTGGTAAAAAATCTAAATATATGAAATTTTCACTTCAATATTATTCTTTCATATTAAAATTAAATTTAACACATTATTTCGTTTAAACTTTAAAATTTATTTGACGTCTATTATTTATCATATTTCCCATGCTATTACTGAAGAAATTTTATAATTGTGTTGTCTGGATATAAATTAATAGAAACTACTTGATCTAGTTTAGTTTTTCATAAAATCATGTTACAAACTAGTAAATTTAAAGCCTGACACGCAAATGAATGCAGGTTTTTCCCAAACATTGAACTGTTGTTTAACGGTACAACGAAGTAGTTTATTTACTTTTTCCTTAGTTTAAGTAACATCACTTGGTAATTAGAGACTAGTATATATGGAACGGTTCGTTTAAACATGTAATAATAATTCTGAGAGTTGCCCATAACAGGCAGGTGGAGTGTTACATTTTTTGCATTCGATCTAGGTTAGTTAGTAGGTATGTTAGTTCTAGGGGTTCAACAAAAAGTTCTGTTTCTTATCACATGGTCAGCCAATTATGACTGAATCATATAAGAACGGAAAAGGTGTAAAAAAAAACACTAATTAGAGTTATCTTCTCTGAAAATAATGAATTCCATTGTACAGCCAGACCATGTGGTGAATGAATTGAAGGTATCATTTGCAGGGTGGAAAATATGTGCTTTTCAGAGGGTTTGGCATGGTGATAAGCATACTTTTTAACTCAGTGAGGAAGGCAATAGTAAACCACCTCACTCCTCGTTTTACCTAGTGAAGCCTCTAGAGGTTCAAACCAGCCTTTCGGCTGATGCCCTAAACAACAATTTTGAGATCCTAGCTGGGAATTAAACCGGGACCTGCTGCTTTGTTGTCCAGTATTCTAATCACTACGTCAATGAGACTATAGCTTAGAGCTTCTAGAGGTTCAAACTAGCCTTTCAGCTGATGCCCTAAACAACAGTTTTGAGATCCTAGCTGGGAATCGAATCGGGACCTTCTTCTTTGTTGTCTAGTATTTTAATCACCATGCCAATGAGGCTATAACGTAAAGTGGTTAGCGCAACTGACTTCTACGCGAGATCCCGGGTTCGATTCCCGGTCAGTTCTGGCATTTTTTCATCGCTCATTTTCATACACCATCATTCTCCACCGTCTGCTTCAGCAGAAATTGCAAAACAGTCAGACGTAAAACAAAAAAACCAAATAAAATAAACATGTCATTGAGTATATTGTTGTTTAGGTCATCAGCCGAAAGGCTGGTTTGAACCTGTAGAGGTTTTACTAAGTAAAACGAGGAAGGAGGTGGTTTACCAATGCCTTCCTCACTGAGTGGAAAGGCATGCTTCGGACCCTCTGAAAAGCATATATTTTCGACTCTGCAAAGAACACCTTCACTTTTTTCATCCCAGGGTCTGGCTGTTTAATGAAATTCATTACTTTCAAAGGAGATAACTCTGATTAGTGTCGTTTACACTTTTACCTCTTCTGTTCTTAAATGATTCAGTCATTTAATTGGATGTGATACCATGTGAAACAGAACTATTTATTTTACCCCTGCAACTAACAGATCGAGTGTAAATAATTTGACACTTCACCTGTCTGTTATGGACATGTCATTAAGTATACTAATGATTAAACATACATTATATTTTATTATTATTTACATTGGCAAGATAAAGTCGTCGTGTGAGTGTTTCACCCTAGATTTTGTTAATACAATCCGTGTTATCCGACCAGTTACGATGGAATTATATTTCATTATTAGATAATGACTGAATTATAATGTGTAGTCTAATTAACGGAATAAGCATTACGTTGAGCTGAATATTTAAGAGCGTTGACCTAGGTATCCTCTTCAAGCATACAAGTAACTAATTAATTATAATGCTCATACGGTTGCTACCTACATAACTAAAATGCAAAACACTGTTTATATAAATTAATATCTCGTGCAAAGTAGGTAGAAATAATGGAGTCTGTGTTCCGGAAAGTTAACAGTGTCAGAAAATTGAAGCGCTGATGTGAACCAGTTTGAATAAACGTCTTAAGCGTCAATTTACACAAAATACTGTTTTTAACGGTATATTTTTGTATAATTTTAATTGAAAATGTTGGTTTTCTATGAGTATTATATTTCTTTTCAAGCAAATAAAATCTGTTTAAACTTTTTTTTATTTTGTTGTTCTTTTTAGATTATCAATCTAAAAGAACAATATAAAGGCTTTACTAATTAAAACGAGGAGTTAAATGGTTTACCATTCCTCATTGAGTGGAAAAGTATTCTTATCAGCATGCCAGGCCCTGTAAAAGTTATCTACTTTCCACCCTGCAAATTTAGGCGCCATGTCCGCTGAAATTCTTGGAGAGGCTTTTTTCTTGTAAAAAAGTTGTTTTTTTATGATTGCGGTTTTAATATGCATTTTAGCGCAAAAATGTTTATTATCAAAGTTGTAGAGAATCTAAAATTCTATAACTTTTATTTCAAATTTTTTTTTGTATAACGCTTAGTTTAGCGGTAATTAGCGATTTTATGTTTTTTTCTCACAAAAACGCGTAAAAAATAAATTTATTTTAAAATTTCAGCCTTAGTATACATTTTACGACAAAAGTGTATAATCAAATATATAGGAATTAAAAGATCTATAACTTTTATTTTAAACATATTTCTATTCAGAGCTTAGTTTAGTGTCAAAGAGTGATTTTCCTTATTTTTAAGCCAAAATGACATTGATTTTCATTTTGCATCATTCACTCATGATTAAAATAAGGTTATGATTTTTGAGGTTACTGTTTTGTTTATTTCTAATGTTTTATTACTAATGCTAGGTTATATTGTTCATTATTTGCATTGGCAAGAGAAAGTCGTGTGAGCGTTTCACACCAGATTTTTAATAAATTTTTATTTATAATGAAATATTTTAATAATTATAATAATAATTGATACATTATCATCGGTAAATAAAAATGTTCTTGTTTATTAACCTGTTCTAAGGTAGGTTAGACATCGATGTTTATTACTGGCTAATTAACTGGACGCTTAAGGTCAATATATTGTTTTAATCGTTAACTTATTTATTTCTTAATATTAAAATAATATTTATTTGTTTTAATTATTTAATAACCCCATGCGTTTTGCTGACTTTTAATAATGATAACCTTTTGTTTGTCTATACATTATTAATTTTTTTATATTATTTGTTCGCGCTTTATTTTTAAATCTGTTTATTTTCATAACTACTACACCGAAGAACAATAAAAAAAAACATCAGAAATTTTGAAGATCATTCATAGTTTTGCAACCTTTTTTTTGAGTTTTATAATTTATATTTTTCCTATAAAACGGTGAAATTACAAAAGTGTACAAAGAAAAATGAAAATGAAGAATATAAGTTAAGAAGTAATAAAGAGGTTTTTTGTCATTAGTCTCTCGACTGGTTTAATGCAGTTCTCCAAGCTGTTCTTTTTTGCGCAAGTCGTTTCATATCTACATACCTGCAACAACCTACATCTTTCGTATTTTGCTTTAATTATTCTAATCTGTCTTTTCCCCTACAATTCACTTTCTCGATATTTCCCTCCATTATTGATATACCAATACCTGAATGTCTTAAAATATGCCCCACCAGCCTATCCCTTCTTTTGGTTAGATGTTTCCATAAACTACTTTCATTACCTCGTTTAAGAACCTCTAGATTACTTATTTTGTCCACCCACCTAATCTTCAACATGTACAATATTTATTATGTTATACAGTGTAGGTAGCCTATATTTTGGAAGGAAATCGAGAAAGATAAAACATTCTGTAAGAAAAAATCAGTTTTATGGACATGTTATAAAACTGACGACGAAAGATTTTTAGCAGTTATTTGATAGTTGCAAAAATCACTTAATAGGTAGAATAAATGGTTCTTAGAAACTTTTAAAAAATATGAAGGAGATGTCGTTGTAAAAAAGGATAAGGTCAGAAACGAGTTAAGAAAAAAGATTAAGAATTCTAAATAGTCCCAAAAGAAAGAGATTACGGCAAATGGCAAGAAATAATCAGAAGAAATAACAACGCTTGGGAGAAACGAAAAGTAACAATGAAACGAAGAAAACAAAAAAATGTTCGGCTACGGTAAAACAAGAAGTATTACAAAAATATGATCTCGATTGTTTAGAATAACAAATTTGTGTAGAATTAATTACTCGTATAAATGACCTGTATATTTATCAGCGTAAATGGGTTTTATGCTAAAGATCCACGGATTCGATTCCCGGTCTAGTATTTGTTTATCTTTATATCACCTCTTATCATTACTTACCAACGAGCCAACACTTGTATAACGTTGCTGAAAAGTTTGCCCGCTACTTTTTAAATGTTTAGACCAAATTCTTATGTTGGTATCATTTGATGAAGGTGTACTCTTGTAAACGACCAATGCCATGCAAGTTTCATCCAGTTTTTCTCCCTGTAGTTTCAGAAAAAATGTTTATTAACGATAGGCATCATTACTCAACAAAAAGAAAATCTAGTATGAAACACTCACACGACTTTCTCTTATCAATGCAAATAATGAACAATATAACCTTATATTAGTAATAAAACATTAGAAATAAGCAAAAAACTAACCTTAATAAACATAACCTAATTTTAATCATGAGTGAACGACGCAAAATGAAAAATCAACCTCAGTTTGGCTTAAAAATACGGAAATAACCCTTTCACGCTAAACTAGGCTCTGTAGTGAAAAATACTCTAAATAAAAGTTGTAGATCTTTTAATTTCCTATAAACTTGATTTTATATTACTTTTGTCGTAAAATGCATCTAAAGCTGAAATCTTAAAAAAATCGATTTTCTTACACATTTTTGTGAAAAAAAAAAAACAGAAAATTGCTAAGTACCGCTAAACTAAGCCTTATACAAAGAAACGTTTGAAATGAAAGTTGTAGGTTTTTAAATTCTCTGCAACTTAATATGTTATAGATGTTTTAGCGTTAAAATGCATATTAACGCCGCAATCGTAAAAAAAAATTTTTTTCTACGAAACCACAGCCTCCCTAAGAATTTCAGCAGACATGGCGCCTACCCTATTTTGTAGAGCATAAAAAAATGTAGTAAATGAGGCGTTTTTAAAAAAACATCGTAGGAGCCGTTTTTGAGAAAATCGCATGAAAGTGAAAAATGACACGAATAAACTACTACTTCCGGTTGACTGATTTTGGTGAAAATGTTCGTGTCGGGTCCTCGAGTAGTACTAGTACAGACACAGACACACATATACACACACACACGCGCGCGCGCGCGCACAGACAATCGCCAAAAATATGTTTTTTGGGTTCAGGGGGTCTGAAAACGTGTAGATCCTGCGAAAACTCGATTTCGAAAAATCGACATGAAAACTATATATAACTTATTCTTTCCTATATATTCATACAGGCAAGAGAAAGTAAAAATGGCCTGTTGACTATACCCTTCAGTACACTTTAAATTAATTTCAGTTTTATTTGTTTTGTAGGATTATGGATTACCCTTTATTAATTAGCATAGTACTTGTTTCTAAGAACTCTTCGTAATTATGTAAAAAAAAAACTTAATTACTTATTATTTCTGATAAACAATGCTTAAATATATGACTTGCATAAGTTGTAGAAAGTTTGAAAGGAACCCATTAAAACTATTTGTAGAAGTTAGCTTTAATTGAACTATTGACATAACTATTGGAGTAATTATTGGTTTGTTAATGACATTTCATGATAATTTACCTGTATTATAATTAGCCTATTTTTACATTTTAAAGTACTAAATTAAATTAGTATTTATTAAAATTTATACGAAGTTATTATATAACTGCGCAATGTCTTAAAGCAGTTTGATAAGAATTTTTATTGTTTTTATTATATAATTAATTGTTGCTGTATGATGTATGTAAATACGTCAGTTGATGTTTTTGTTTGTCTTTAATTAGTTATCAAAATCCCTATCTGCTGTTTGGGTTTTTACTGTTCATAAGGTGTTCAAGTGCCCATAACTGGCAGGTGGAGTGTTAAATTAATTGCACTCGATCTGCAGTTTACAGGGCTGCAAAAAATAGTTCTGTTTTTTATCACGTAGTCAGCTAGTTTTTACTCTGAACTATTTTTTATCCCTAATGTGTGTACGTTGCAATCTGTTCAATTTAGAACATTAAGCAACCCCATGACCCAATGAGATGAGGATGATGAGTATGACGCGTAAATGAGGTGTAGTCTTGTACAGACTCAGGCTGACCTTTCCTGAGAGAGTATGGTTAATTGAACCCCAACTGTCAAAGTACACCGGTAACCACTGTCTAGTATTCAAATCTATATAAAAGTAACTACTTTTACTAGGATTTGAACCAGGAACCTTCATCTCCGAAAATCAGCTGTTAAACAGCTGACTCACGGCGACGACTTTACCTCTAGACCAACCCGGTGGGTTGAACTATTTAAGACCAGAAAAAGTAGAGGTGTATAAGACACTAATCAGTTATCTCCTCTGAGAGTAATGCATTTCATTATACAGCTAGACCCTGTGGTGAATGAAGTGAAGGTGTCATTTGCAGAGTGGAAAATATGTACTTTTCAGAGGGCCCGGTATGCTGATAAGCGTACTTTTCCGCTCAGTGAGGGAGGCAATGGGAAACCATCTCACTCCTCGTTTTACTTAGTAAAACCTCTAGAGGTTAAAACCAGTCTTTAGGCTGTTGACCTAAACTCAAGGTGTTCATGTATTTATCTAGTGTTTTTCATTCATTGAAGTAATTATTACAGCTCCAATTGTTGTTTAGGTCATCAGCCGAAAGGCTTGTTTGAACCTCTAGGAGCTTTACTAAGAAAAACGAGGAGTGAGGTGTTTTACAATTGCCTTCCTCACTGGTTGGTAAAGTAAGCTTACCAGCATGCCAGGCCCTCTGCATCTACTTTCCACCCTGCAAATGACACATTAACTCCATTCTCTATTGGGTCTGTCTGTATAGTGAAATTTATTACTCTCAGAGAAGTTGATTCTGACTAGTTATATGGGTATGAACTGTGAAATGATAATAATGATACATGTTCGAAGTATTTTACTGTTAAATTCTTGTAAAATTGGCAAATATTTTAAATTTAAAATGAACACTTGAAAGAAATACAACCCTCAGTTTACTTTTATATAAATTCAGAAATATTTTACTAAAAGTATTTATATTTAGTGTTAACTGGCAGTAGTAACGGTTTTATGACAATTTGTGTTACACGATTTGTAAATAGTAACGGTCCTATGATAGTAACCTTTGGTACTCCTAATTCTGAAGTATTGACACTCAACTGATTCCGTTTCTTATTGACTAGATTAAATTTTATGCTTGGTGTATTACATTCTTATTTAAGTACGAGTATAATGATGCTATTATCAATGACATTGATTGTTAGTAGACAACCATTAAGGACAATCTAACTTTCTAATTTTACTTTTATTGCTATTATATTCTAGACCAGATAAGTATGATGAACATAATATGAACTTGTATTATGAAATTGCTTTGAAATTCATTGGAAACAAATGTTACTGATTTTGTTTTGTGGTATGAAATTTTGATGTAAGCTAATAGATCTTATTGTAAAGTTTATTCCAGGCTCTTTCGGGATCTGGTTATTCTTGTATAACAAAACCTTGTTGTAAACTTTTAACGAGTATTTATGAAAAAATTAATTACAATAAATTATTACCGTTATTTACTACTTTAATTACGGTTATTATTAACTACAAGTAAATTGCAATTAACTTACTCAACTTAATAGTAAACTAAGTTTATTAAAAAGAAAATATGGCCATTTACAATTAATATTATAACTATTTGCTGTCATTAATGAACCCATTTCCTATTACGCCAACCAGTTCCTATTAACACAATTTACAACTCTTTAATTACTTTGATTCAATAAGCAATCTGTCTATGTATTTACTAACATTTTTACTTCACAGTTAAATTACTTGCTGGCCAGACAAAGAAAGCTTCTCTATGTATAATAACCTGTCATAGAATTTCGGGAATAATTTTTAAAAAACATTATGATGATTCTAGGTAAATAAAGAAACATCTGCTATGAAAAACTCGTACGACTCTCTCTTGTCAATGTAAATAAATAAAGTAAAATGTAAACCATAACCTAATATTTTATTCATGAGTGAATGACAATGAAATCAACCTCTGTAGAACTTAAAAATTCTGATAATTACTAATTGACGCTAAACTAGGCTTCGTTGGAAAAATTTAAGTATTTGTCCTTTTTGCCCAGAAATGTTTATTAAGGCAGCAATCTTTAAAAAAAAAACATTATTAACATGGGAGGTCAACCCCCAAAAATTTCAGCAGGTATAACTACCTGTAGAGTATATCAATGTAGTAAATGAGACGATTTAAAAAACCATCATGAGCCGTTTTTGTGAAAATATTACGAATAACCGACTACTTCTGGTTGACCGATGTTCGTTTCGGTTGTCGCGTCCACCACTACGGGACCTGACGTACGTAAAAATTTTAACTTCGTGCGCCATTTTGTTCTCTATCGTAGTCGGCCTGTTGCAAACAATAAAATGAAATCAATAAATAAATCTAAATCGGTCAACCGAATAAGTTTTTATACTTATCATTTTTTCAAAAATGGCTTCTACGATTTTTTTAAATCACCTCATTTAATATACATTTTTTGTCCTGTAGAAGATAGCGTATGTCATGTCTGCTGAATTTAGCGGGTAATAATTGTTTCACGCCCTTTAGTACGCATTTGCGAAAAAGCGTGTATAATCAAAGTTATAGAAATTTTAAATTTTTTATTTATTACATTTTTCGTACAGTACAGTTTAGCGTCAATTAGTGATTTTCCGTACTTTTAAATTTTGTAGAAGTTGATTTTCATTTAGTGACATTTACTCGATCATTAAAATTAGGTTATGTTTTTCATTTTACATTATTTACTCTTATAGGTTAAGTTTGTAATGATTTATAATGGCAAGAGAAAGTCATGTGAGTGTTTCAAAACAGATTTTTATTGTTTTATTACTGAATATGCTCTTTTGACCCACCAGGTTGCTAGAGGTAGAGTTGTCGCCGTGAGTCAGCTGTTAAACATTAGATTTTCGGAGACGAAGGTTACTGGTTGAAATCCTAATAAAGATAGTTCAATTAACTATACTTTCTTAGGAATGGTCGACCTAGGTCTGTACAAGACTACACCTCGTTTACATGCACATCATCCTCATCACATTGAGTCACGGAGTTGCTTATTGTTCTGAGTTGAACAGATAAAAAAAATTATGTACTCCATGCATGGGGCTATTTAATTTTGGGGGTGTAATATTATTGTTATAACAAAAAATTTATTGTTCAGTCAGAAATTTTCTTTACTGTTTTACTTATTAGTGTTAATGCAGACTGTGAAGAGAGTGATGAAAAATACCAGACCTGACTGGGAGATCCGAACCCAGGACTAAACATTTCCAGTTACTAAAGATCTAATAAAAATATACTATTTTTTTATATATAACAATTAAATAATTATTTTTCTGTTATTATAGTGAAATACAAACCAGTGCAGTGAACTTATTTATTATTGTACAAGTACTATACATGAAATACAGATAGCACTGTTGGAATTTAACGTACTGTTGTATAAAAAAAGATCACGTCAAGCAAACGATGTACTTGTACAAGATCACAGACTGTGTTTGTTGCCGATTTATTTATTTAATTGCACTTTGTAATGGAAGTACGGGTGATTAAAGTTGGTATGAAATAAGAAAATAAGAGAATGAATGTTTGCGGTTAATTTCAGAGAGGGCACTGTACTTATGTTATTCATTTTATCAGGCTTAATCATTGTTCTGTATGGTCTGTTAGTGTTTTTCACTTCCCTAGTTTCTCTGTTATTATTATTATTATTATTAATACTATTAATTATATTTCTTTGTATTATATTGTTAATAAAAATCTGGTGTGAAACACACACAATATTTTCTCTTGGCAATGTTAATAATTACCAATATAACCTAACAACAGACAGGTGGAGTGTCAAATTATTTACACTCAATCTGTTCATTGCAGGGCTAATATAAATAGTTCTGTTTCTTATCGCATGGTCAGCCAATTAAATGACTGAATCATTTAAGAACAGAAGAGGTAGAGGTGTAAAAGATACTAATCAGAGATATCTCCTCTGAAAGTAATGAATTTCATTATAAAGCCAGACCCTGCGGTGAATGAAGTGAAGGTGTCATTTGCAGAGTGGAAAATATGTACTTTTCAGAGGGCCCGGCGTGCTGATAAGCGTACTTTTCCGCTCAGTGAGGAAGGCAATGGTAAACCCCCTCACTCCTCGTTTTACTTAGTAAAACCTCTACAGGTTCAAACCAGCCTTTCGGCTGATGACCTAAACAACAACAACCTAACATTAATAAAATCAACTTAAAATTATAAATGACCGCCTCAGTGACGTAGTGGATAGCGTGCTAGCCTACTAAGCGGTGGTCCCGGGTTCGATTCCCGGCTAGGGGCGGGTCTCTTAGTAGTACCTAACTTAAGTTCCACGTTTCTACTTCGTACGATATTTTGTTTATTCACACACACCAATCTCTTGAAACAGGTTTTTTTGAATTCAGGGGCCCTGAAATCCTTAGTTTCTTTGTTATTATTATTATTAATACTATTAACTATATTTCTTTGTATTACTTTGTTAATAAAAATCTGGTGTGAAACACACACCATATTTTCTCTTGCCAATGTTAATAATTACCAATATAACCTAACATTAGTAATCAACGTAAAATGATAAATGACAGTCTCCGTGACGTAGTGGATAGCGTGCTAGCCTACTAAGCGGAGGTCCCGGGTTCGATTCCCGGCTAGGGTCGGGTCCCTAAGTAGTACCTAACTTAAGTTCCATGTTTCTACTTCGTACGATATTCCGTTGTTGAGATATTTTGTTTATTCACACACCAATCCCTTAAAACAGGTTTTTTATTCAGGGGCCCTGAAAACGTGTATATCCGGTCAAGAAAAAGTAATAAATGACGACGACCTTTGCAAAAAAGAAACCAAACATTTGTAACAATTTTTTATAAACGTATTGTAGTGTGTTTGTGTCCAAAAAAGTATAAATAAACAGTAAGTTTTCCCTTATGGTTTGTTTGTATTATATTTCTTACTGTTTCTGGATTATCTAAATTTTCAATTTTCCGAATCGCTTCTGGTTTCAATAAGTCCGGATAATAAGAGGTAGTACTACTGTATAATGTAAAGAAATATATTTTGAATTAACATTTATGTCCAAATGCTTACATTTGCCACAATTTGCTATATTTCTGTAAATAATCTGGTGTGAAAAACTTATACTTATGACTCGTACCAATGTAAATAATTAATAATATAACCGAAAATTAGTAAACAACGTAAAATGAAAAATGGTTGCGTTCGTGACGTAGTGGATAGAACGCTAGCCTACTAAGCTAGTTCGATTCCCAGCTATTGTCTGGAAATTATTATGTGCCAAAACCCATCATTATAGTTTCTTAACCCACGGTAGTCGCTAATGATCAAGCTGTTGCGACTTCAAATATACAAAAAAAAACTGAAAAACATAACCTTATTTTAATTATGAGTGAATGATGGAAAACGAAAACCAACCTTTTGTTTGGCTTAATAATACGTTAAATTACTCTTTCAAGCCGAACTAGGGTTTGTAGAGTGAAATGCTTAAAGTAAAAGTTGTAGATATTTATTAAAAACGGAACATCGTACGAAGTTGAAACTTGAAGCTTAAGTTAGGTACCTCAAGAGGATCCGATGCGAACATGTCCATCAAAGTCGGTCAACCGGAAGTAGTAGTGTATTCCTGTCATTTTTAACTTTTTTGCGATTTCCTTAAAACCTGCTCCTACGTTTTTTTTTAAAAAAATCTTATTACTACATTTTTTTTGCTCTACAAGATAGAAGTAAGCGCCATGTCTGCTGAAATTCTTGGGGAGGTTGTTCTCTCGTAGAAAACCCGGTTTTTTAAGATTGCGGCTTCAATATGCATTTTAGCGCAAAAATGTTTATTATAAACGTCCTAGACAATTCAAAAATCTACAACTTTTATTTAAAACATTTTTTTGTATAACGCTTAGTTTGGCGGTTATTAGCAATTTTCTGTGTTATTTTCATGAAAATCTTAAAAAATGTATTTTTTAAGATTTCGGCCTTAGTATGCATTTTACGACAAAAGTGTAGCTATATAATCAAATTTATAGAAAAATAACAGATGTACAACTTTAATTTTGATCATTATTCGGTACAGAGCCTAGTTTAGCGTGAAAGGATGATTTTCCGTATTATTAAGCCAAAATAAGGTTGATATTCATTTTACATCGTTCACTCATGATTAAAATTAGGTTATGTTTTTTGAGGTTAGGTTGTTGTGTATTTCTAATGTTTTATTATTAATGTTAGGCTATATTGTTCCATTATTTGCATTGGCAAGAGAAGTCGTTTGAGTTTTTCATACCAAACTTTTTTTTAATAAAAAAAAACTGTAAAACTAAGAGTTTAACCGTTTTGAAATTTTTATAGTAAAATATACGTACATTATTTTTACTTTCTCTTGCCTATATGAATATATAGGAAGGAAAGTATTGTTTTCATGTCGATTTTTCGAAATCGAGTTTTCACCGGATCTATACGTTTTCAGACCCCCTGAACCCAAAAAACATGTTTTTAGCGATTTGTCTGTGTGTGTGTGTGTGTGTGTCTGTGTGTGTGTGTGTGTGTGTCTGTGTGTGTGTGTGTGTGTGTGTGTGTGTGTCTGTGTGTGAACAGAATATCTCAAGAACGGAACATCGTACGAACTTGAAACTTGAAACTTAAGTTACATACCACTACCGGACGCGACACGAACATTTTCATCAAAATCGGTCAACCGGAAGTAGTAGTTTATTCGTATAATTTTTCAGTTGTTTGCGATTTTCTCAAAAACTGGTCCTACGATTTTTTTTAAAATCGCCTATTTTACTCAATTTTTTATTCTCTACAAGATAGGGTAGGCGCCATGTTTGCTGAAATTCTCGGTGAGGCTGTTTTCACGTAAAAACGTTGTTTTTTTAAGATTACGGCTTTAATATAAATTTTAGCGCAAAAACTTATATAATAAAAGTTGTAGAGAATTTAAAAACCTACAACTTCTGTTTCAAACATTTTTTTGTATAACGCTTAGTTTAGCGGTAATTAGCGATTTTCTGTTTTTTTCTCACGAAAACGTGAGAAAAATCGATTTTTTTAACATTTCGGTCTTAGTATGCATTTTACGACAAAAGTGTATATAAATTAATTTATAGAAAATTAAAAGATCTACAACTTTTGTTTAGAGCATTTTTCTCTACAGAGCCTAGTTTAGCGTGAAAGTGTGATTTTCCGTTTTTTTTAAGCCAAATTGAGTTCGATTTTCATTTTGCGTCTTCCACTCATGATTAAAATAAGGTTATGTTTTTGAGGTTAGTTTTTGTTCATTTCTAATGTTTTAATACTAATGTTAGGTTTATTGTTAATTATTTGCATTGGCAAGAGAAAGTTGTGTGAGTGTTTCACACCAGATTTTTTTTATTCTAAAGTAGATGCGTGAAAGTTAAAAATACAACTAAGAAAACTAAAACGTGCAGAATGAAACGCAGTTACTTCATTATCACAGTGTAATGTAGAGAAAAGTGCTAGGCTCATAACGCTGTAATAACAATACTGATATCCAACAAGGCTTCAGATTCAATTAGCAAATTGAGTGCATGATAGTCACGTCTAATTAAGTGTTACGTATAAAGACGTATTACGTTTAACAGCGAGAGAGATAGAGAGCCTGTAATAAAGAAAAGTAATTTTACTTTACTATCACCAACTCAGAGAGAGAGAGACAGATTAATTTAATTGTTTTCCTTATTTTATTCTATGTTAACATTACGACAATTCGAACCAGAAAAGTGAAAATAGAATCGTGTAAAAACAATTACTTACCGGTTAATTTAATGTACAAAAATACGGCACGTGAACTTTAATTGACGTATAATTCGTAATTTAATAGCTTTTTTCGAATTTAACTCAAAACGGTATACCATTATATAAATTACTTTACAATAATTGTTCGTGTAATAATCTACGGGAGAGGACAAAATAGAAACAAAGTAAATCAATTTATTCTCAATTTAATGAAAATTAAGAATTTTCAACGCCGTTGTAAATATTTTATTTAACATAAATTGTGACCCACCGGGTTGGTCTAGAGGTAAAGTCGTCGACAAAATCAGCTGTAGACTATAACAGCTGATTTTCGGAGACGAAGGTTCCTGGTTCAAATCCTAGTAAAGGTAGTTACTTTTATATGGATTTGAATACTAGACAGTGGTTACCGGTGTACTTTGATGGTTGGGGTTTAATTAACCATACCTCTCAAGAATGGTCGGCCTGGGTCTGCACAAGACTACACCTCATTTACACGTCATACACATCATCCGCATCTCATTGGGTCATGGGGTTGCTTATTGTTCATTGAACAGATTGCAATGTACACAAATTCGGAATTAAAAAAGAAAAACATAAATTGTAGATACATGCTATTGTTGTTTAGGTCATCAGCCAAAACACTGTTTTGAACCTCTAGAGGTTTTACTAAGTAAAACAAGGAGTAAACTTGTTTACCATTGCCTTTCTCATTGAGTGGAAAAGTATGCTTATCAGCATGACAGCTCCTCTTAGATAGCATCTGTTTTCCACCCTGTAAATGACACCTTCACATAATTCACCACAGGGTCTGGCTGTTTAATGAAATTCATTACTCTCAGAGAATATAACCCTGACTATTTTATAGTCTCTTTTACACTTCTACCTCATCTGTCCTTAAATGATTTAGTCATATAATTGGCTGACCATGTGATAAAAACAGTACTATTTTAGACAACAATACAATATTAGACTACCCATTTGCAACAAAAATTTAAAATAAAAAAAATAGTTAACAAGACCGCCTCCAAGGCGTAGTGGTTAGAATGCTAAACAACAAAGCAGAAAGTCCCGGATTCGATTCTCAGCTAGGGTGACACAAACACACACAGACCAATCGTTAAAAACATGTTTTTTGGGTTTCGGGGGTCTGAAAACTTGTAGATCCGGTGAAAACTCGATTTTGAAAAATCGACATGAAAACAATACTTTCCTTCTTATAGTATATTCATATAGAAAAAATGTTTATTAACTTTTAGTTTTAAACTTTCTTCTGCGTAAAATGGTATGCATGTACGAAATTAATTACTCTCAGAAAAGATAACGGTGACTAGTGTCTTTTACATCTTTACCTCGTATGTTCTGAAATGCTTGTCATGTAATTAAATAGCGTCATATAAATGGCTGACCATATACAGTAAAATCTCTCTATAGCGGAATTGAAGGGACCATGAGGTACCGCCGCTATAAAGAGAGTTCCGTTATAGAGAGAGCGAGTAATTAACGGTGGGAGGGAAGTTGGAGTACTAATTTTTCTGTACTAAATAACTTATATACGTATGTAAATGGTGCATGGAATAAGGTTTTGAAAAACTACTGAATAGATAACTTTATGATGAATGTTTAATACAGTAGATTACTTCAATACAGTGAGATATTTAAATTAATTACCTAAAGTGTAGGCTATTAACTTAACAAGAAATTTGGATACAAACTGGCTTTATTAGATGTTGTGTTACTAATGTTTAACAATAGAATTTCACTTTTCGTATTGAACTTTTTTCAATAATCATTCATACAATACATACCGTAATAGATAGCCTAAAATTAATTAGCACTGAAACTCGTTTTTCACTGAACAGTAATAAACATAGGATGCATACAATTAAAATCTCCTAAAACATAGGCTACACAAACACAAAAAAATACACAGTACAGTATATATTTTGTCGTTAATAAGGAAACAATGACTGTGAAGTACATTTCATTTCGTAAAATAAGTTGTAAATTTTGTTTCGTTTTCAATTCATAAAACATGTCTTCAATCTCATTTTCAATGTTTAAAACTTGTAAATTTTCATTTACATATTAGCAATGACAGTACGTGTAAACAACAAGAATAGCGTCTAGTGCCTGTTTATTTGAAGGGACAACATTTCTGTTTCCATTTCATCGTCATCTTCACTTTCTTCCTCGTTGTTTTGGGCTAAGATATTTTCGATTATTGCATCATCGCCAACATCTGCTGAAGTGGCTAAGTCATTGTCTGCCCCTACATAGGCGTCTAAATCCATATCCTGAAGATATTGTTTTGCCGCTATAGAGAGATTTTTGTGCCGCTATAACGAGAGTTAAATACATTATCGTAGTGTACGAAAGGGTCGGGGTCGGCAAATAATGCCGCTAAAGAGAGATTTCCGCTATATAGAGTTCCGCAATAGAGAGATTTTACTGTAATACAAAAACAGAACTATTTGATGTAGCCCTGGAACGTTGTAGATCGAGTGCAAATAATTTAACACTACCTCCCTGTTATGGTGAAACACGTCTCAACGATCTGATGAAAATTATTTAAAAATAAGATATTGTTTATTGTAAACTTTACCTCGTTTTGAGTTTTCTTCATTCTCACATTGTGAAACTGTTTTAGAATTAATTTTACTTTTTTTTATTGTACATATTTACATGAGAATCTACTTAATTAATTTTTTAAAAAATGAACAAAATCAACTGGTCTGAGAATGTGTGTTCAAAAGTAATCGTTGGTTGTGCATAAAAATATTTAATGTTTTATCATTGTTGATAATACGTTACTCAGACAAACTCAAGATTTTTCATGCCTTTTTTCCATGAACGAACAATAACATTATCTATAAATTTGTATGTCAAGTTTTTTTTGTTCCACCCCTTAGGAATAGAGCGATTTCTCTCTCTGGAAGATACCGATTTATTGATGAATGAGTGAGTAAGTGAGGGCTTTTACATTAATTTAAAAAGATTTATGTATAGAGTATTGTTCGTTAACACGAATGCACAGTAAAAGTTTTGGTTTTCCGAGTAACGTAATCTTGCAGCTGTAGAACAATATTTACGCATGGTTAAGCATGTGAATACATTAATAAGATTGTTTAGAATGTGAGAATGAAAAAAAACTGAAACAATCTGAAGAGTGAAGTTTTACAAATAAATAAAAATAATTCATAGAAACGCGTACATTTGCATGTTATATTCTTCAATGATTCTATTCAGATCTTACGTTTTTTTACAGTTTGACTTGAATTAATACGACTTAGGCATTCATTATTTTTTATTAAATGAATTACATGAAACTGTGTTTTAGAATTAATTTTACATTTTTTTTATTGTACATATTTACATGAGAATCTACATAATTAATTTTTTAAAAATGAATAAATAAACTTGTCTGAGAATCTGTTAAATAGTATTTCGTAGTAAATATTTATGTCTCATTTTTCTTCCAAATTCTGGAAGCAATAATAAAAAAGTACACTATACGAAAAATAAATGAATAAATTGATTCTGAAAATTTTTTAAAATATATCGTTAAAGGTGTTCCTTGTTGTTTAGGTCATTAGCCGAAAGGCTGGTTTGAAACTGTAGAGGTTTTACTTAGTAAAACGAGGAGTGAAGTGGTTTACCATTGCCTTCCTCACTGAGTAAAAAAGTACGCTTATCAGCATGCCGGTCCCTCTAAAAAGCAAATATTTTCTACTCTGCAAATGACACCTTCATTTCATTCACCACGGGGTCTGGCTGTGTAATGAAATTCATTACTTTCAGAGGAGCTAACTCTGATAAGTTTCTTTTACACCTCTACCTCTTCTGTTCGGTTTAAATGATTCAGTCATTTAATTGGCTAACCATGTGCTAAGAAATAGAACTATTTATTTTAGCCCTGCAACGAACAGATTGAGTGTAAATAATTTGACACTCAACCTATCTATTATGGGCAAAAGGTGTACACAGATACAAAAATATAACATACTACCCACCGGGTTGGTCTAGAGGTAAAATGTGCATTTTAGGGCAAAAGTGTATATGATCAAAGTTGTAGAAAATTTAAAAACCTACAACTTTTAGTTCAAACATTTCTTTGTATAACGCTTAGCTCAGCGGTAATTAATGATTTTCTGTTGTGGTTTTTTCATGAAAATCTGTAAAACAATGACTTTTTTAAGATTTCGGCCTTTTAACGACAAAAGTGTATGTAATAAAATTTATATGAAATTAAAAGATCGACAACTTTATTTTTGAGCATTTTTCTCTACAGAGCCTAGTTAAGCATCAATTGAGTGATTTTCCGTATTATTAAGCCAAACTTAGGTTGATTTTCATTTTCCATCATTCATTCATGATTGAAATAAGGTTATGTTTTTTGAGGTTAGTTATTTTGTTTATTTCTAATGTCAGGTTATATTGTTCATTATTTGCTTTGGCAAGAGAAAGTTGTGTAAGTGTTTCACACCAGATTTTTCATTCTGTTTTCATGCCTGACTATTCTGTATCGTTACTATTGTACACTCCATATTCATACACTTCCTTTAATATACGAACTATTATGTGCGAAATGATTTAAACCAACCGCTGTATAACAGTTTAATAACAGTATAAAGTATGTTTTATTACTATATGCAAAACTGTTTACATATATTTTCTTACTAGAAAATTCTATTTTGTTTTATAAATCTTAATGTGCGTCTCAATTTTTAAAACTTTTCAAGTACTAAATTTATTCAATTTATTTTTGTTAAATAGTTTTTTAAATGTGCGTTTTTAAATACTGTATCAGATTCTAAAATTTCCGAACAAATGTTAACACAGTAAAAATCAACCTCCGTAGCGTAGTGGTAGCGTGCTGGCCTACCACGCGGAGGTCCCGGGTTCGATTCTTGGCTAGGGTGTGGGAATTATAATTTGTTACCACCCAACGTTGCATAATCAAATGTAGTCACTAATGACCAAGCTGTTGATGCGACTTTAAATAAATCAAAAAAATTCATTATTTGTATGCCTCGAAGCATATAATTTTTCAAAAATTTCAATTTGGTAAATAATTTGTTTTGTTTGGAACTGTACACAACAATCAAATTGTTTGACAAACAAAGAAACAAATATCTTTATTTTGGTAAATTAAAATTTGAGTCCATTGGTAGTTTTATTTCTTTTTACAGTCACAAAATTTAAAATAAATAAGCATAATTCATTTTGAAGAATAACTTTTTAAAATGTTCAATAAGGAGGAAGTCATCTTTTTAATTTTATTTTTTTTAAGGAGGACTCTATTATCTTTTTAATCTTCGGTGTGTAAATCCTTTACATATCTTTAACTAATCGATTTTTATCATGGTGCCATTTTTATAGAATTTTTCAAGTATAAGTATTTAGACGAATTTCGTTTCTGCTACAAATCGTATATTTAGATCGTTTTGTAAAATTAAATTTTAGACTTATGATGCGTTAGTAATTTTTCTTTCTTGTATAGTGCCAATTTTAGACCACTTCAGGTATTTCTGGAAGTGTTTTTTGCACCCACGTTCTCAGCATTCACTCATAGTAGGCTTTTCTCCGTCGTCGGTCCACTGTGTTCTTTCTTTTGCTCTTCATGGAAGCCCTTAAAGTCCGTAATTAGTTGTCTGAATGTGGTTCGATTCATTCCGGTTTTCTCAATATCCTTTCTGACTCATTTTAACCATTTATCCGACACCTTACGTATATTGTTTAGTGTTTTAAAAATATGTTTTGTTAACCGGTTGTCATCCATTCTATACAGGTGTCCTTAAAATTTAAGTCTTCTTTTTCTAATCGTTTCCATGAATCGTTCATTTTCCTTGTACAGTTCTTCTCGACTTCGCAACCTATGTTTATCGTCTACTGTCTTCGGACCCATTATCTTGCAGAGGATATTTTTCTGTTTTTCTAAAACCATTTTTCTGGTCATTTTAAGGCACTCACTCGCATACAGACATCCAGGTTTTATCATTTTATGTATTATATACATTTTTACTCTAAAATTCACATTAAAGTCGCAATCTTTATAAAGCAATTTTTTTACGAGAAAACAGCCTCCCCAAGAATTTCAGCAGACATGGCGCCTACCCTATCTTGTAGATAGAGCATAACAAATTTAGTAAATGAAGCAATTTTAAAAAAATCGTAGACGTTGTTTTTAAGAAAAATTGCAAAAAAGTGAAAAACTACACGAATAAACTACTACTTCCGGTTGACCGATTTTGATGAAAATGTTCGTGTCGTGTCCTCTAGTGGTATCTAACTTAAGTTTAAACTTCGTACGATGTTCCGTTCTTGAGATATTCTGTTCACACACCACGCACGCGCGCACGCACACGCACACACTCATACACACACACCCACCAATCGCTAAAAACATGTTTTCTGGGTTCAGGGGGGCTAAAAAAGTGTAGATCCGGTGAAAAGTCGATTTCGAAAAATCGTCATGAAAACAATACTTTCCTTCCTATATATTCATATAGGTAAGAGAAGGTAAAAATATAACAGTCGGATGAATGTGCAAAATAAGAGGAGACTTCTGTTAAACACGGGAGAGTTTAGAAGTTTGACATTGGTTGACCTTGGTTTACAGAATTGTATGAATGAAATTTAATATAACTTTTAAAACTAAAATAATATTTGCAAAGAAATTTAAACAATAGTCACATTAAAAGACAAGATGAACTTCAACATCCTACTCATTTCATTGCAAATATTTTGCAACAGGTAAACGAAGAATATGGAACTCTTTTCTTATGTTAATTTTCAAGTACTGTTAAAAACCCGTTATTTCTTCTCAGTCTTTTGTTCACAAATATTAAAGTGGGCGCCAAATTAACGCTAAGTTAATTACTACTGTGTTATTAACCTTTTCAAGAACAAATAAAATTTCCTCACGGTTTCATCTGTTTTCATTTGAGGAAGGTACGTCAGGTTATATAGATACAGGTGTAGATTATGCATTACGGTAGGAAGGTACTTTGACCATTGAGGCTCTTAAAGGTGGACAAAACCAGTCTTCTTTTACTTAATAAGCTTTTGTTTAAAAACGCGGTAAATTTAATATGACTATTACGGTTATATTTTTAGATATTTAATTATAATACTGATGGTATCTCTTATTATTTTCAAGTATACAATAAAAATAAATTTTAATTCGTGTATAAAAAATAATTTAATTAGTTAATAATTTTGTTAATATTTTTTTTTAATATCCCTAATTTTGTTAATCTTTTTTTTTAATATCCCTAATGTGTGTACGTTGCAATCTGTTCAATTTAGAACAACAAGCAACCCCATGACCCAATGAGATGAGGATAATGTGTATGACGTGCGTGTAAATGAGGTGTAGTCTTGTACAGACCCAGGCCGCCCATTTCTAAGAAAGTATGGTTAATTAAACCCCAACCATCAAAGTACACCGGTAACCACTGTCTAGTATTCAAATCCATATAAAAGTAACTACCTTTACTAGGATTTGAACCAGGAACCTTCGTCTCCGAAAATCAGCTGTTATAGTCTACAGCTGATTTTGGTGACGACTTTACCTCTAGACCAACCCGGTGGATCATAATTGTTAATATAACAGTATTTTTCTGTAAACTCAAATTTTTATTGTTTTTATTAAAATTTTTAGGACTCCCTCCGAAGATGGTCGTGATATAATTGTTGTTTTTTAGGTCAACAGCCGAAAGGCTGGTTTGAACCTCTAGAGGTTTTACTAAGTAAAACGAGAAGTGAGGTGGTTTACTATTGCCTTTCTCACTGAGTTGAAAGAGTATTCCTATCAGCATGCCAGGCCCTCCGAAAAGCACCAACTTTCCACCCTGTAAATGACACCTTCACTACATTCACCACAGGGTCTGGCTGTATAGTGAAATTCATTACTCTCAGAGGAGATAACTCTGACTAGTGTCTTTTACACCTCTACCTCTTTTGTCCTGAAATAGTTCAGTCATATAATTGACTGACTATTCGATAAGAAACAGAACTATTTTTTGTAGCCTTGGAACCAGCAGATCGAGTGTATTTAGTTTTAACCTCCACCTGCCCGTTATGGGCAAGATATAATTGTATAAAAATCATAATCTTCTAGTCGTACAGTCCTTGGCTTTCTTCACAGTCCTCCCGCAATCTTCTCTGGCAATTGCTTCCATCGCACACCATCAAAATCAATTAATTTGTGATATTATCCATCCACCTCTTCCTAGGACGTCCTTGCTTCTCTTGTGTAGTCCGTATCACCTAACCATCCTCGTTCACCATATTCTCTTAATGTACCCTAACAAATCTTTGCGTCTATATAAATTAGACTTCATCTGGCTTCAGTGAGAATATTCTGATCCTCATATGTTTCGTATTCTCCAGTCATTCCCATTATTTACCGGTACAAGATCCTTCTTTCTTTCAAAACTTCCTTGATGTTGCAATCTCTTTCTTGTTTAAGTCATCAGCCGAACTTCTGAAGCTTTACGAAGTAAAATGAGGAGTGAGATGGTTTACTATTACCTTCCTTACTGAGTAGAAAAATATGCTTATCAGCATGCCAGGCCCTCCGAAAAGCACCTCCTTTCTACCCTGCAAATGACATCTTCACTTCATTCATCACAGGGTCTGGCTGTATAATGATGAAATTCATTACGCTCAAAAGAGATAACTCTGACTAGTGTCTTTTACACCTCTACCTTTTCTGTTCTTAAATGCTTCAATCATAATATTAGTTGACCATGTGATAAGAAACCGAACTTTTTTTTGTAGCCCTTAAACAGCAGATCGAGTGGAAATAATTTAACACTCCACCTGCCTGTTATGGGCAAAATCTCTTTCTTACAAAGTGTTTTATTTCTTTGCATGAATTAATTTAACTCTACCGCTTACTTTACTGTTTTAAAGGATTTTTTCAAAAAATTGTTTTATTTGTTCATACAGATAGGAGTAAAAGCTTCTTTTATGAGCAAATGCTCCTGAAAATAAGCATGAACTTAACTTCCTGTTGTTTTATTCATACAACTGAAGGATTTGCTTTCAAAAATGAAAGAAAGGCATTTGCTTCGCTGGAATCGTACGACCCAATTTGTTCTACATCTATTTTTTTTTTTTGAAATTGCCCTTTAGCAATCGGTTAAAACTTTTGCCATCTCTTTACGTACATTAATTTTATCATTCTAAGTATATTACAGTCTGAAAAAAATATTTAACGAAGTTTTTCTGTGCAAATTACTGAGGTACGTAGTGATTTTTAAGTTCAAGTATTATATCATGTAAATTATTATTATAATAAAAGAGGCACTTACGATTTAGATTAAAAATAACTAGTAAACAAGTCTATTTATAATTACAGTAATAATAATAATAATTATTATTATTATTACAGTATTTAGGTAAACACATTCAGAGAATTAATACCTCTGATAAATATTTTTTAAACATCATATTCCGTATAATTAGGTACAAATAGATTACGTACAAATAAACGTTATGTAAACAATCTGATTATTAGATAATTCATGAATATTTATTTCATTTTAGTATTATTTGTTTGGTTGTATTAATAGATCATTTTAAAAAATTATGTAAAAACTTTCAATTTTATCAGAACTTTTTTTAATTACAGTTAAATCTTATATAAAGTTTTAAGATGTACTTGATTGTAAATTAATTTTTATTATTCTGTATTGTAATTTTCGGATGCAGAATGCAAACGTTTTAAATTTTATTTCGGTAAAACGATTTTATTTTTGTGAAAGAAACGAAGAAGCGTGCTTTTGAAGTTAAGGGTTTTTTCTACGTACTTTATCAGTAACTATTTTTCTTTAAAACGGCTAACAAATGTTATTGGTTTTTTTTATAACCGTTCAAAATAGACAAGGACTTCAGAAAAGGTTCGTGTAAATGTTAAATAGTTGTTATTGTTATTTAGGTCATCCGCCAAAAGGCTGGTTTGAACCCGTAGAGATTTTACTAAGTAAAACGAGGAGTGAGGTGATTTACTATGCCTTCCTCTCTGAGTGGAAAAGTACGCTTATCAGTATACCGGGCCCTCGGAAAAGCACATATTTTCCACTCTGCAAATGACCCATTCACTTCATTCACCACAGGGTCTGGCTGTGTAATGAAATTCATTAGTTTCAGAGGAGACAACTGTGATAGTGTGTTTTTGCACCTCTACCTTTTCTGTTCTTAAATGATTCAGTCATTTAATTGGCTGACCATGTGATAAGAAACAGAACTAATTATTTTAGCCGTTACATATAAATGTATGCATAATAATAAAAATTATAATAAAAGATAATTTATTAACTGAAAACACTAGTAAATATTAAAAAGTCCTATTTTTTCGGCTGTTAAAGATAAATTTACATTCTGTATTTTCCTTCATGTATTTATTTTACCGGACTACAGCGAAAACAATATTTGCACGAATTTTCAATTAACAGTTGGATTGACAATAGGGGAATATTATCGATGCACAGTAGTGGTAGAGGTGAAAATAGTTGAGCAGAGCATGTAAAATAATAGTTTTTTATATGGTTACCTAAATTTTTGTTAATTTATGCGCCGTAAAGCGTGTCATAAAAACAAGGTAAATTCGTTTTCAGGCTGTTTTTGTTTAGGTTATTAACCGAAAGGCTGGTTTGAATCTCTAGAGGCTTTACTAAGTAAAACGAGGAGTGAGTTGGTTTACAATTTCCTTCCTCATCAAGTGGAAAAGTATGCTTATCAGCATACCAGGCCCATCTACTTTCCATCTTGCAATTGACACCTTCAATCCAATTACAACAGGGTCTGGCTGCATAGTGAAATTAGCTGACCATGTGATGTAAAACAGAACTATTTTTTGTAGATCTGGAACTAGCAGCTCGATTGCAAATAATTTAACACTCCATCTGCCTGTTATGGGCAAGTTTTCAGGTTACGAATGATTATTTATACATTTATGTTTTTCCTTCCTCAGAGAATCTTTATTCTAAAAGGATACTTTAACATATCCACGTAAACTAAACAGGAAACATTAATGCTTTTCATATCTAGACAGTCGCACTTGAGTAAAGTATATATTTTATAATGGAAAATATTTCATAAATTTCAATTGTGACAAGTAAAAGCTTCATTGACATTCTGCAAGAAGGTAGTTCTGAATAAGTGTACAAAAAGAAAGATAAATAAATTCTTTTCCAATATATGTTAAGATTGTTCAGTGTACAATTTTCTAATATAAGAACAACTATGAATCCATGTTTGACGGGTTGTTTTATAACGTTTGTCATATATATTGAAATTATTGAAAAATATTTCTAAGTTTTCTAAAAAAATGTTATAAGATGTATTTTCTGAATAGTTTGCTATTATATATTTGAGTATGTCAGGTTGTAAAGTAGTACATACTTTATCAATCAGTTAAGATGAGTAAAGAAACCTTGTAACTAATGTTTACATTTTTTTTTTGTAACAGGTTTCAGGTGTTCCTGGTTTTGCATTATTCTTTGATGATTTTTTTTTGTTCATTAAAATATCGTAACACCTTAGCTTGCTTGTTCGGGATCGGGGTAGAATAAATACTAAACAGACTTTCTTAAACTTACTAACAAATTTATAATCAAGTTAGGTACTTAAATTAAGTTAATTACAAAAATTCCTTTCATGAGACGACGCGATTCATGGCTGATGGCAATTTAAAAAAAATATATACTTTGATGTATCGGAAAACCAATAGTGATTTCTGTATATACTCTTTAAGGGGAATCGAATGACTCTATTTTCGTTTCCAAATTTCAATTTTGATTTTTTGATTCTGGTTTTGGGTCACTTCGGTTCGAAACCGGAACTTCAAACCTAATCCAGGCCATTACCTTTTTGTGTAGACGAATCCGAAAACCGTTTGTTGCTATCTCTTGTAGTTTCTGACTTTAATTTCTTGTCTTCCGGTCGAAAGCTGAACTTCAAACCCAGTGATTTCTGTATCTGCTCTTTAAGAGGAATCGAATGGCATTATTTTTGTTTCCAAATTCCGAATTTGATTTCGTGACATCCGGTTTTTCCCACTTCGGGTCGAAACTGAAATTCAAATCCAATCTAGGCCCACTTACTTTGTGTGTAGATTGCGAATCTGAAAACCGGTTTTTGCTATCTCTTGTAGGTTCTGACTTTGATTTCTTGATTTCCAGGCCACTTCCGGTCGAAACCGGGACTTCAAACCCAATTTAAACCCTTCTACCTTTTTGTGTTGATTACGAATCCGAAAACTTTTTGATGCTATCTCGTGTAGCTTCTGACATCTGAGTGTCACGGACCGACTAATGAAAACTATAGATGACAAATTTAAAAAATCTGATGTGAAACACTCATACAACTTTCTCTTACCAATGAAAATAATTAAAAATATAACCTAACAGTAGTAATAAAACATTAGAAATGAACAGAAACTAACCTCAATAAACATAACCTAATTTTAATCATAAGTGAAAGACCCAAAATGAAAATCAACCTGTTTGGCTTAAAAATACGAAAAATCACTCCTTCACGCTAAACTAGGCTCTGTAGAGAAAAATGGTTTAAATAAAAGTTGTAGATCTTTTAATTTTCTATAAATTTTATTATATACACTTTTGTCGTTAAATGCATATTAAGGCTGAAATCTTAAAATAAATCGATTTTTATACGTTTATTTCGAGAAAAGAACATAAAATCGCTAATTACCGCTAAACTAAGCGTTATGCAAAAAAATAAACGTTTGAAATAAAAGTTGTAGAATGTTAAATTCTCTAAAACTTTTATTACATACATTTTTGGGCTAAAAAGCCGCAATCTTAAAAAAACAATTTTTTTATCAGAAAACAACCTTCCCAAGAATTTCAGCAGATATAGTGCACACCGTATCGTGTAGAGCTTAAAAAATGTACTCGTAGTAAATGAGGCGATTTTTTTAAAAAATCGAAGGATCCGTTTTTGAGAAAATGGTAAAAAATTGAAAAAATTACACGAATAAACTACTTCTTCCGGGGGACCGATTTTGATGAAAATTTTCTTGTCTGGTCCCGTAGTAGTATGTAATTTAGGTTTTAAGTTTAAGTTCGTACGATGTTCCGTTCTTGAGATATTGTGTTCACACACAGACCAATCGCTAAAAACATGTTTTTTGGGTTCACGGGGTCTAAAAACGTGTATATCCGGTGAAAACTCCATTTTGAAAAATCGACATGGAAATAATACGTTCCTTCCTATATATTCATATAGATAAGAAAAAGTAAAAATTGCCATCTATAAAAGGCTACTCGTATTACAAAAACAAAACATTGGAAAAAAATCAATATATTTATAATTTTTTAACGCGATATCTAGAAACAATATAATATTTGATAAAACCGGGAAAAGCAATGAACTTAGTCTATTTAATACACCCTTTTAAGGGGAGCAAAGAATCCGAACGCAGCGCGGGTGCCTTTGATATTAAGTTCATATTTGTGTGCATGTTTGTTATCTGTTGTTACTTTATTTTCGTTTCCTTACACTTTACAAACTTTGTTTTGTTCAAGTTAAGTGCATCTGCATAGTTTTAGTTTATTTTTGGGAAGATTGTGGTGTGGAAATAATTTCAGTTTGGCACGAGTAACGAACTTCATAAATCTCATCCGCATTCTAGCAACTCAGTGTGCATACAAATTTTTTATTAGTTATTTATAACTATTATTCAAAGATCAATCTTTATTATTCGGGTAATTATTTCTATTTTACGTCATTGGAAATGTTATTGATGCATGTTTTTATTGTTTTGTTAGTTTTTAATAATTAATTTGTTAATAAAGTTCATCAATCATTTTTTGTTTTAAATTTATACATAATATATCACAGATTAATATTTTGACAAGATATATTCTGTAAAAATTTAACTATATTCCGTAGATAATAATAATATATAATTTTTTTTTTGTTTATATCGTTTGACCTCATATTGTGGTTTTTGTTACGTAATAAATGTTTTTAATGTTATAATACTGAATTTTATATTTTGTTTTATTATGTAACAGATTATATATTTATTTATTTATTTATTTTAACCCTCATGTGTGTACGTTTACAATCTGTTCAGTTCAGTTCAACTGTAAGTAACCCCAAGATCCAATGAAATAAGAATGATATGTAGTATGATGTGTAAAATGAGGTGTTGTCTTGTACAGACTCAGGCCGACCATTTATGAGAGTGTAGTGTTAATTGCTGCCCATAACAGACAGGTGGAGTGTAAAATTATTTACACTCAATCTGTTCGTTGCAGGGCTAAAATAAATAGTTTTGTGATCACATGGTCAGCCAATTTAATGACTGAATCAATTAAGAACAGAAGAGGTAGAGGTGTAAAAGACACTAATCAGAGTTTTCTCCTCTGAGAGTAATAAATTTCATTATACAACCTTATAATGCCAGACCCTGTGGTGAATGAAGTGAAGGTGTCATTTGCAGAGTGGAAATATGTGCTTTTCAGGGGGCCCGGCATGCTGATAAGTGTACACTCAGTGTGGAAGGCAAATGTAAACCACCTCACTCCTGGTTGTACTTAGTAAAACCTCTACAGGTTCAAACCAGCCTTTTGGCTGATGACCTAAACAACAGTGCTAATTGAACCTCAGGCAACCACTGTCTAGTATTCAAATCTATGAAAAAGAAACATTTTTTTATTGTTTTCGCCAGCGTGGGACCAATTTAGTCAACCATAAGAAGGTTTTCTGCTCCTGTTTTCTCAATATTTCTTCATCCTTTCAGATATTGCCTTTCTTTCCCTGAAATCACCCTTCCTAGTTGTCTATTTATTCTCGGTTGTAACATAGTTTCTTTATTTTTCAATTTTGGTTTTACTTTTAGATCTTTTATTGTTAACCCAAGTTCTTTTAAATCTTCCTTAATTTCTGTGATCCACTTAATGTTAATTTTTCTCACCCAAAGTTTTTCTATAATTCGTCGTGACAATCTGTTTCGAGTAACGGATTGTAACCTTCAGTAAAGTACGGTAACCTTTACTAGGATTTAGTTATTTTTATACGGATTTGTGTACTAGACATGGGTTACCGGCGTACTTTGATGGTTGCATTAAAAGGGACAAGATTTAAGTCTGTGGAAGCTGTAAAAGAGAAAGCGGCACGTGTCCCGAAGGTGCTGACAGAAGATGACTTACAGCACTATTACCACCAATGGAAAATTCGCATGGAGCGTTGTAGGGATAGAGAAGGAGTGTATATTGAAGTTTACAATAAGCGATTTTGTTTAAAATTAAAATTAAATTTTTTACAACGTCAGTCTCGTTATTTAATAGTCACACCTCGTATGTAGTACTGAGTGCAGAATTAAAGCTTAGACTTTGTAATTCGAACTCCGAGGAACTGCTACAAAATTTCAAATTAAACGAATTCGTTTTCCGGTAATGTCGGTGTACGTTATTATTAGATCATTTTGTAAAGGACGGTCGGCTCGTGGTGTATTGGTCAGCACAACTGGCTTTTTGAACGCCGGGAACCGGGTTCAATTCCTGGTCAGGTCTGGAGTAAAAGGATGTTTGTTGGAATATAAGTAATGACTAAGTTATTATATTCAGTTAAAGAGCTGCGTAATATTTCTTCTTGGTTTCTTTAGAAAAGAAAAAGTTGATGAATTTCGAAAAATCTATTGGTTTTCATAATTACAACCTCAAATTTTTTGTTGAAAAATTTTTTGTGGTTTTTTTGTGGATTTTCCGGAAAATTTAAAGAAAAATCAAACCGATTATAAAATATTGCGACTTTGATATTTTATTATTTCCGTCTCTTAACCCTTTCAGTACCAACGTCCGGTAAACGGGACGTCGATATATTTTACGTAGGAACATAATCCGGTTTACCGCACGTCCGTAAGTTATGAATGAAGTGCTAACGTCCGGATAACCGAACGTTAACAAAAAAACTTTTAAACAAAAATTAATGGAAAGTTTTCGAAATAAAAGTGTCACTTTTTGTACACCCTTGTACAAATTAAACGGCATTTTAAATATTGTTTCGGCACTGAAAGCGTTAATTTGATACAAAACATATTTTCTTCACTTTTAAAATCGGAATTTAAATTATAATAATCATTGTGGCCATAAATTTTATAACGTAGACATTTTTATAATTTTATAAATTTATGATACAACCGTATGCATCAGGCATTCGTTGACATGGAGGTAAATAAATTTTTTACTACTTTTTGTTCTTACGAAAGGGGTTGTAGAATGTAATGGAATTCTTAAGACTGTAGCGCTGACTGTAATAGCACCTCTGCAATTTTAATGCACGTTCTTTTTAAGTTAATATACGCCTAATAGCCAAGTTATCTAGCACATTAAAAGCGTTATTGTTCTTTTTTACTTTGACGTTGTTGCGTACTTGCTTTACAATATATCCCGTGGAAAAACACGTGAACAGAGTCTGTCAAAACAAGAAAGGAACGGAGAAATAAAAAGTAAAATTCTCTGTTATTGAATTATTTTGTTAAACATGTATTTTTAGTTTGTTTAGAGTCGCATCAACAGCTCGGTTATTACACTACGGTGAATTATGCAACTGGGACAGTGGGTTTTTGACTTGTGAAAACTTCTAGACCATAAACAGGAATCGAACCTGGGACCTTTGCGTTGTAGGCTAGCGCGCTACCTTTTACGCGGAGGCAGCCTGAATTAATTATTATTGTTCTATATTCTTTATGTTGTTCGTTGCAGGGCTAAAATAAATAGTTCTGTTTCTTATCACATGGTCATCCAATTAAATTACTGAATCATTTTAGAACAGAAGAGGTAGAGGTGTAAAAGACACTAATCAGAGATATCTCTTTTGAAAGCAATGAATTTCATTATACAGCCAGACCCTGTGGTGACTGAAGTGAAGGTATCATTTGCAGAGTGGAAAATATGTGCTTTTCAGAGAGCCCGGCATGCTGATATCGTAGTTTTCCACTCAGTGAGGAAGGCATTGATAAACCACTTTACTCCTCGTTTTACTGAGTAAAATATCAACAGGTTCAAACCAGCCTTTCGGCTGATGATCTAAACATCAACATTCTTTATGTCATACACATCGACCTCATCTCTTTGCCTCTCGGGGTTGCTTATTGTTGTTAAATTGAACAGATTGCAACGTACACACATTAAGGATTAATAAAAAAAAAATAGCTAAATTTTTTAAAGCTTTCTCAGAAACTTTCTGATATAATGGTGTAGTTACTTGAGTCACGAGTGCCTTTGTTTGCAACAAAGGGTAAAGGGGGAAAAGCATCAGTGCGGGTGCGTAACTGCTTTAATTTCAGTACAACAAACAACAACCTATACTAAACCAAGAGCATAATACAGTATATCGCGGAACCTCTTGTAAGTTGAATGGTGTGGTACATTAGTTATTCCTTTCGAATAAAATTTCCTGCACTGATGTTACTTAGAACAGAAAAACAAAAAAAAGTGTTGCTTATGCCATCAGCCAATTGGCTGGTCGGAATCTCTAGAGGTTTTATTAACAAAAACGAGGAGTGAGATGGTTTACAATTGCCTTCCTCACTGAGTGAAAAAGTATGCTTATTAGCATACCGGGTCTTCTGAAAAGCATCTACTTTCCACCTTCATTTCATTCACCACAGGGTCTGGCTGTACAATGAAATTCATTACGCTAAGATAATTCTCTGCCCATAACAGACAGGTGGAGTGTCAAATTATTGACACTCAATCTGTTCGTTGCAGGGCTAAAATAAATAGTTCTGTTTCGTATCACATGGTCAGTCAATTAAATGACTGAATCATTTAAGAACAGAAGAGGTAGAGGTGTAAAAGACACTAATCAGAGTTGTTTCCTCTGAAAGTAATGAATTTCACTATACAGCCAGACCCTGTGGTGACTGAAGTGAAGGTGTCATTTGCAGAGTGGAAAATATGTGCTTTTCAGAGGGCCCGGCATGCTGATAAGCGTACTTTTCCACTCAGTGAGGAAGGCATGGTAAACCACCTCACTCCTCGTTTTACTAAGTAAAACCTCTACAGGTTCAAACCAGCCTTTTGGCTGTTGACCTAAACAACAACAACAAGATAATTCTAACTAGTGTAATTTAACTTCCTCTTCTGTTCTTAAATGCTTCAGTAATATAATTATATGTGATTAGAAACAGAACTATTTTTTTGTAGCCCTGAAACTAACAAATCGAGTGCAAATAATTTAACATTCCACCTGCCTGTTTGGGGCATTGATTTCAATATATTTATGTAAATAATTTTATTTTAATTTAGGTAGATAGACGCGAATACTTTACTAATTTTTATTGTAGATTAGGGAGATTGATTCTCATAAATTGGTATGAATGAAATGATAATAAAACTATGTTTGTCTATTGATAATAGTACATGATAAGAAATTATTATTTAAATAGTTACATTTATTTATGACAGTTTATACTTGCATAGTTTTCATTCTTAGTTTCTCGTGTTATAAGATAGCTTTTACCCGTATTTTTTCTTGTGTGAATTAGGGTTAAAGAATTGTGTTTTGTGTAAACGAGATGCATTTAGTTTTTATTTCTTTGTAATCTTCATAATTAATTTTTATCAGGTAAAGTTTATTTATGTTAAATTAAACTTTTTGTAATTGTTTGTCATTTTATGAAAGACCTATTCTCACGACAATTGTAGCCTACTTGATACTAAATGGTTAGCAGCTAGCGAAATAGCGTAAAGGTCTATTCTCTAGACGCTAGTTTACTAGTTGCTAGTAGACTACTAGCGTCGTGGGAACGAACAACTAGCAACTAGTTTAGTTAAAGCGCTAGTATTTACTAGCGCGCTAGTGACTGTGAAAATGTTAGATTTTACTAGGCTAGTGGAAAGAAAGGTTACATGATTGACTAACGCTAGTAAACTAGCTCGGTTTGAAACCTTGCTAGTTACTAATGAGCTGCTAAGTACTACCAGCTAGTAAACTAGCGTCGTGGGAATAAGTTATAATTCGCCGAAAAGTAAGCAGTTCGCCGTAATTTGGTCGTAAAGTAATTTGTTTCTAATTTTTCCATAAATTGCATTTAATGCGTGTAATCCCAAAGCAAATCATTTTTTTGATCCGGATCTACACAAAAATGTACAAATAGTGATCAAACTAAGAATGGAGAAAAATTACATCAAATGAAAAAGTTGTACCGAGAAAAGTTTGATCTAACATTACTTTTTTTGAACCCCTAATTGTGTTAGCGTTTCAATCTGTTCAATTTAAGAATAATAAGCAACCTTATGACCCAATGAGATGAAGATAATAAATGTATGACGTGTAAATTAGCTGTAGTCTTGTACAGATTCAGGCTGACCATTTGTTGTTTAGGTCATCAGACGAAAGGCTGGTTTGAACTAAGTAAAATGAGGAGTGAAGTGGTTTGCAATTGCCTTCCTCACTGAGTAGAAAAGTATGATTTTCAGTATTCCAGGACCTCGAAACACCCACACATACACACACAGACCTATCGGTAAAAACATGTTTTTTTTGGGTTCAGGGGGTCTGAAACGTGTAGATCTGGTGAAAATTCGTTTTCGAAAAATCGACATGAAAACAATACTTTTCTTCCAGATTCCTTTGCAGGTTTTTTTTATATTTATGTAGGCAAGAGAAAGTAAAAATTGACCGAAAAAATTTAAAATCTGGAGTATTGCGGCAAAATCTGGTAAAATTTGTAACCCCTCTGTGTGGGTGAGAATATTATTAAGTACGTACAATCCAACCTTTCTTAGTTTGCTCCTAATGTAAACAAATACTGACGTCACTGAGCATGCGCATTATATAAAAATGTGTACACGCTGATTAAAAAGTAACAACAATACTTCAAAAGTATTTTTTTAAATGAAATTGTTAGGCCTACATCATTTCATGACTGATGTTTTAAGTACTTTGTTGTTGTTGTTTAGGTCATCAGCTGAAAGGCTGGTTTGAACCTGTAGAGGTTTTACTAAGTAAAACGAGGAGTGAGGTGGTTTACCATTGCCTTCCTCACTGAGTGGACAAGTATGCTTATCAGCATGCCGGGCTCTCTGAAAAGCACATATTTTTCACTCTGCAAATCCACCTTCACTTCATTCACCACAGGGTCTGGCTGTATAATAAAATTCATTACTTTCAGAGGAGATAACTCTGATTAGTGTCTTTTACACCTCTACCTCTTCTGTTCTTAAATGATTCAGTCATTTAATTGGCTGACCATGTGATAAGAAACAGAACTATTTATTTTAGCCCTGAAACAAACAGATTGAATGTAAATAACTTGACACTCCACCTGTCTGTTATGGGCAGTTAAGTACTTTAAGTATTTATAATTTAAAACATAGTTAACTTAATAGGAATACGACGTCCATAAAGTTGCGGACTCTAGGGTGCACCCTGTAGTAGCTGGCTTTGGTTTGTTGACAGTAGGAGCAAACTAAGAATGGCTGAACTGTAGGTTATATGGTGCATCCGAGATGCATCTATTATTTTATAGACCAGACATGATTCCATTGTCTCCACTTCAAAGACTATTACTTTATTAGAAGTCATTATTTTGTTAGGTCTTATGTACATCAACCAACTTGACTCACTTGGCTATTATTTCAATATGTTTTAAATAGGATTTGTTTTTTTCATCGTCGCTATTATTAAGTAGTTATTTTAACAGTTGTTATTTTGGTACTTAAACAATTTGTTTATTTTTTTACTTGTTGTTTAAATCAGACGTGTGATAAATGATAATTATACTAATACTTAATGCTAATTACAGTAGCTTTATATAAATTTAAATTTAAAAATACAATTGTATCTAATTAGTGTTTATTCTCTAATTGAATATTTATTTTTAATTGGTTTGGTTTTAAATTGTTACATCATATTATTAATTAATTTATTGATACCTAATTACATCTTTCTTTGGGAAAATCCTTGTCATATAAACTTAAAAAAATCTGGTGTAAAACACTAAATATTACCTACAGCTTTATCAATTCTATTATTGAAAGGTTAATTTTTTTATTATAGTGATTCATGTGTTGTTAGAACTTAGGAATCTTTTTCAGAAAAGTGCTTACTACTGAGACAAATGCTTTTTGTTTCTCCTGAAAATATCGTTTTTCTCTACAGAGCCTAGTTTAGCGTGAAAGAGTGATTTTCCGTATTTTTAAGCCTAACTGAGGTTGATTTTCATTTTGCGTCTTTCACTCATGGTAAAAAAAGGTTGTTTTTTAGGTTAGTTTTTTGTTTATTTCTAATGTTTTATACTAATATAAGGTTATATGGTTCATTATTTGCATTGGCAAGAGAAAGTTGTGTGAGTGTTTCACACCAAGTTTTTAGAATGTTATATCGGTAGCGGAGAATTAGTTTCTTGTGTCGGTAGTGTTGACCCATTACTTCCAATTTTACCGTCATACTATTTTAGCACTAGTATAATACTTGTCAAATTTAATTACTAACTCATCCTGGATTAAAATTTATTGTGTTTATTTATCCACACATTTAACGAAAAACAAAAACGGAATCGGTTGTTATTAACCGACATGCGCCTGGCATCGTTACAAACCTGAGTAAACGTTTAGATCTATTTCTGGTCTTAAGATTTAGACTTTCAAGTGCGCCCTTTAAAACAGTAAATAATATTAAACTATTAAACGATTTAGTGAGCGTACCTGACTTAACAAATTAAATGGTGTAATTTAAATTTTACAGCTTGCAATCAAATTTAAAATCACTTGTAATTTATTGTCTAAGAAGTGTGAAGTGAAGTGCTGAGTCGTAAGTATATTGTTTGTAGTTAATGAAAATTATCAGACCACAAAAATAAATTAATTTTAAGAGTAAATTAATTTTATGATTGCATTTCTTATTGACGTGTGTAGGCAACATCGAGTACCAAAATAGTAACCCCAATTTAAAATTCTGGCGTAGAACTCCAAAAACAACGTTCCCTTACTAATAGTTTGATTAATTCACCGATGAACCTTAACCACCTTTTTAGTCCTGTTACGCTTGTTAATGTCTGGTAATTTTTTTCTAAGAAAGGGAAATTTTGTTTTGTGATACAAAGTTGGTACCCTTACTCAACCGGTATAGATATGGAAGTGTGAGTTGATTCTCCTTGAGCTGTGTAAAATTTTGTGCCGTTTCCGGTCGTGTTACGAACAGAACATAATTTTGATGATGAACATAATCGATGAGATAATTATGATTTACATAAAAATTAATGAAACACTGGGAAAATAATCACAATCGAACCGAATAACTCTTAAGGATATAATAACCGAACTGAACTTCACGTCCAATAATCTTGCCATGACTAAACGTCAATTGAACAAACGACAGGGTTGGCTGTAATTGTATTGTTTTGTTCTCTATTATAATATTTTTGACTATCTATAATACTCTAGATTTATAAACTCATTATTGTGTGCGGTTATAAACGTACATAAAGAAATTGTATCATTATAGCAGCACTGAAGCCAATAAATTATTGATGTAGAAAAAACTTCTATGTCTGGGCGACTCGCAAATAATAAACAGCCTTCCGTATTTTATTGTCATTTTGATTATACAGTCATAACAATTTTTTACTTTGCTGTTTCTTTACTTTCTCTTGCCTATATGAATATATAGGAAGGAAAGTATTGTTTTCATGTCGATTTTTCGAAATCGAGTTTTCACCGAATCTATACGTTTTCAGACCCCCTGAACCCAAAAAACATGTTTTTAGCGATTGGTCTGTGTGTGTGTGTGTCTGTGTGTGTGTGTGTGTGTGTGTGTGTGTGTGAACAGAATATCTCAAGAACGGAACATCGTACGAACTTGAAACTTGAAACTTAAGTTACATACCACTACCGGATGCGACACGAACATTTTCATCAAAATCGGTCAACCGGAAGTAGTAGTAACTTAGTTTATTCGTATAATTTTTCAGTTTTTTGCGATTTTCTCAAAAACTGGTCCTACGATTTTTTTAAAAATCGCCTATTTTACTCAATTTTTTATTCTCTACAAGATAGGGTAGGCGCCATGTTTGCTGAAATTCTCGGTGAGGCCGTTTTCACGTAAAAACGTTGTTTTTTTAAGATTACGGCTTTAATATAAATTTCAGCGCAAAAACTTATATAATAAAAGTTGTAGAGAATTTAAAAACCTACAACTTCTGTTTCAAACATTTTTTTGTATAACGCTTAGTTTAGCGGTAATTTGCGATTTTCTGTTTTTTTTTCTCACGAAAACGTGAGAAAAATCGATTTTTTTAACATTTCGGTCTTAGTATGCATTTTACGACAAAAGTGTATATAATAAAAGTTATAGAAAATTAAAAGATCTACAACTTTTGTTTAGAGCATTTTTCTCTACAGTGCCTAGTTTAGCGTGAAAGTGTGATTTTCCGTATTTTTAAACCAAACTGAGTTCGATTGTCATTTTGCGTCATTCACTCGTGATTAAAATAAGGTTATGTTTTTGAGGTTAGTTTTTGTTTATTTCTAATATTTTATTAATAATGTTAGGTTTATTATTAATCATTTGCATTGGCAAGAGAAAGTTGTGTGAGTGTTTCACACCAGATTTTTTTGTTTTTTTTTACAGGTATGTTTGCAAACTGTCTGATTACTGTAAGTACATTTTGTAATTTGACTTTCTGTTGTCCTGTGTGAATAAGTAGGAAGGGAAAGGATTGTTTTAATGACGATTTTTCGAAATCGAATTTCACTAGAAATACACGTTTTCAGGCCCCTGAATCTAAAATAAATTGCTTTTGTGATAGGTGTGTTGTGTGTGCGCGCGCGCTTGTACAAAATTTCTCAAGAACAGAATAGCGTATTAAGTTGAAATTTGAAACTTAAGGTAGTTACTTTTAGCGGACCCTATCACGTTAGGTTATCTATTGTAGTTTCTGACTTCGATTTTTTGACTTCCGGTTTTGGGCTACTTTCGGTCAAAACCAGAACTACAAACAAAATTTACGCCCACTAACTTTTTGTGCAGATTACGAATCTGAAATTCCGTTTGCTGGTATCTTTTGTAGTTTCTGACATCTGGGTGTGACGGACGGACAAAACAAAACTATAGATTACAATTTTTAAAATGGCGACCGTTAACTTAATACCGTGGTTACTGAAGCGAATAAATTTTTTCATAAATTTTTCTTTGTGTAATTTTTCAAATGATCAGTAAAGTGTAATGGTATTTGTTTTAATTTTTTTTATGTTACCAGAATATAATTAACGCGTTTGTTTCTTCATTAACCATTTTACTTCACCCTATAGAAAACTGTAATTAGCCTGTCCCCTGTTTTGTGTGAAATTATTATACAAACTACCCACCCTAGTGTTTCTTTTGTTTTTAATCGAACTGGAAATTTATATAGAACACGGATAACGAAGGAATAAAAGTATCTATTGAATACTTTTTTTATAATGATAAAAAATAGTTTACTAGGAAGACGATTCAGTTCATTGACCTTTAAAATAGGCGAACTATAAAGAGTTCAAAAATATCTAATAAATTATAGAAGATAAAACTGTATAATTTCTCAAAAGATGTTTCGTGAGTTTCGGATCAAGATTAGAAGAGGAGAGAATGAATTTATGTTATTGAACATTTGTTGATGTCTCAATTTTTCTTTTTTTCTTTCTCACATCTATACTTTAAATTCACACTTCGAAGATCGTGGAGTAAACATTTTCTATGTTAGCGGTTATACAATTATACTATTTTAATATCTTCAATTCTTTGATCTTACCTGTATCAATTTTGTATTTATCAATCGGCTGAATTACAATTTTATGAATTCATAAATATTCTAATAAAAATCTGGTATGAACATTCACACGAATTTCTCTTGCCAATGCAAATAAGTAATGAAAAATTTAACCTAACATTAGTAATAAAACATCAGAAATAAACAAAAAACTAACCTCAAAAGACATAACCTTATTTTAATCGTGAGTGAATGATGCAAAATCAAAACCAACCTTAGTTTGGCTTAATAATAAGGAAAAACACTAATTTGACGCTAAACCAGGCTCTGTAGAGAAAAATTCTTAAAAATTGAATTCTTGAATTCTTTAAACAAAAGTTGTAGATATTTTAATTTTCTATAAATTTTATTATATACATTTCGTCGTAAAATTTAAATCTTTCGTCGTAAATCTAAGGCCGAAATCTTAAAAAATCCATATTTTACTGATTTTCATAATAAAAAAAAAAAAACAAAATCACTAATTACCGCAAAACTTAACATTGTACAAAGAAATGTTTGAAATAAAAGTTGTAGGTTTTTACATTTTCTATAACTTTTATTGTATAAACTTTTGCGCTAAAATGCATATTAAAGCCGCAATCTTTAAAGAATCGTAGGAGCCGTTTTTGAGAAAATCCCAAAAAAGTGAAAGATGACACGAATAAACTACTACTTCCGGTTGACCGATTTTGATAAAAATGTTCATGTCAGGTCCTTTTATTAGTATTTAACTTAAGTTTCAAGTTTCAACTTTGTATAATTTTCCGTTTCTTGAGATATATTGTTCGCACGCACGCACCGATTCTGCACCGTAACCTGTGGTAGTCACTGATACCCAAAGCAGTTGCTGCGACAGAAATGAACTAAATAAAAAACGTTTGGTGTATTATTAATTTATTGTTGCATAATGTAATTAGATTTCCTCATATTTGATTGATTAATTAATTGATAATAATTTATTAAAATATTAATTAACTTTTTGGTAAGTCATTCGTTTTTACACATCTTTAACCTATAAGCGCCATTATTTAAAGTATCGATACGAATTTATATTAAATTAAATAAATTTATTTTTAACTCTTAGGGGCAAGAGGTCGAAGCTTAAATGATTTTTTCATTGGTATCATTTAGAAAAAATAAATACCGATTTTCTGAACTGTAGTTCTTCGGGAAGTATACAAATAACACGTTTTTCTTGAGGGTTCTCATGCTTTCTTACCGCTGATGAGCAAGTGGTCATCAAATGTAAAACTCCTAAGGAAAAAATGTTCCAAATTTCAGCTCTAAAGGTTAATGGGAAATTAAGAGAGGTTAATGATTGAGCAAATGAGCCAGTAATTTATCTATACCATCTGCTATAAAATTGCACAAGATTATTAAATTAGCATCTTTAATATACGTACATTCTACTTGGTAAATAACGCAAAAGGTTTTTAACTGTTTACGAACTGACAGAAGAAAGAAAAGCTAAATCTAGATATTTCGAAGGATAGAGCTTTTTCTTTAAAGAAGTAGTAAAAAAAAAACTTTGGAAGTTTTGTTTGTAAAAAGATAGAGGCTATGAATCAAAACTGACAGTATACAAAACGAAGGCAAGGTAAAATAGTATCAAGGATACGCAAGCAATGTTTATTACATATCATCTATTTTACTAATAAAAATCTGGTGTGAAACACTCACACAACTTTCTCTTGCCAATGCAAATAATTAATAATAAACCTATCATTATTAATAAAATATTAAAAATAAACAACAACTAACCTCAAAAACATAACCTTATTTTAATCATGAGTGGAAGACGCAAAATGAAAATCGAACTCAATTTGGCTTAAAAAAAACGGAAAATCACACTTTCACGCTAAACTAGGCTCTGTAGAGAAAAATTCTCTAAACAAAAGTTGTAGATCTTTTAATTTTCTATAACTTTTATTATATACACTTTTGTCGTAAAATGCATACTAAGACCGAAATGTTAAAAAAATCGATTTTTCTCACGTTTTCGTGAGAAAAAAAACAGAAAATCGCAAATTACCGCTAAACTAAGCGTTATACTAAAAAATGTTTGAAACAGAAGTTGTAGGTTTTTAAATTCTCTACAACTTTTATTATATAAGTTTTTGCGCTAAAATTTATATTAAAGCCGTAATCTTAAAAAAAACAACGTTTTTACGTGAAAACAGCCTCACCGAGAATTTCAGCAGACATGGCGCCTACCCTATCTTGTAGAGAATAAAAAATTGAGTAAAATAGGCGATTTTAAAAAAAATCGTAGGACCAGTTTTTGAGAAAATCGCAAAAAACTGAAAAATTATACGAATAAACTACTACTTCCGGTTGACTGATTTTGATGAAAATGTTCGTGTCGCGTCCGGTAGTGGTATGTAACTTAAGTTTCAAGTTTCAAGTTCGTACGATGTTCCGTTCTTGAGATATTCTGTTCACACACAGACACACAGTCACACACACAGACACACACACACACACAGACACACAGCACACACACAGACCAATCGCTAAAAACATGTTTTTTGGATTCAGGGGGTCTGAAAACGTATAGATCCGGTGAAAACTCGATTTCGAAAAATCGACATGAAAACAATACTTTCCTTCCTATATATTCATATAGGCAAGAGAAAGTAAAAATATATTATAGAAAACTAAATTTATAAAAAACTACCCACATGAAAGAGGCTAAGTTTCCAATCTTTCACATTTAAAAGCGTTATACATAATCCAATGACTGGCAGGTAGAGCGTTAAATTATTTGCACTCGATCTGCTGGTTCCAGGGCTACAGAAAAATAGTTCTGTTTCTTATCATTTGGTCAGCCAATTATATGACTGAACTATTTAAGAACAGAAGAGGTAGAGGTGTAAAAGGCACCGATCAGAGTTATCTCCTCTGAAAGTAATGAATTTCATTATACAGCCAGATCTTGTGGTGAATGAAGTAAGGTATCGTGTGCAGGGTGGAAAGTAGATGTTTTTTGGAGGGCCTGGTATGCTGATAAGCATAGGCTACTTTTTTTACTCAATGAGGAAGGTAATTGTAAACCACCTCATTCCTCATTTTACTTAGTAAAACCTCTAGAGTTTTAAACCAGCCTCTGCTGTTGACCTAAACATATCTAAGAAAAGTGAAAAATAGAATTTTGAACTCAGGGGGTAAAAAGAGGTTAACTATCCGAAAGCAATACAGTAAATATTTTTTGTTTTCCTTCCCAAAGACCGGTAATTCTAAAAATCTTTATCAGTTTTTTTAAAATTAACACCTAGACCTAGTAAAACGGAAAAACAACTGAACTATTCAAGAACAGAAGAGGTAGAGGTGTAAAAGACACCAGTCTTACAAAAGTTATCTCCTCTGAGAGAAATGAATTTCATTAAACATCCAGACCTTGTGGTGAATGAAGTGAAGATGTGATTTGAAGGGAGGAAAGTAGGAGGATACTTTTCGGAGGGCCTGGCATTCTGATAAATATTGGCTATTTTTTTACTCAGTGAGGAAGGTAATTGTAAACTACCTCACTTCTCGTTTTACTTAATAAAACCTCTAGAGGTTCAAACCAGCCTTTCGGCTGTTGACCTAAGTACATGTAAGAAAAGTGAAGATTAGAATTTTGAACTCGGGGGATAGAAAGAAGGTAACTATCCCAAATCTATAAATATTATTTATTTTCCTTCCTTGAAACCTGTATTTCTGAAATCGTCAAAGTTTTTTGAAAGTAACACCTAGAAGAAAACTGGGAAAAACAGCTGAACTATTTAAGAACAAAAGAGGTAGAGGTGTAAAAGACACTAGTCTTACAGGAGTTGTCTCCTCTGAAAGTAATGAATTTAATTATACTTAATTGTACATTTAGAACCTGTGGTGAATGAAGTAAAGGTGTCATTTGTAGGATGGAAAGTAGATGTTTTTTCGGAAGGCCTGGCATACTGATAAGCATAGGGTACTTTTTTAGTCAATGAGGAAGCCAATTGTAAACCATCTCACTCCTCGTTTTACTTAGTAAAACCTCTAGAGGTTCAAACCTATTTTCCGGCTGTTGACATAATCACATCTAAGAGGGTAACTTTCCCAAAGCAATAATATTATTTTATTTTCCTTCCCAAACACCTGTAATTCTGAAAATCGATATTAGTTTTTTTGAAAGTGACACCTAGAAGAAAACTGCGAAGTAAATCTGGGAAAACCAATAAACCAGTGTACTTAATGAACTTTTTTGAGGCTAGCAATAATACATATGATTGATATTCTTAAGAATGTTAAGTTGTAAATAGCATCATGAATCTAGGTAATAAAACGAAAATTGCAGACATATTGATGATGATGTTTAAAGACAATTTTGAGAGGAATGTCTCATAAACATAAGCCTTTAGTATTTATAAATATAAACTGAAAATATGCAGCAGAACTGATTCAGCTATAAAAGAAGGCAAAGAACTTTTTAGAAAGAGAAATGCATTTTAGTAGTTTAAACAACTTTCTTGGAACATTGTCAAATAAGCATGTTTCACAAGATTATACTTTATACACATAAAAAATAGAACTGGGAATGAAAAACGTGAAGCTTTAAAACATTCTCTTTTGCATACCTCTTTTCTCTCTCCCTCCCCTCCAATCTCTCTCGAGACACTCGCTGCCATAAACCACTTCACACAAGAAAACTACCCCCCCACTACTTGTAATATCCTTCGTATTTCCATTCTCGAGCGTTTCAACGACTACGACAAAGCGCTGACGTTTCATTTTTCTTTAACGAAAGAAAAGTCTTAAAAAAAGTTTCCTTTTGTTCTAATTTTAGAAAATATTCAAGTACCTTATATTGAATGGTTCGTTATTGACTTGCAAGTTCAAATTTATCAAAAAATCTTTTTTATATATTGAAAATTTTATATTGGTAAATCATTTTTAAATATTCATTAATTCTATTTAAAATTATGAAATTTTCTTGGAACTTAATTAATTTCATAAAATTATTTTAGTTTTCGTTTTTAAACAAAGATAAAATGCACTGAAAAAGTACTTCGTTTTAATTAAAAACTTGAATGTACCGCCACTCTTTAAGTTTCTTGTAATAGAACTCTTCTTTCATAAACTACGTCAGATTTTTCTCATTAATTTTTAAATACAATTATTTTTATATTATTCTTAATTAGGTTGTTCCGTATAACCTAACTAAATGACGATTCTTCTTTCTCCCCTAAATATTTCTCATTTCCGTTTAGTTACTTCTGGTTGTTTATTACAAAACGATTGTTGTTTGATAATACGAGACTTTTGTAAAAGTGCATGGTTTAGTCGAAAAATCATTTCCCAATATTTTCGTGGAACCAAAATAACACTCTTTTACTTTTTCTTGCCTATGTGAATATATAGGAAGAAAAGTATTTTGTCATGTCGATTTTTTGAAGTCGAGTTTTCACCGAATATACACGTTTTCAGACCCCCTGAACTCAAAAACTATGTTTTTAGCGATTGGTCCGTGTGTGTGAACAGAATATCAAGAACGGAACATCGTATGAAGTTGTAAATTGAAACTGAAGTTAAGTACTACTAAAGGTACTGTATATATACTGACAAAATCGGTCAACCGGAAGTAGTAGTTTATTCATGTAATTTTTCACTTTTTTCGATTTTCTCAAAAACGGTCCTACGATTGTTTTTTTTAAATCGCCTTATTTACTCAATTTTTTATGCTCTACAGGCTAGTGTAGGCTTCATGCCTACTGAAATTCTTGGGGGACTGTTTTCTCGTAAAAAATTTGTTGTTTTAAGTTTGCGGCTTTAAGATCCATTTTAGCGCAAAAATTTATAGGAATAATAAAAGTTGTAGAGACTTTAAAATCCTACAACTTTTATTTCAAACATTGTCTTGTATAACGCTTAGTTTAGCGGTAGTTAGTGATTTTCTTTTTTTTTCATGAAACGTGTAAAAAATTCGTTTTTTAAGACTTCGGCCTTAGTATGCATTTTACGACAAAAATGTTGTAATAAAATTTATAGAAAATTAAAAGATCTACAACTTTCATTTTAAGCATTGTTCTCTACAGAGCCTAGATTATTGTGAAAGAGTAATTTTTTGTATTATTAAGCCAAACTAAGGTTGATTTTCATATTGCGTCTTTTCACTCATGATTAAAATAAAGTTATGTTTTTTTGAGATTAGTTTCTTTGTTTATTTCTAATGTATAATATTATAACTAATCCTACAGCACCTAGAGCACACCTACAGCAAACGATGTTTATCCATAAATGTAAAATTAAGACACTATAACACAGTTGTAAAACCGGAGGCTACGTATGCATCTGAAACACTTCCACCTGAATGAGCAATCGAGGACCGAACGACTCCAAAAAATCGAAAGAAGAATTGGCAGAACCTGCATCAACAAAAAGTATCAGAAAGCTTGAACCCATTACCGACACCATGCGTAAGAGAAGACTGGGATTCTTTGGTCATATCATGAGGATGCAAGACTCAAGGCTCCTAAAGCAGTTGGTTGAGTACAACTTCAACTTCAAAAACACCACAACAGGATGCAGATGGATCAGGGAAATAAGAGAGGATCTGAGGGAGATTGGCCTTACTCCGGACGATACAATAGACAAGAAAAAATTAAACAATAAAATCCAAAACAAATACACCCGCTTGACACTTACAAGAAGAAAACTCACAACACGAATTTTTTCAACACCATAAAGGGCACAAAGATCGGAACGTATGAAGAAGTATTGGGAGGACCGCAAGGTCCGAACAATCCCATAGAAGAGACTTGGTTACTGGACTGACTAAAGTGATCCTATGCGGTCATATAAAAGAAAAAAAAATTATAACTAATGTTAGGTTATATTGTTAATTATTTGCTTTGGCAAGAGAAAGTCGTGTGAGTGTTCACACCAGATTTTTCTATTTGTTTCATTTATTTTATTGCTGTTTTACTCCCATAATCCTACGGAAGTAACGGATTTGGTGCTGAATTTTTTAATAAATTTTCGTCTGTTCAGTTATTATTAATTCTGTTTTTTGTTTTGTTTTTAATGTAGTCATAAACAATGTTGTATAAACTTTACTTAATTTACAATAACGGTATTAAGAATTAATCTAAACAATAGAGTACAGAACAGTATGTGTAATTTGAATGTGGTTTGTTTGTTGTAATCTACGAGTTATACTATAAGCTGCATTCATTCCTTTATAAAAATATCGTGTGAAGTTTTCACCGTAATTAATTTAATAACAATTCTCAACGGTTTAATAAAATAAGGAATTCCGGTTTAATCTTTTAAACATCCGTTTTCTCATGTCTGTTTGAATCTTTTCTATTTTCTGCTTATTTGCTTTCATTAAGAATCTATTACGCTGATCGGTATTCTTCAAAATTGTTTTTTTATACATTTTTCTAAGATTTTTAAAAAATTAGACTTAAATTAAATTAAAATAACTCATATCGGATGGTGATTTGTTATCAACATACATCGTTATTTCACTATTGGACTCACCGGTTTGGTTTAGATGTAAAGTCGTCGCCGTGAGTCAGGTTTTCAACAGGTGATTTCGGAGACAAAGGTTCTTGGTCAAAATCCTGGTAAAGGTACTAATTGATGGTTGGGATTCAAGTAACCATACACTCTCAGGAGTGGTCAGCCTTGGTCTGTACAAAACTAGACCTCATTTACACGTCCTACATCATCCTCATCTCATTGGGTCATGGGGGGTTGCTTTATGTTCTGAATTAAACAGATTGCAACATACACACATTTGGGATAAAAAATTCACCATTGGTAAAAGTATCTAATGACAAAATCATAATCTCTGAATTTTTTTACTTAATTTTGCAACTGTATAAAAACAATCAGAAAAAACGTTTATAACTAAATTTTAAAAACACTAACCACATTAATGGCTTTGAGGAGGACATCACCCAGTGATAAAAAATCTTAGTAAAGATACTAATTGATGGTTGGGATTCAAGTAATCATACACTCTCAGGAGTGGTCAGCCTGGGTTTGTACAAAACTACATCTCATGTACTCGTCATGCACCTACCTCATCCTTTCTCATTGGGTCATGGAGTTGCTTTATGTTCTAAATTGAACAGATTGCAACTTGCACACATTTGGGATAAAAAATTCACCATTAGTAAAAGTATCTAATGACAAAATTATAATCTTTGAATTTTTTTACTTAATTTTTCAACTGTATAAAAACAACCAGAAAAACGTTTACAACTAAATTTTAAAAACACATTAATGGCTTTGAGGAGAACACCACCCAGTGATAGCTCGCCAGATGACGATAATTATGTTCAATTTTAATTTATATTTTTGTACACTTGACGTGTGTTGTGTTAATTTATCATGTCTCTACTCCATCAGTGTTTCAGTCTTCTTTGTGCAATTAGGTAGGTCTGCAGAATTCATGTTGCATTATAAGGGATTGTTATGATTTTGAAGTTTGTTGCTGATCCTACAGTACAATTTTAATACATGACGTTGTCGTAAGGAACGCGTAAGTCATCAGTAAGAATAAAATTTAAATTATAAGAGTGAAAAGAATTGGTACTAGAATACTACCTTGCGGAAATCCACGTAATACTTTTATTATACTCTTATGAAACGTACGTAATATTATTGCTCAGCTGTTCTATACCATTTTTAATCGCAAATGAAATAGTGTATATACCAACAGATCTAGGCTATCGATAGTGCCTAGATTATTTGTGTGACGTCATTTATAATACTGTATTATTCGTTCAAGTGTAACGAATTGCAATAATGTAATTGTAAATTGTTCAGTTAAATAGAGGGTGAAAGCGTGCGAATTATAAAACACGAAAATTGATCAGTACGGTATTTATTTCATGTTAATAAAATAAACTACAAATAATATTATTTCATTCGTTTTGTACCATAATTCTGCTTTAGTAATTTCGTAATAAAATATTTGTATTGTAATATACTGGATTGTTTAATGTAGTTTTGTTAGTGGGATTAGTTCACCCTGTTTGTACGAAGAACGTTCTATAACTAACGAAACAGAATGTTGTAGAGAAAGAACTATTTATTCAAGACAACGAAACTTAACATTACGTTTCATCAGTTTCCAGCAACATTTAGAAATTTGTCCCACCGTTCTGTGAGTTTTCTTATTCGCGCAGCGGAAGTCTTTACCTTGCTGTTCAAACTATTCGTGTACCGCTTCGTTGTTATCGAACTTCTTCTTCTTCTCCTCCTGCTCCTTCTCCTCCTCCTCCTCCTGCTCCTCCTTCTCCCTTTCAAGGATTAGGCATCTCTGACTGTTCCAAACCTCTTAAATCTGCTCATCTCTATCTCGGGCGTCCTCGTTCTCTCTTTCCCTCTGGTTTATAGCCTTGTGTTTGCTTAGGTATCCTATCCTCCCGTATTCTGTTCAGATGTTCCAACCACTGCAGAGTAGGGTCGGGACTGCTATTGTTATCGAACTTTTTACCGTGTAAAAAGTCTTATACGGACCAACCAAATGAAAATCGGAAGGTATGAGATCTGGGCTGTAAGGAAGATGTGGTAACACCTCCTAACCCAATTATCCGAGCGCTTATACTTTTTTTTTTTAAACGTCGCATCAACTGCAACGGTCATTAGCGACGACGTTGGGGTGGATTATGTGATGTAGGATGAAATGATTTTTTGTAACGTATGGAAATATGCCATGCCTGAGTGGGATTCGAACCCAGGACCGCATGATGAGAGGCGAGCACGTTACCAACTGCGCCAATGCGGCCGGCGAGCGCTTATCTTGTTCTCTTATAAATTATTCAATATTATTTAAGTAAATTTTCTCTAGTTTCAAAGTAGCTTTAGTTTGTTGTACTTTTAATCATCAGCCAAAAGGGTTGTTCGAATCTATAGAAGCTTTACCAAGTAAAACGAGGAGTAGGTGGTTTTCAATTGCCTTCCTCACTGATTGAAAAAGTTTGCTTATCAGCACACCAGGGCCTCCGAAAAGCATCTGCTTTACACCCTTCAAATGACACCTTTACTTCATTCACCACAGCGTCTGGGTGTATAATGACGAAATTCATTATTCTCAGAGAAGATGACTGTGACTAATGTCTTTAACACCTCTACCTCTTCTGTTCTTAAATGATTCAGCCATATAATTGGCTGATCATGTAATAAAAAAGAACTAGGTTTTGTAGCCCTGGAACTACCAGATCGAGTGAAAATAATTTTACACTCCACCTGCCTGTTATGGGCTTTAGTTTATTTAATTTAATAAATAATTTTATTGGAAGAAATTAATTTTCCTTATCGATTGCTCTTTAAAACCTAAGTTCCTTAGTAATCAATGTTTACATCGTAGTACGTATTTTCATCCTGGTATTATAAAGAAAATATCCATTTGTTGTCCCGCTTCTTTCGTACTTTATTCAACATTTCTCTGAGCAGTGTGGGGTTGGAGCATTGTCTTGCAAACATCTCAGCTTTTTAGAGAACACCCTTACGTTTTCATTTTGATTTTTTTTTTGTTGGTGAATCCGAATATTTCCACTGAAAACTCTTTCCACTTATACTCGTTACTAAGGTTTAAACATGTTTTACTATACAGTTTCAACATTTCTGATTAAATATTCACCAGTTATACACCTTAGAATATAAAAAAATCTGGTGTGAAACACTCACACAACTTTCTCTTGCCAATGTAAATAATTAACAAAAAAACCTAACATAAAAGTAATAAAACATTAGAAATAAACAGAAAACTAACCTCAATAAACATTACCTAATTTTAATCATATTTGAAAGACGCAACATAAATATTAACCTGTTTGACTTAAAAAGACAAAAAATCGCTGATTCACACTAAACTAGGCTCTGTAGAGAAAAATACTCTAAGTAAAAGTTGTAGATCTTTTTATTTCCTTTAAAATTAATTATATACACTTTTGTCATAAAATGCATACTAAGGCTAAAATCTTTAAAAAATAGATTTTTCACACGTTTTCGTGAGAAAAAAAACAGAAAATTGCTAATTACCGCTAAACTAAGCGTTATACAAAAAAAGTTAAAAATAAAATTTGTAGGATTTTAAATTTTCTACAACTTTAATTATATAAATTTTTGCGCTAAAATTTATATTTAAGCCGTAATCTTAAAAAAACAAATTCTTTACGTGAAAACAGCTTCACCACAAAATTTCAGCAAACATGGCGCCTACCCTATCTTGTAGAGAATAAAAAATAGAATAAACCAGGCGATTTAAAAAAATTGTAGGACCAGTTTTTGAGAAAATCACAAAAAAGTGAAAAATTACACGAATAAACTACTACTTCCGGTTGACCGATTTTGACGAAAATGTTCGTGTCGGGTCCGGTAGTGGTAAGTACCTTAAGTTCTAAGTTTCAAGTTTGTACGATGTTCCGTTCTTGAGATATTCTGTTCACAGACACACACACACACACACACATACACACACACACACACACACACAGAGACCAATCGCTAAAAACATGTTTTTTGGGTTCATGGGATCTGAAAACGTATAGATCCGGTGAAAACTCGATTTCGAAAAATCGACATGAAAACAATACTTTCCTTCCTATATATCCATAAAGGCAAGAGAAAGTAAAAATTTGTCACTGAATGTTACTCTTCCAGCACACACATTTTAAGCAAAGCTGACGTTTCGAAATAAACAAAAGAGGTTATGATTATTGTGATTTTTATTGTGATTATTGTGATGTGAGGACATTATTTGTGATTAACAGCTGATTAACAGTGTTACCAAGGTTAAAAATTTGACCCTCAAAAAAAAAGTTTTCATTGTGATTAAACGAACCATATTTTCTGTACATTAATAATTTGTCTTGTTAATTAATGAACGTCCGTCGTTAATTAATACGAAATATACCAGTATGAAGCCGAAGAAGAAACTTTGAAATAAGTTTCACAGAGTTCATATTGTATTTTCTTATTTGAAAAATACCAATATTCTTTGTTATAAAAATTAAGTTTTCGGTATTTTATGTTAAATAAAGTAACGTAAATAAAATCCAATGAAATGAATTTTTCGTTTTAAGTATTTTACTAGAAGCATTGAAAAATAGTACGTTTTTATGCAAGTTAACATAAAATTCAAATAATATTTAATTAAATTTTCTGTAGTTTCAATATACGTAGCTTTAGTTTATTTTATTTAATAAATAAATATTGGAAGAAATTAATTTTCCCTGCAGTGATTGCACTTTAAAATCCAAGTCCCTTAGTAAACATAATGCTTACATCACAGTGCTTTCATCCCGGTATTTTAAAGCAAATATCTATTTGTTGTCCCGGTTCTTTCTCACTTTATTCACCAGTTAGCGCATTTTGATTAAATATGTAATACTGTATTTATATCTTTGTTTAGTTATAACATACTTTTATAAATTATTCCTTTATATATAACTGTATATTGTTTTTTATTAATAATTTATTCCAATACATTTTTAATAAATAACAAATCTATTTCAGTAGATTATACTTTGTACATTTCTATTTATTGTTTTATAAAGGACAAATACTAAATAAATTCTACTGATAGAAAAATTTATTATTGTATAAATATTGTAACATTTATTCCGGGTTCTTTCGGGGTCTGATTATTTATAAATAAATTCGTTTTCTGTTTTATAACAAATTAATTACTTACATTTAATTATCACAGTTATAATTACTTGAAAATTATATTATTATAAATATTATAATAGTACAACCCGACACCACTTACTGCTGCGAAACTATTTCTAATTTCAAAACTAAAACGGGAATGAGAAAAATTCTTAAGATAAAAAGTAGAATCCTTACGACTTTCTTAAGAATTTTGACTGAAAAACCTGGATCTAAGTTACTCTCTGCTGCAACTTCAAAGAGCTGGACACCATAAATACAGATTTCTCTCAAATGGGTTTTGTAAATTAACATTTTTGAACGGAGGTTCAATTTTGATCGAGGGTTAATTAAGTAAAAGAGTAGCTTCGGTCGTTTAATTAAAATTTATATTTTTATTAAAATAAATTTGTTTTACAGCTTATAGCTTTTTCTTGTTTTTTTTTAAATTTGTTTTCCGAAAGCTGTGTAGGTATTGAATATTGGAAAAACTTTTTCTAATTAATTTAATTTCTACGTAAATTTTTTTATTGCTTTTGATTTATTTATTTATTGTAACCTTTATTATTCTCTTTTGTGTTTTAATGATTTTTACTAAACGATTCTTTTATACGGACGTAGATTATTTTCATTGTTCCTACGGATGTGAATGTAATAAATTTATATAAATAAATTGTGATTTTGTCTGTACAATTTTTGAAAATGCCTCAAATTTTGTTTCTACGCCAAATCTACTAAGTAATCACCGAAAATAAGTTCAGCTGAATTTTTGTATGTTTGTCTGTCTAAGTTATCTGTTTGTCTGTTTTGTATGTTACGGCATCACGCAAGTGTACTGCTGAACCATATTCAATGAATTTCGATATTTAGGTTCTGGACATAATTGAAATGAAAATAAGCTATATATTTTTTTAGTATCATAAAGGGATGGAAGAGTTCAGAGGGAGGGGTAAACAAAAAACTACGAATATCTCAGTTAAAAGTCAATCTATCAAAAAATGTTATATTATCGAAATTACGAAACGCTTAAAAACAAATAAGTTTGATTATGTAAAGTTTTTCACTTTTATGCATAATAACGGAGATATTACTAATTTTATAAAAATAAACATAGCAATTTTTTAGAAAACAAAATAAACAGAACAATAAGCGTAGGTCTAACGCGCCGCTGGTATTCATTCCGTACCTATCCCTTCCACCACTACTTAACCGTACACGACACACCCGTTCTCGGTCACATTGTCAAAAATGAAAGACATTCATCTTAGTAGTTAACCATCGTGGAGTGTTCCAATTGATTTACCTATCATTTCAATTTTTATTGCTCTGTATCGAATAATTAAATTACCTACAGTTACATTATACACAAACTTGTGTGAGTTAAACTTAAAACCACAATCAGATACAGCAAGATACCTTGGAATGCATCTAGATCGTCGACTAACTTGGAAAACACACATCTGGAATAAGAGGAAACAACTAAATTACAAATTTTATAAACTTTATTGGATGTTACACAAAAATTCTAAATTATCGTTAACGAACAAACTAACAATTTACAAAACTATTCTGAAACCAATTTGGACTTACGGGATACAACTTTGGGGAACGGCGACAAAGTCAAGCGTTGCCATAATTCAACGTTTTCAAACGAAATTTCTCCGGACAATCACAGACTCTCCGTGGTATGTCACCAACAGGATCATTCAACGAGACTTGAACATACCAACCATCACGGATGAAATCTCAAGATTTTCTTCCAGGTATCATACAAGACTTAATAGCCACACAAATTATTTAGCTGTGAACCTCCTCGACAACAGTGAAGAAATTCGACGTTTACAAAGACTTCACACGACAGACTTGTTTTAAAACACAACCAACGTACCTATATTCATTGTAATTTTTTTTTTTTTTTTTAAGTTATTATATATTTTGTTTTGTAAAATGGAGAAGAACTAATGAGTTCTTCTTCAACAAGCCAGTTAATAGACTCTACCACTCATCTATTCATTGTTCCTTGCGAACAGATTGTAGATTAAGCAGTGTTTGCAAAAAAAAAAAACTTAAAAACATCAATTTTCATTGCTCTATATAAATTGTAAATTTATTTATTTATGTAAAATAATTTACTGCGCTTCTGAAAATAATAAAGCGCTGCGTATCTTGATTTAAAAACACCTAGATCTCGCTTTTATTTTACGTCCAACTATTTTGTTTTGTCAGTAATAATAATAATGCTTACGTTGAAAGGTGTTACGAGTGTACATCAATGAATGATTAAAGAATATCAGACCTGACAGGGATCGAACTCGGTACACCAACAGACTGTGTACACAGCACCAAGAAAACCGTTCGAAGAACGGGCATTTTGCTAGTAGGCTATGTAATAATTAATTAATTGATGTCTGCGGTCCCGTACATAATGCGTATTGAATTACCAGGCGTAAAAAACCTTGTATACACATGTGTGTTGTGCAAACTGTATATATGTAGAAATGTAGGGGCATGTTTTATTTCGCATGTGTACTGTGCGAACGCGATCAGGAGTGTCTTAACAAAGGATATTATTTTGTTTTTTTTTAAATATAGAAATTATTTGATAGTACTTCATTATACTAGGCCCATGTTTCTGTAATTTTTAATTTGTTTTTAACTTTTGTAGTTTCCTTTTTCGCTAGTGTTACTCTTTTATCATAATATGTTTCGATTGAAACACTATATCCAATGACTTCTGTATTGATATGGTAATAAATATGGATTCTTGATTCGTAAGCTTTTAAAAATACAGTTTCTTTCAAAAATAATTGATTAACATAAATCGTTAACAACTCTCTTTTCATTTTCGGGTTATTTCATGCAGTTCAAAATTGTTTACATATATTCGGTTGAGTTTTTAAATAAATGTCCAGAATTTGTTTTTGAGAAGCGTTTTATTTTGTATGTTCAATCGTCCTGGTGACCGTACCAAAAGATGACCATTGGTCAAAAAAATAATAATGGAAAATGTAGGCAAAACATCACTCCTGACAAAATCTAATAAAATTAATCTCTAAAAATTAATGGAGATCATAGACCGATTCTAGTCAAAGACCATCAGACACATGTACAAACCCTGGTTTTTTCCTCGTGTATGGCCAATTGTAGGCCAGGTGAGGTGACTTTAGACAATTCTGGAAGCTCTTTTTGCAGCCCACATTCTCAGCATACGCTCACTGTAGGCTTTCTCCATTCTTCTGTCCACCCGGTGTTCTGTTTTTGCTCTTCATGGAAAAAAGTCCTTAATTAGTTATCTGAATTTGGTTTGGTTTATTCCGGTTTTCTCAATTTAGTAAATGAGTGAATGTAGTACATTTAGTTTATAAGGCGATTTTTAAAAAAAAAAATCGGAGCCGTTTTTGAGAATATCTCAAAAAAGTGAAAAATGACACGAATAAACTGCTACTTCCGGTTGACCAATTTTGATGAAAATGTTTGTGTCGGGTCCGGTAGTAGTACCTAACCTACGTTTCAAGTTTCAAGTTCGTACGATGTTCCGTTCTTGAGATATTTTGTTGACTTACACACACACACACATACACACACAGTAATCGCTAAAAACATGTTTTTTTGGGTCCAGGGGGTCTGAAAACGTGTATAGCGGGTGAAAAATCGAATGAAAACAATACTTTCCTTCCTATATAATTCATATAGGCAAAAGAAAGTAAAAGTAAAGAAATGTGGTACTGATGTAAGATTCTACCATTTATCCAGAAGTATTATGTTTATTTCTTTTCTTCTGATCCAGACGTCGTTTCTGGTTCACCTTTGATTAGCGTTAGGTGTTAGTGAAAGGAGAGGTGTACATTTAACAGATAATGTTGGGATGAATAATGCGGAAGATTATTGTGTTTTGGAGTACAACTCCATGATTATATCTACGTCTTGCTAGGAGGTATTACTCATTTCTATTGTAGAATCTGCATGCTACGAAATGGCGTGTATAATTCCCACGAACAATGCTTTTCTATTGTTGTAGACAATCCGTTAGGTCACATTGTAACTAGTAATACTGAGGTGGTTATAATTCTCTCCTTACCAACATCCTCAAATTTAATCTATTCTAAATTTAATTATTATACCTGTACGTAAATTGCATACTTACATATGATAATTATTGTGATTTATGAATTGGTTTAGTTGTTTTGATGTCTACAGGTTTATATTGTCAGAATTTTTACTTTCTCTTGCCTATATGAATATACAAGTGTCCACTTAGTAGGGTGCCAAATTTTTAGAGATGATTCAGTACCTTAAAATATTAGTTTTCGTTTTTAAACAAAGATAAAATGCACTGAAAAAGTACTTCGTTTTAATTAAAAACTTGAATGTACCGCCACTCTTTAAGTTTCTTGTAATAGAACTCTCCTTTCATAAACTACGTCAGATTTTTCTCATTAATTTTTAAATACAATTATTTTTATATTATTCTTAATTAGGTTGTTCCGTATAACCAAACTGAATGACGATTCTTCTTTCTCCCCTAAATATTTCTCTCATATCCGTTTAGTTACTTCTGGTTGTTTATTACAAAACTATTGTTGTTTTATAATACGAGGTGTGGCTATCAAATAACGAGACTGACGTTGTAAAAAATTGTATTTTTATTTTATACATAATCTCTTATTGTGAATGTACACTTCTTCTCTATCCCTAGAACGCTCCATACGAATTTTCCATCGTTGGAAACAGTGCTGGAAATCATCTTCTGTCAGCTTCTTCAGGACACGTGCTGCTTTCTCTTTTACATCTTTAACAGACTCAAATCTTGTCCCTTTTAATGCAAATTTCACCTTAGGGAACAGGTAGAAGTCACATGGTGCAAGATCTGGTGAATGTGGTGGATGTTCTAACACTGAGATAGTACTTGGCTAGGAACTTCTGGACAGATAACGCGGAATGAGCTGGCGCATTATCTTGGTAGAGAACCCATGATTTGTCCTTCCACATTTCACGACGTTTTTCCTTACTCTTTGACGTAGTTAAGAAAGTACCTCAAGATAGTAATATTGATTAATTGTTTGACCTTCAGGAACCCAGTGAAGGTACGCGCCATGGATTGGTGCTTCGTTTCCGGATCATAAGTAAAAACCACTTTCATCACATGTTATTTTTGTTTCCAAAAAATTCGGGTCATTTTCAATCGCGTACAAAGTGTCAGTACAAACATTTTTCCGAGCTTCATTTCAAACATTTTTGAGTGGCACGTGTCCTGAAGGAGCTGACAGAAGATGACTTCTAGCACTGTTTCCAATGGAAATTTCGCATAGAGCGGTGTAGGGATAGAGAAGGAATGTATATTGAAGGTGAAAATAAGTGATTATGTATAAAATTAAATTTTTTACAACGTCAGTCTCGTTATTTAATAGCCTTATCTCGTAAACAAAAAGTTTTGTACGAACTAACCTCTTATCTCGCTTCATATAGCCTACAGGTGTCTACCATTTTGTGTTTTTTAAAGAAAAGTTATTTTCTTAGGAACGGTTGAAGATATTTTACTCAAATTTGGTATGCGTGTAGCCAGGGCATTTATGTTAGAAATACTGTAATTAATTCTGTGTAAAAAAACAAATTCTCTTCAGAATAAAAATTTCATAATTCAAAATCAAAAATTATTGATAATATTTGAATTATTTCAATAAATTTTATGAAGTTTATTTTTACACAGAATTAAATACAGTATTTCTAACACAAACGCCTGGCTTATTTGAAGAGGTGAAAACAGATAAAAGATTTTTGATCAAATTTTCCGCTCTAACTCAGCTATTTGTGATTGTATTTGAACAAAGAAGGTGTTATTCTTTTCACAAAAAAAAATGTGTAATAAACGTAAAATCAATAAACAGCATGGTTGCTGAGATATTTTGATTTAAAAAGTTTGAACATCCACCATTTTGAAATTTAGCGTTTTAAAAATTAGATAAATTTCATCTTTGCAACATAAGTACTTGTACATGCATACCAAATTTGAGTAAAATATCTTCAACCGTTCGTTCCTAAGAAAATAATTTTGCTTTAAAAAACACAAAATGGCAGACACTCTGTATTTGAAGCGTGATAAAAGTTCGTATAAAACTTTTTGCTGTAACTTTTTGTAGTACTTGGGGGGGGGGGGGGTTGTGGTCTCGTAGTAAATTTGTTTTTTTTAAGATTGCGGTCTTAAATTGCATATGAAGGCAAAAGTGTAGTATATATAATTAAAGTTGTTTGAAATTAAAATCCTACAACTTTTATTTCAAGTACGTGTTTCTGAAATTTTAGTTTAGCAATTAGTAAATTTCTGTATTAATATGGTCATCAAAAAAATTGCGGCCTTACTGTGCATTTTATGACAAAAGTTTAGCCTATATAGTGGAATTTATTGACAATTGTAAAAGCTGCAACTTTTATTTCTAGGTTTTTGCCTACATAGCCAGGTTTAGCGTTATTTAGTGATTATCCGTATTGTTAAGTTTTACAGAGATTGATTTTCATTTTGCGTCATTCACTCATAATTAAACTTATATTAAAATTTTCTGTATTTTCATTGGTGGGAGCAAGTCGTTTGAGTGTTTCTCACTATATTTTTTATATAGTAACAAGTCAGAAGGTTACCAGCTTTTTGGGTTTTAACCTAAACAAAAAACTTTGCGGGATTAAGAAATCCGTGTGTTGTCAGAACTCTTGGAGAGAAGACGACTCTTTTATGACGGAAATTAGTTGATTAAGTGAACTGGTGTTTTTTGTAGCTGTCAAAATGTAGCTAAGAAGGAATTTCCCCCTTAATTTATACAGGGATAGGGATGTTACATTGTTATTTTTTTTAACGGCGAGCGCTTTTGTGGTGTAAAAACGGCAGGCCTAATGTAATTTGTGAGTGAAAGCACATGAAAAAGGTTTGTTTCACCTGTTAGAAGAACAAAAGAAAGAAATCCAATTTTAGTGTTATGATAACGGCTTGAAAAAAATTTAATATCTTCAGATTTTGAAATTCGTATTTCCGGGTCACTTAATAGACAGCACTAGAAATATTATGTTTTCTTGATTATTTTCCATATTTTTAAGTTGTATAGAGGATGATTTTCATTTTGCGTTTTTCACTCATGATTATGTTTTTCATTTTATATTGTCTACTAATGATTAAACATAGGTTTTATAGGTAATTATTTACATTGGCGTGATAAAAGTCGTGTGAGTGTTTCACACCAGGTTTTTTAATTTTATAATCCGTATACTTATGCAGATTTTTTATTTTAATAATTTAAAGTTTATTGGTTGTCGCATCAACTTCTTTAGTTATTAGCGACTACTATGGGTTATGATACGGTAAGAAATCGGTGTGTTACAATATCTAAGAATAATAATTCTAGATCACAGCCGGGAATCGAACCTGAGACCTTCTACTCTGCAGTGTGCAGCCCAGTCCAGCACTTTATCCACTGGTCTGCAGAGGCTGCCAATTTTTCACTTTCTCTTGCCTATATGAATAGTATGTAGGAAGAAAAGTTTAGTTTTCATGTCGATTTTTCGAAATCGAGTTTTCACCGGATATACACGTTTTCAGACTCCCTGAACCCAAAAAACATGTATTTAGCCATTGGTCTGTGTGCGCGCGCGCGCGCGTGTGTGTGAGCAAAATATCTTTTAAACGGAACATCTTAGGAAGTTAACCAAACTTAAAACTTCAGTTAGATATCACTAGAGGACCCGACACGAACATTTTCATCAAAATCGGTCAACCGGAAGTAGTAGTAGTTAATTCGTGTAATTTTTCATTTTTTTCGATATTCTCAAAAACGGCTCCTACTTTTTTTTAAATCGCCTCATTTACTACATTTTATGCTCTACAAGATACGGTAGGCGCCATGTCTGCTGAAATTCTTAGAGAGGCTGTTTTTACGGTAAAAAAAATGTTTTTAAGATTGCGGATTTAATATGCATTTTAGCGCAAAACCTTGTAAATTAAAAGTTGTAGAGAATTTAAAATCCTACAATTTTTGTTTCAAACATTTTTTTGTATAACGCTTAGTTTACTGGTTATGTGTGATTTTCTGTTTTTTTTCATGAAAATCTGTAAAAAAAAATGTTTTTTTTTTTAAGATTTTAGCCTTAGTATGCTTTTTACGACAAAAGTGAATATAATCAAATTTATAGGAAATTACAACTTTTATTTAGTGCATTTTTCTCTACAGAGCCTACGTTAGCTTGAGTGATTTTCCGTGTCATTAAGCCAAAATAAGGTTGATTTTCATTTTGCGTCTATCACTCATGATTAAAATGGTTACGTTTTTGTTAAAGGTTACGTTTTTTGAGGTTAGTTTTGTGTTTAATTTTAATGTTTTATTACTAATGTTGGGTTATATTGTTCATTATTTGCACTGGCAAGAGAAAGTCGTGTGAATGTTTCACACCAGATTTTTTTGTTTTTTTGTTTATAATTTCAATTAAGTATTATTATTATTTTTATTGTTACATTGTTTGGCAATATGATCATATAATAGAATGTAATTACGTTGCTGCATCAATTTAACACAAAAAAGAAAGTTATCTTTTTTGTTTTGTTATATATACGTTGTTATTTTATCTGTTCAGAAGAAGGTCCAGCTTGGTAAATCCGTCAAATTCAGGCAGGCTGTTTTTTCGTTTCGTTTTCTGTCTATTATAAGATGTTGCACGTGTATTTATTTTTCTTAGTGAAAGCCACTCGTTTCCGTACGTTTCTTGAAACGCCTTTTTTATTTAAATCTTTCTTACGATTGTCTCTTTCAACTATAATGTTCTCCCCTTCTTCTTTTTTTTCTGGTGCGTTATTTCCTTCTTTCATTTTCTACTCTATTCCTATTTTAATTTTCTTTTTTATATTTAGCCTAATTTTATAGTTTAACGTTGTTTCGCAACGGATGCGGATGGAATCCAGATTTTTTTACGTTTTGTTTTTCTGGTGTGTGTTTATATTCATTTGTACGTGTACTTTCATTGTTTATTTGTATTTGTCTTAATGTTTTTTGTAAGTATTGTGTTAAAGTAATATAACAAAATAAGTTACTTCATTTAAATTTACATGGTTGATTAATTTAAAATATAAGATCTGGATTTACTCATTTTAAATTACTTATTTGCGTAGATCTGTTCTTTCAATTTAGTTCCGTACTAATTATATATTTCTAACGCTTTGATGAGAGGAAACATTTTTATGTTATTTTATTTATTTATTTTATTTAGTTAAATATACACTACTATGATTACAAATTGAGTAGGTAATTTACAAGCTTATTTAACGTAACAATACAGTCTGTTAAAATATTTTCGTTATAAGTTTTAGTTAATTATCTTTCTGACACTGTTAAGTACATAAAGTAGTCATGACGTTAACCAGTATACAAAAAAATGTTTAAAATAAAAGTTGTGGGATTTTAAATTCTCTACATATTTTGTTATATACATTTTTGCGCTTAAGTGCATATTAAAGTCACAATCTTAACAAACCAATTTGTTTACGAGAAAACAGCCTTTCCAAGAATTTCAGCAGACATGGCACCTACCCTATCTTGTAGAGCATAAAAAATGTAGTAAAATGGGCGATTTAAAAAAAAATCGTCGGAGCCGTATTTGAGAAAATCGCAAAAAAGTGAAAAATGACACGAATAAACTACTATTTCCGGTTGACCGATTTTGATGAAAATGTTCGTGTCGGGTCCGCTAGTGGTACCTAACTTAAGTTTCAAGTTCGTATGATGTTTCGTTCTTGAGATATTCTGTTGACACACACACTGACCAATCGCTAAAAACATGTTTTTTTTTTTTGGGTTCAGGGGGTCTTAAAACGTGTAGATCCGGTGAAAATTGAATTGAATGCTTGGAAAAATAGTACAAATACGGGGTGTGATCGAAAATACGATGAATAGTTTTATTATGAACAAAGTAATAAGTTTACATCAAATTTGAATTAATCTCCTTGGCTAACAATGCACTTATCTGAATGTTGATTCCATGATTAGAAGCATTTCTGTACGCTTCTTTCGGAAGAGCCTTTATGTGTTCTGTCGAGGCCCGCTCAATGTCGGGAATAGTGTCAAAATGTTTTCTTTTTTGCATAGTTTTTATTTTTGGGAAGGGCCAGAAGTCGCATGGTATTAAATCTGGAGAATAAGGCGGATGTGGATAAACAGGAATCTTTTTTTAGCCGAAACTCTGGATCAAAAAGTGATGTGTGGCGAGGGCGTTAAAAGTCGGGGAACAAATTTCGCATTCATTTGCAAATTATTGTTTAAAATGCTTTGTTCGGACTCGTACGAGATAATTTCTTCAGTAATCTCTTGAATAGTTAATTGGATGTTTAAACGAACCAGTTTTACCACTTTTTGCATGTTTTTGAGGTCAAAGGACATCCCGACCATTCCTCGTCTTCACCATTCCTCGTCTTCAATAGATTCATTTCTGCTTTTAAACCGCTTATACCACTTGTTAACAGTCTTCAGAGTTATCATATTATCGCTATACACTAATTTTAATATTTTATGAGCTTTTATGGCACTTAATTGGAACTTAAAACAAAATTATTGTTAATGCGATGTTCGAAATCCATGATGCATGACAGACACGGTTAATATGACCTCACTCTTCCGGCTCTGGAAACCGACTGACAAGTCGCAACTTGTTACTGATTATCTCAAAGAACCAGGCTATTGAACTTAATACTACAAATGGGCGTAGTGTCTGCACTTCGTTCGTAATAAAATCATTCACCGTATTTTTTTATCACATTCCGTATACATAAATCATTAGTATACTGTCAAAAATTATAAGAACACTTACCAAAAACATAGGTATTAGGGGCTATACCTCCGGAAGAGTGAGGTCATGTTAACCGTATCTGTCATGCATCATGGATTTCGAACATCGCATTAACAATAATTTTGTTTTAAGTTCCAATAAAAAACATAGGATTCCGTGGGGTTTTTAAAGCATTTTTTTCGCAGACCCTAGTTTTGCATCAATTAGTGATTTTTCGTATTTTTAAGTCTTACTGAGGTTGATTTTAATTTTTCTTCAACATATTATTTATTTGTGTCTGTGCAATGAATTACAATGACAAATGGAAAATTTGGCATAAATTTTTGGGTTCGGATTAGTAGGAATTTAATAGGTTAGTCTTCTTATTGGAAGATTATGGTACGTTTTAACATTTTGAAGAAAATTGTAAATTTTTATTTTGTAATTTAAAGTTGAAAGGTACTTAACACTACAACATGTAAAGCAGTGTTATGTTTTTGTTTTATTAGTGAATGAGATGGAACGTTTCTGTTATTACTATTAGAAACTTTTAAAAGCTTTAATTTTGTCTACGCGGTTTGAATAAAACACAATATTTGTAAGTACAGTAGTGTTAATGGTAATTACGCTTCTGGTATATTGAAAAGTATGAGAAAGTTGAAAAGTACTGTAGTAGTACATTTCTTAATATATAATTGTAAAATACTTATAAGAAGAAGAACATGCTGTTGTCATTTTAGTTAATGGAAATTTTAGCGTTGTATTAAAACTTTTGTTAATAGTGTTGCTTGGTTTTTCCACAGTTCTGAAACACGTAATAATGTATACTGACATACATCGTTTCATTTGTCGTAGTGTGTTCGGTAGTGCAGAAAACCACAATGCGCTCTTCTGTAGTCTGTAACAAAAAGTTATATTAATATGTTTTTAATTGGATTTTAATTAATTATGATTTTAATGTTATTTAAAATTAATTAATTTTATTATTAGTAATGTGTTTCAATATGAATACAGTATAAAACGCTTAATACGATTTTCATGGGTTTGACATAAATTAGCGTCTTAGGCGGAAAATCGTCTTAGCAGAGAAGCGGCCAAGACAATATGGAGAGTGCTTTTTAAAGAAATTATTATTGAAGGCAGAAAAGTGTTATTGTTTTAATATTTTGCGTTATGTGAGAAAATATTAATAATTTTTTGTTTGTTTTACGTCTGACTGGTTTTTGCAATTGCTGCTAATGCAGACAATGAGAAGAGTGACACATGAGGATGAGAAAAAAAAAATGCCAGATCTGACCGGGAATCGAACCCGGGACTCCGTTTTAGAAGCCAGTTGCATGTAGGTTATAGGTACTACATAAATAAACGTAAAGATACATACTTTTTTTGAACATCACATTTAATTAAAAAAAAACAAACAAATAGCACAACTAATACATAGTCTATATTACATAAATTCTGTAACTAATAACGAAATTTCCATTACTTATTTTTAAAATACAGTAGTTATCAATTTTTCGCGCGTATTAGGCGGGATTGAATGCGTATCAAGCGGAAACATATACACGTGTTGTACCTTATTAATCAAGGGACTTAACGAACACCGCGTTTTAAATCGTTTTAGCCGTGAGCTTATTAAACGGATACTACTCTATTACTATATTAATATGTCTAGAAGAAAATGTATTAGGTTGTAAAATGACTTGAAATGTTACCAGTTGTGTGATTTGATTTGTTTGGTGAACAGCCCACAGTAATTAATTAGCAAACACCAATAAACACTTCTTGAATTCACGTCAGTTCACACTAGAAATTGAGCAAAATAGAACCATCAAATGGGGTAATTTGTTAAAGTTATAGATAACAAAATTAAAACAAAAGAAGTCTGATAATATGTAGACTAAGGGTATATAACCAATGTAAATGACTATAAGTAAAATATAATAATAGTTTATCTGAATTATTAAATTCAGTTAAAGTAATTTTTTTTTAAATTGGTCTGTGTGTGTGTGTGTGTGTGTGTGTGTGTGTGTGTGTGTGTGTGTGTGTGTGTGTGTGTGTGTGTGTGTGTGTGTGTGAACAGAATATCTCAAGAACGGATCATCGTACGAACTTGAAACTTGAACTTAAGTTAGATACCACTAGAGGACCCGACACGAACATTTTCATCTAAACCGGTCAACCGCAAGTAGTAGTTTATTCGTGTCGTTTTTCACTTTTTGCGATTTTCTCAAAAACTGGTCCTACAATTTTTTTAAAAATCGCCACGTTTACTAAATTTTTATGATCTACAAGAATAGGGTATGCGCCATGTCTGCTGAAATTCTTGAAAAGGCTTTTTTCGAAAAAAATGTTTTTTTAAGATTGCAACTTTAATATGCATTTCAGCGCAAAAATGTAAAAGTAAAAAAAGTTGTAGAGAATTTAAAATCCTACAACTTCTAACCAAATTGTTTTTTGTATAACGCTTAGTTTAGCGATAATTAGCGATTCTCTTTTTTTCCTTACGAAAACGTATAAAAATTGATTTATTTTTTCAAATTTCAGCCTTAGCCTTAATGCAAATTTCAGCCTTACGACAAAAGTGTATATAATAAAATTTATAGGAAATTACGAGTAAAAGATCTACAACTTTTATTTAGAGCATTTTTCTCTACAGAGCGTAGTTTAGCATAAAAAATTGATTTTCCGTATTTTTAAGCCAAACTGAGGTTGATTTTCATTTTGCGTCTTTTACTCATGATTAAAATAAGGTTATGTTTTTTGAGGTTAATTTTTTATTTATTTTTAATGTTAGGTTACATTGTTCGTTATTTTCATTGGCAAGAGAAAGTCATGTGAGTTTTTCACACCTGATGTTTTTTATTATGTTGATATTGGTATTGAATAAAATTATGTAATGAGTTTTTCGACAGGATTTAAATGAATTAATTTTTTATTTTGATTTGTTGTGCAGGAGGTACGAGTGATGCTTATGGCAGTGCTACCGCTGCCTCCACCATGGTGAAGACGTTTCAGGCGTATTTGCCCCATTGCCATAGAACATACTCGTGCATACACTGCCGGGCACATCTTGCCAATCACGACGAACTAATATCAAAGGTGAGTTACAAAAAAAAAAAACACTTATTTTACGATTTAGTTCATCTCTACAGCCGATTGAAACATTGTATTGAATGAGAAATCGGACGCAGTGATAACAGTGCTTAATAAAGATTGTTGTTTTTTGTTAGGTCATCAGCCGAAAGACTGGTCTGAACCTTTAGAGCAGCGATTCTCAACCTGGGGATCGTGGTGATATTATACAGGGTGATTCACGAAGATATGCAGAAACTTTAGGAGCTCATTTAACATGTAAAAATAATGAAAATTTTTTATGTAAACATGGGTCCGGAAATGCTTCATTTCCGAGTTACGGGTAGCGAAAGTTCGCCCGGATTTCAGCTCACCAGGTGAAATGAGGTCTTCCTGAAATTCTGGTAAGGTAGATTAAAGAGCGAATTCAATCATTTCTCATGGTTTTTAATCTGATAAATTGAATAAAACAGGTCCCAGAACTGTAAGTTAAATATTTTTTAAGAAAACCAGTGTCAAATGCAAAAATGGAGTGAAAACAAATATTTTCGTCTTTGGGCATGAATAACTTTGTTATTTCACCAAGAAACAGTTAAAATTTTTGAATAAAACATGTAGAAAATTTTATTCTGAACAAACCGGTGTAAATTAAGTACACAGAAAGCGAATAGATGTTTGATTAAATGAATTTTTATTCATAACAGTACAAAATAAAATTAACCGGAAAAACAAAGATGAAAAAATGTGTTTTTTCACTCCCATTTTTGCATTTGAGACTGGTTTTCTCAAAAACTATTTAACTTACAGTTCTGGGACCTGTTTTATTCAATTTATCAGGTCAAAAACCATAAGAAACGATTGAATTCGCCCCTTAATCTACCTTACCAGAATTTCAAGAAGACCTCATTTCACCTGGTGAGCTGAAATCAGGGCGAAATCTTTCGCTAGCCGTAACTCGGTAACGAAGCATTTCCGGACCCATGTTTATGTAAACTTTTTTCATTATTTTTACATGTACAATGGGCTCCCAAAGTTTCTGCAATATCTTCGTGATTCACCCTGTATAGGGGTCGCGGAACAATAATGAAATCATTTGTGGTTGTTTAGGTCATCAGCCAAAAGGCTGGTTTGAACCTGTAGAGGTTTTACTAAGTAAATCGAGGATTGAGGTGGTTTACAAATGCCTTCCTCACTGCTTAGTAGCTTACCAGCATGCCAGAACCTTTCGAAAAGCACCTACTTCCCACTCTGCAAATGACACCTTCCTTTTTAATCACTACAGAGTCTGGATTTTTAATGAAATTTATTACTCGCAGAGGAGATAACTGTGATTATTTACACCTCTACTTCGTCAGTTCTGATATATAATTACCTGACCATGTGATAAGAAACAGAACTATTTTTTGTAACCCTGGAACTAGCATATCGAGTTCAAATAATTTAACACTCGACCTTCCTGTTATGGGAAGCATAACAATTTCTATCCTGTGATAAAGAAATCCAGATAATTACTAAAAGAAAGAACATAATAGCCTAAATTTGAAAGAAGACTGCTGGCGCTAAGCAGGTATTAACCACACCTGTTAAACTTCATACAATGACCGCTTTTACTGTTCTATTTATTGTCCATTTTGGTACAATATTTTCACCTTTCGAATAGTCGAGTTCTTCGACGTAGGAAACGTTTAGGTTTTTGTGAATAGTTGTAATTTGTAAATACCAATAATATTTCTTTAATAATTCTCGCAATAGGTTTTTATTGTCTTGAACTCTATATGCAGTATAAAACTACTACAGTATTTTGTTTTCCTTAACCCTTTCAGTGTCGAAACAATATTTAAATTTAATCTAAAGCCATTTAATTTGAATAAGGGTGTATGAAAAGTGTCAGCACTTATTTTGAAAACTTGCAGGCGTAAGACTACCACTGCCTACCAAAATCTCAACGTTACTGAAAAATAAAATTTCCGGTTAAAAATTAATTTTTATTATGTTCATAAAAAAAATAATAAATCGTTTTAACTCTAAAAATGTTAAAAATAATTTTTTTTAGTTTATTTAAAGTCGCATCGACAGCTTGGTCATTAGCATCTACTGTGGGTTTTGGTACCTTAACGGTGGTTTTAACGTGTTAAAATTTCCAGACCCTAGCCAAGAATCGAACCCGGGACCTTTCACTTTGCAGGCTAGCACGCTAGTCACTACGCCAAAGAGGCGGTTTCAAAATACATTATTCCATTAATTTTTGTTTAAAAGTTTTTTTGTAAATGTTCGGTTATCCGGACGTTGGTACTTTAAACACAACTTACGGGCGTCCGGTAAACCAGATGTTATCACTACGTAAAATATATCGACGTCCTCTTTTCCGGACGTTGTTACTGAAAGGGTTAAATCCTAATTTTATATTTGTATCTATTCGTAATAAATTAGTGGTTATGTTAAATGTATAAAAATTATTTATAATTTAAAAAAATTATGTAACTTTTAAAACAACTTGAATATTACAGTAGGCTATACAAATATAATTAGTGAAAAAAACAACCGTCGTGAACGAACGAAAAAATAATTTTCGAGTTGAAACCTTTTAACTAGATTGCTAACAAAAGAAAAATAGATTGACACGAGTTCCTTCAAATTTAAAATTTCATTTGTATTTAGAAATTATTTCAAGGATGATAAAATATTTCAGTAGAACATTTCGTACGTTTGTTTTGTTATCAATTTTTTCCAAAAACAGAAGTGAAAAAATATTGCGTGAAAGATACTTCCTGTTTTATTCGAATGAATACATTTTTAATACTCTTCAATTTGTTATTATTCCCACTGGGTTTCTAACAAGGGTTTCCATTGTATTAATGATAAATGTTATACCATTAATAATGAAATGAATTCTTATCAATATTTTATATAACGCTTTGTAGTTTTACGATTTGAGGTTAATGGTAAGAGAGGTTATAACCCTCACTTTGAAGCAATGTCAGTGACATCATCGACAATTTACTTTTTACAGTTGTTCATAGCGTGTAATGTATATCAAAGTGTCTACTTTGTTACACAGCACATTAATTAGTTATTATTTTTACTTCTCGCGACTTCTCGATATCAGATTTTTATAGGGCTTGTCCACAAAAAAGAAAAATTGGTGTGAAACACTCACACGACTTTCTCTTGTTAATTCAAATAATGAACAATTTACAAATAATGAACAATTGGACCTAATTTTAGAAATAAATATTTCATAATTGATTTTTTTTAAATATAAAAAAACTTTATAATCTTTCTCGTAGTGTCACCGGATAGCGACATTAAGTGGCGAGTTGAAACCTTTAATTTTTTGGTGGCCGTGAAAAGGGCCGTTTAAACTGTGGTCGTCGTGGCGAAGCGTCGGTCGAGGGGCTGGGCGACACGGCGTGTCGTTGTCCAGCGGAGACGTCATCTTCTTTTCTCGCAGTAGTGTGTCGATGGCTGCTTCGTCGGATCCGGTAGGAGTAAGGCTCGGTCGAGGGACCACTGTGGGCATCCCTCGCGGCAGTGGGCGATTACGGTCCGGTCAACGGCTTACGCTTTGGGTCGGCGAGTGGAAGCATCATTTTCTCTCTTACGGGGTCGTCGATGAGCCTTCGTTGGAGTCCAGTAGCCGTGTGCCGATGGTGGACGTCTTATCTGCTGTCTGGATCGGAATTGAATCTCTTGGCTCAGTGCAGTTCTCTTTTTTATAGTCGCCGAGAGCGCTGTGGTATTGGTGTTGACCTTGGCGACAAAGATCTCTGGACAAAGGTCGGAACTGTTGGCGGCTCCCTCTGTCGCTGCGGCGGAAGCTTTGTAGCCGGCAGCACAGTACTTAATCAAAGGGGACGAAGGTGACAGTAGAAAAAATTTCTTAAAACACTATGTTTGGAGTGTAGCATTATACGGGTGTGAAACGTGGGTGATATGGACTGTAGAAAGGAAGAGAATAGAAGCTTTTAAAATGTGGTGTTATAGGAAGATGATGTTAAAGATAGGGTGGGTGGACAAAATAAGTAATTTAGAGGTTCTTAGGGGAGTGGATGAAAAAGAAGTACTATATGGAAGAAGGGATAGGCTACTGGGACAAATCTTAAGACATATGCAGGTATTAATCTACCAATAATGGAGGGTAATATTAAGGGAGTGAATTGTAGGGGGAGGTAAATGTTAGAATATATAAAGCAAATTACAAAAGATGTATGGTGTTTCAGTTATGTAGATATGAAACGACTTGCGCAAAATAGAACAGCTTGGAGAACTGCATCAAACCAGTCGAGAGACTGATAAAAAAAAATCTTTTTCGTTCAAAACTGTTGCAAAATCGGTCAACTCATCCAAAAGCTAAGATTTTCAGTAGGGGACAATTAAGTTAAAAGTTTTGATAAGTAAATTTTACAAAACGCTTTTTAGAGATTCTATTAACAAATTTTTAAAATAAATAAAAGGTTGAAATCGTTATAATTAATGCTGTTTGCTGTCGTTTATCTTTATAAACATCAGCTGTATGCGCTTTGTATTATAACCTGATATACGTAATGTAATATAACACTGACTGTTTTGCTGGGTCATGCGTGTGTTTATGACGTGGTTAGTGCATGCACGTGCGTGTGTGCTGTGTTCAAAGGGAGAAGGATTCATCTACCACCCCCAACCCTTTCTCCACTCTATTATAAAATCCTCCCTTGTGGTGGGGGAGGGTATATCACTGACCTTGAACCCGTACAGCTTTCATTCTGACCGCCGCCGCGTCGTAGCTTCCTGCACTCTAGCCTCTCCTACGTACGTTTACTTCCTACGTATACCATCACTAACCTAATCTTCAACTTCATTCTACGTCTCCACTCCTTTTATTTTTGTCGTTTTATTTATAATTTTATACCGTAATTAAAATATAAGGTCAATTAAACGTTTATTGTAATATATATTTTTAATGGGGATTTTTTATTAATAAAACAGTGTTGTATATTTCAAAATTTAATAAACCGTGTCATTTTTTCTTTTATTTTTATTGTTTTGGGTTACTAAGCACCACAATAGTTGATTATTTTTTCTCACGCCAGATGTTTTCTCTTTTTCATTGTTATTTTTCATTTTTTCCTGAACCTTATTAATTTTTCCACTAAACTCTTTTATTCTTTCTTTCTTCAGACCATTTCTCGTTGGCCAATTCTATAACATTTTTTCTTTACTCGTTTCCTGACCTTTATCCTTTCTAACAACTTTTTCTCCTTCATATTTTGTTCAGTTTCTATGAACCATGTTTTCTGGTTTGTTGTATAAATAGTCAAAAAAATTTAGTATTTTTTTCCTCGTAGAGTCTGTTACTTTTATAATTATTTTTCCATTCCCATATATCTGTTTTACTTCTTAATGTAGATTCTACATTATAATTTAATAGATTACTTTCGTAATACAACAAAATAAACCATTTGGTGGCAGATCTTCAGTATAGATAAAAGCGAAAGCCCCCCTTCTTTCTCCTCCTCTCTCTCCGGCTTGCCCGTTGGCGTAGTAGTGTAGTTAGCACAACTGGCTTCTACGCCGGTTCCCGGGTTCAATTCCCGGTCAGGTCTGGCATTTTTTCATCACTCGTTTTCATGTAGCCTATCATCATTCTCCACCGTCTGCATTAACAATATTTGCAAAATAGTCAGACGTAAAACCAAAAAAATAATCTCTCGTCACAAATTTTATATTTCTCGATCGCCTTACAGAACTGAAATTCGGTATAGTTGTTTCTTAAATGTTGAACAGAAGAAATAAAGCATTTATATGTCGAATACTTACGCTTAGAGGGTTATAACACTAAAACAGTAAACGTATTTGTTTTTTCCCATAGCAGGCAGGTGGAGTGTTAAATTATTTGCATTCGATCTGCTAGTTTCAGGGCTACAAAAAGTAGTTCTGATTCTTATCACATGTTCAGCTAATTGTATGAGTGAATCATTTTAGAACAGAAGAGGTAGAGGTGTAAGAGATTACTGGTCTGAGTTATTTCCTCTGAGAGTAATGAATTTCATTATACAGCTAGACCCTGTGGTAAATTAAGTGAAGGCGTGTAATTTGCAAGATGGAAAGTAGATGCTTTTCTTAGGGCCTGGTGTGCTGATAAGCATACTTTTTCAATTGTTGAGGAAGGCATAGATAAACCACCTCACTCCTCGTTTTACTTAGTAAACCTCTAGAGGTTCAAACCAGCTATTCGTCTGCTGACCTAAACAACAACAGTATTTATATATTTTCTCAAACAAAAAATATACTTTTTATAAATAAATGAGATATGGTATTATTTAAAAATTAGCGTGACAGTTTGTGCGTTTTGTTGTAATTTATGACATACGCACGCACGCGCATGTATGTGTGAATGTATAGGAAGAAATCTGTATTACAGAACGCTAGTGTGGAATAGGTGACGTCATAGAGATCCGAAGTTCTATTGTTCCTCGAAACCCTTTCATTATAACAACTTCCCATAATGCTTCTCTATTTTCCTCCCTTATAAAAACAAAGCTATATATACATTACGTTTTTTATTATAAGTTTGTAAGTGTGTGCGTGTGTGTGTGTGTGTGTCTGATTTTCTATACAGCTTGTGTGTTATAGAAATTGTTGTTGGGGTAATAGAAGGAGGGCTTGTAACCACCACTGCAAATCGTTCATCTTTTGCATCGTGTAGTTCGTATATCTTCACTATCCCCCAGCACTTCCATCATAAACCTCCTCTTCTCATAAACTATTATCCTTACAACCCTTATGTTACTCACCCCTTGTATCATTTGCTATAGTATATCGCTTGACACTATCTATATCTCCCCGTAGTACATACCCCCCACCCCCCACTCTTTTATCACTGTTACGTTTTGAGAAAATCATGATTCATGGAAAATCTGTCTGCCCACTGGGTTTATTATCTCAACATAACTCTGTGTACTCTCTCATCATATTTTCTCTTTTATTTTCTTTATATTTCTCTCTCTCTCTCTCTCTCTCTCTCTCTCTCTCTCTCTCTCTCACTCTTCAAGCAATTTTATGTTATTCATTTTTATTTTGTCTTACCTATATGAATATATAGAGAGGAAAGTATTGTTTTCATGTCGAGTTTTCACCGGATCTACACGTTTTCAGACCCTCTGGCCCAAAAAGCATGTTTTTAGCGATTGGTTTGTGTGTGTGTGTGAACAGAATATCTCAACAACGGAATCGTACGAAGTTGAAACTTGAAACTTAAGTTAGATACCTTTACCGGACGCGACACGAACATTTTTATCAAAATTGGTCAACCGGAAGTAGTAGTTTATTCGTGTAATTTTTCACTTTTTTGCGATTTTCTCAAAAACGGGTCCTACGATTTTTTTAAAAATCGCCTTATTTACTCAATTATTTATGCTCTACAAGATAAGGTAGATGCCATGTCTGCTAAAATTCTTGGAAAGGCTATTTTCTCGTAAAAAAATTGTTTTTTCAAGATTGCGGCTTTAATTTGCATTTTAGCGCAAAAATTGGTGTAATAAAAGTTGTAGAGAATTTAAAATCCTACAACTTTTATTTCAAAAAATGTTTGTGTATAACGCTTTCTTTAGCTATAATTAGCAATTTTCTGTTTTTTTTCTCACGAAAACGTGTAAAAAAATCGATTTTTTTAAAGATTTCAGCCTTAACATGCATTTTACGACAAAAGTGTATTATAATCAAATTTATGGAAAATTAAAAGGTCTACAACTTTTATTTACAGCATTTTCTATACAGGGCCTAGTTTAGCGTGAAAGAGTAGACCCCATACCCTATCTTTTGTGGAGCATAAAAATGTAGTAATGTGGCGATTTTGAAAAAAAAACTGTAGAAAATTTTTCTGTAAATTCGCAACAATTAAAAAGTTGCACGAATAAACTCTTACTTCCGGTTGACCAATTTTGTTGAAAATGTGTTCCTAACGTGTCCCCTTGCGATACCTAACCTTAGTTCCAAATTTTTATTTCGTACGTTATTCCGTTTTTGAGATTTTTATGTTCTGGACGCCTGAAAACGTGTATTTCCAGTGAACACTAAATTTAGAAAAATCGTCATGAATACAATACTTTCCTTACCTATTTAGAGTATTTAGACAGGGTAAGAGAAATTTAAAAAATCTTCCTACAGATTTATAAATATTGTAATATAACACAATGAACAGCCTCTTTACATTTTGGGTTATTGGAAAGAAAGTATCCGTATTTTTAACGATATTAAAAATTTATAAAATTATGTCTCATTAACCAGTAGGTCAATATTGAATACTTCAGGTATTTATGAAAGGTGGGTTTTGAACTGTAATAATTTTAGATATTCTATTCGGGAATCAAACCAAGATTTTTCGCGTGGAATCGCTAACCACTGCACCATTTATTATATATCTATATAAATAAAATTGTGATTTTGTCTGTACAATTTTTCAAAATGCCCCAAATTTTGTTTCTACGCCAAATCTACTAAGTAATCATCGAAAATAAGTTCAGCTGAATTTTTGTCTGTTTGTGTGTTAGGGCATCACGCAAGAACCGCTGAACCAAATTCAATGAATTTCGGTATTTAGGTTCTGGACATTATCGAAATTAAAATAGGCTATACATTTTTTTAATATCACAAAGGGATGGGGGAGTTCAGAGGGAGGGCTAAACAAAAATCTATGAATATCTCGGTTAAAAGTCAATCTATCAAAAAAAAAAAGTTATATAATCGAAATTACGAAACGTTTAAAGACAAATAAGTTTGATTATGAAAAGTTTTTCATTTTTATGAATAATAACGGAGATATTACTAATTTTATAAAAATAAACATAGCAATATTTTAGAAAATAAAATAAACAGAACAATAAACATAGGCTACGCGCCGCTGGTATTCAATCCGAAGCTTACCCGTTCCACCCCTATCCACCACTATCTAATCTTACTCACTATCTAATCTACTATCTAATCTTACTCACTATCTAATCTTAATCACTATCTAATCTTACACGACCACCCGTTCTCGGTCACATTGTCAAAAACGAATGACATTCACCTTAGTAGTTAACCATCGTGGAGTGTTCCAATTATTGGAACACTCCACGATGGTTAATAAAAATTGAAATGAAAGGTAAATCACAATTATTGTGATTTACCTTTCATTTCAATTTTTATTGCTCTGTATCGAATAATTAAATTACCTACAGTTACATTACACACAAACTTGTGTGAGTTAAACTACAAAACATCAATTTTCATTGCTCTATATAAAGAGCAAATTTATTTATTTATGTAAAATAATTAACTACGCTTCTGAAAATAATAAAAGCTGCGTATCTTGATTTAAAAACACCTAGATCTCGCTTTTATTTTACGTCCAACTATTTTGTTTCGTCATTAATAATAATGCTAACGTTGAAAGGAGGTACGAATGGATAACAATGAATGATTAAAGAATATCAGACCTGATAGGGTTCGAACTCCGGTACACCAACAGACTGTACACAGCACAAAAAAAACCGTTCGAGAAACTGGCATTTCAGCTAGTTTTCTATAAAAATGTATTTTAAATCATTGATATACCTTTATATTAAATATTCGGCAAATTATTTCATAATACGTTTTTTAAGTACTATTTATGATTTAATCGGATGATATTTATGGATGAAAACAACCAAGCCGTCTGCAATGACAGTTCTTGTCCGTTTTCGTAATCCTTCCTGTACTGTTCTCCATTAGTTGTTCTCTCTAATCCCCACTTACCCAATCTCTCTCCCTCCACAAATTCTTTCAATAAATGTCCGAAAAGACCCAGTTGAGTTAACGACAGTAATCTGTCTTTAGCAAAGTAGATCAGTAAAGTATTCTATATAACGATTGCGTGGGCCTTTCTTGTTGTATATGCGCATGACACGTGTTTAGAAAAAGGTCATGACCTCTTCAGACACGTGTCCGCTTCAATATGGTATTTGTATTTGTATTTCTATTTGTTTAAATAAAATACACGTTGTATTGATTGGATTTAACTATTAAAAGTTTATGACTCTTAAATTAATTGTAATATTTCTTAGCCAAGTAATTACGTTTATTATTCTGACTTAACAAACTTCTTCAAATAATTCTCTTACCATTTTCTTATTTTTTAACAATATCTATGAATTAAATAAAAGTTAACTTAATTTTATATTTGCACTTTACGTAATAATAGTAATTTAGCTTATTTATGAATAATAATATCAAAATCTTTTAATTAATATTCCATCAAGTTCTAATAACTCTGAATATTTGACCTACATATTTTATTGAAACACCTATGTCGTGGGTGGTTCGGGATCTGGATATAACAAATAATAAACATACTTCCTTAAATTTTTTAAAATAATTATTTATTGATACAGTACTAAAAATCTTATTTTTTCAAACCGGGAAAAGGTCGCAGCCTGTTCCGAACTCTTACACTATATCATCTATCTTAATCTTTTCCTAGGTCTACCGACATCCCTTTTCCGTTCTGGGAGCATCCTGTGGGAGTATCCTGTGATCTGACATCCTTTCCATGTGCTGTCTCCAACTTTGGCGATAATTCTTTATATTTTCGTTCAACTTGTAAATACTCAATTCTAATATTATTTCCTCATTCCTTATTTTGTACAAGCGTGTACACCCTTAGTCCTTTGCTGAAACCTCACCTCTGCCGTCTGGATTCTCCGCTCTTGGGTTTTGTTGTTTCCCATGCCTTACTTCCATACAGAATGCCATAACCTGATAGAACTTAAGTTTTGTGATCCGTCTTGCTCTATTTTCCAAAGTTATGCTTATAGTCTCGCATATTCTCTGGAATTAGCTCAATTTTTTCCTATATCCAAATCAGAATCAACCGGAAGTAGTAATTTATTCGTACTATTTTTTTATTTTTTTGCGATTTTCTCAAAAACGGCTCTTACAATTTTTTTTTTCAAAAATCGCCTCATTCACTACAGTTTTTATGCTCTACAAGATAGGGTAAGCGCCATGCCTGCTGAAATTCTTGGAAAGGCTGTGCTTTTGGAAAAAAAGGGTTTTAAGATTGCGGCTTTAATAGTCTATACATTTTCGGGCTAAAGTGTAGGCTGCATAATCAAAGTTTTAGAAGATTTTAAAATAACTTTTATTTCAAACATTATTTTTGTACAACGCTTAGTTTAGTGGCAGTTGGTAATTTAATATCCTTATTATTAATATGCCTTAGTATGCATTTTACGACAAAAATGTATATAATTAACGTTATAGGAAAATAAAAAACCTACAATTTTTATTTTAAACATTTTTTTCTACAGAGCCTAATTTAGAGGCAATTACATATTTTTCGTGTTTTTAAGTTCGACAGAAATTGATTTTCATTTTACATCATGCACTCATGATTAAAAATTAGGTTATGGTTTGAATTTTACATTGTTTACTCATGGATAAAATGTAGGTTATTTTTTCATGATCTATATTAGCAAGAGAAAGTCGTGTGAGTGTTTCACACCAGGTTTTTATCTTGTCATTTTTTGAATTGTCTGTATTAGAACTAATGTGTAAAACAGTCGGACGTTAAACAAAAAAATGTGGCGTGAAACACTCACACAGCTTTCTCTTGCCAATACAAATAATGACCAATATAACCTAACATTAGTAATAAAACATTAGAAATAAACAAAAAACTAACCTCAAAAAACATAACCTTATTTTAATCATCAGTGAAGGACACAAAATGAAAATCGACCTCAGTTTGGTTTAAAAAATACGGAAAATCACTCTTCACGCTAAACTAGGCTCTGCAGGGAAAAATACTTTAAATAAAAGTTGTAGATCTCTTAATGTCCTATAAATTTAAATACACTTTTGTCGTAATATGCATACTAAGGCCGAAATCTTAAAAAAATCGATTTTTCACACGATTTCGTGAGAAAAAAACCAGAAAATCGCTAATTACCGCTAAACTAAGCCTTATACCAAAAAATGTGTGAAATAAAAGTTGTACAACTTTAAATTCTCTACTTTTTTCATTGTATACATTTTTGCACTCAAATGCATATTAAAGCCGTAATCTTAAGAAAACAATTTTTTTTACGTGAAAACAGCCTCACCAAGAATTTCAGCAAACATGGCGCCTACCCTATCTTGTAGAGCATAAACAATTTAGTAAACCAGGCGATTTAAAAAAAATCGTAGGACCAGTTTTTGAAAAAATCGCAAAAAAGTGAAAAATTACACGAATTAACTACTACTTCCGGTTGACCGGGTTTGATGAAAATGTTCGTGTCGGGTTCGGTAGTAGTATGTAACATAAGTTTCAAGTTCGTACGATGTTCTGTTCTTGAGATATTCTGTTCACACACACACACACACACACACACACACAGACCAATCGCTAAAAACATGTTTTTTGGGGTTTAGGGGATCTGAAAACGTGTAGATCCGGTGAAAACTCGATTTCGAAAAATCGACATGAAAACAATACTTTCCTTCCAATATATTCATATAGGCAAGAGAAAGTAAAAATTTGTACTGTTTTATAAAATTTCATTTGGTTACAGTATCTTAACTTTTCTTCTGTCGTATCATGAATACCACGTGTTTTAGTTGCTTGTTACTTAACTGCATTACATTGTATCTTTTTGTCAGATACATTAGTTTTAATTTGTAGGCGCCTGCTTAAATAGACAAGCTGAATTCAAACTGTAACTGCAGTGCAGTTGAGAATCGTAATATCACCACTGTATAAATTAAAGTAAGTTAAGTCATTTGATACTTATTTGACCCAAATGTCAACTAGGTTGATTGTTACTTCATATATCTCTTGACTATAGCATAGCTTATCATACATTAACATTATGTTTGATGTGGTTAACCAGTTACTCAGCAGGTTTACTAACTTCCGGGTTTAATATTTATCATTTAATATAACGTTGCTAATAAGTTGTGTAGTTTAATAAAGTCCTGACCTATTTCTTAATTAGTTTGTATTAATATTGTCATCGTGGTATGAATTTTCCTGTTGTTTCTTGATGTCACTAAGAACTCTGCTTTATATTGAAGAGAAATGGGTTAACTTTCAGCGTCAAAATTTAAGACAGGGTCTTCCTAGGAATTGAAAAAATCTTTTTGGAGAATTTTTTTGTTTGGTTTTTTGATTTTCTGAAATGTACTCTTTTTTTAACGGTATATTTATTTATATTGTAAGATTGATCGGTAAATTAATAATAAACAAAATTGCGATCCGTTTCCAAGACAAGAATTATTCTTTTCGTACAGAGTAAACAATACATTCGACTACAGATATCTTTCGAATGGAAAAAGAATAATACCTTGATTTTTCCATCAATTTGAAACTTGGTTCATTTTTACATTCTCTTGCCTATATGGATATGTAGGAAGGAAAGTATTGTTTTCATGTCGATTATTCGAAATCGAGTTTTCACCCATCTACATGTTTTCAGATCCCCTGAATCAAAAATCAAGTTTTTAGCGATTGGTGTGTGTGTGTGTGTGTGGGTGTATCTGCGTGCGCGCGCGCGTGTGTGAAAAAAGAACGGAACATCGTACTAAGTTGAAACTTGAAACTTAAGTTAGATACTACTAGAGGACCTGAGACGAAAATTTTCATCAACATCGGTCAACTGAAAGTATGCCTACTACATTTTTATGTTCTACAAGATAGGGTAGGCACCATTTCTGCTAAAATTCTTGAAGTGGCTGTGCTCTCGTAAAAAAAAATGTTTTTTTTTAAGATTGCGGCCGTAATAGGCTTTGTAGCGCAAAAATGTATGTAATAAGATGTAGACAATTTAAAACCAATTTAAAACTTTTATTTCACACATATTTTGTATAACGCTTAGTTTAGCGGTAATTAGCGATTTTCGGTTTGTTTCTCACGAAAACGTATAAAAAAATCGATTTTTTTGCAAGATTTCAGCCTAAGAGTGATTTTCCGTATTTTTAAGCCAAACTGAGGTTGATTTTTATGTTTGCACCATTCACTCATGATTAAAATTAGGTTATTTTTTTAGATTAATTTTTTGTTTATTTCTAATGTTTTATTACTAATATAAAATCATATTGTTCATTATTTGAGTTGGCAAGAGAAAGTCGTGTAGTGTTTCACACCAGATTTTTTATGAATTTAATTGTTTCATAATGTTAATAATGTTACCAAATATTTTGTAATACTTTACATTCGTTTTTTTTAAAATGAATACAATAAATAAATTTAAATACACCCACGGTATTAATTCTTTTAAGTGACCGATTTCGAATAGATAATAGAAATTTTATTTGAATTTGTATGAATCAGAATCGTGTGAATTTTACCTTACCTAGATTATTTTAAGTTTGCGTGTCAAACTAACATAAACCGTTTTAGTTATATTTATTTTTGTATTTAAATTAAATCATTTTAATAGTTTTAAAAACCAAATAACAGTATAAAATCGTTGAAATAAAAAACGTGTTAAAATCAATCATATTTATTAAATAGGGGTAATTGAACCTAATGCTTCCTGGTGTAATAAATATATATATCCGTGGGCTGAAACTTGTACCGACTGCACTAACAACTAAATTGTCAATCAATATGACGCAGTGTGTCGTGAGGTCATAATGCTCGTTCAATATTTCAGATTCATTGTTGTGTAGTCCAATAATCTGTGTAACATATAGGTGCTTCTATTCAACTGTAACAATATGAGTAAAATATATGGTGTGAATTACTCACGTGATTTTCTCTTTCCAATGCGTAAATTATGAAAAATATAACCTAATATTAATCACGAGTGAATGACGCGAATTAAGGATCCATAAAAAATGCTTGAAATAAGTTTTAGGTTTTTTAATTTGTTACAACTTTGATTATATACATTTTTGTTCTAAAAAGCATACTAAGGCTGCAATCTGTAAAAAATATCTAATTTTTCACTGTATTTTATAAGCAAAATATAGGAAATCACTAATTGACGAACTAGGTGTCGTTGAAGAAATTATTTAAAATAAAAGAATTTCCTTCAACTTTAATTATTCTTTTACACTAAAATGCGTAATTAGGCCGAAATTTGTTTTTTAGCTTTTTTTATTGTTATCGGGAACTGTACATTGTTGACAACTACCCAATTTGATCGCTGCTTTTTGCTGTATTTTTTGACGTAGATTAGACATGAGTTTGAACAGGGACCCCCAGTAGAGTTTGTTCATGGATGGCTGTCAACTGGTCACCATACAAAGTCGCTTGCCCAACCGGTGTTACTTAACAAATAATAGCGACTTTCTACCAGCTGACTGACTGGGCTGGCCCGAAGGCCAAGGCCGAAATTTTAAAAAAGAAATTACCACGAGATCACATCCCCAAGAATTTCAGCAGATGTGGCGCTTATCCTATCTTCTAGAATCTAGAACGAAATTTTTTTAGTAATTTGGGCGTTTTTTTATTGTAGCCTATAAATTTTTATCGTAGGAACCGTTTTTGAGAAAATCGCAAATCGTGAAAAATCGCACGAATAAACTTCCAGTTAATTGATTTTTATGAAAATATTCGTGTTTTTCTCCGAAATGTAGAAATAATGGTAAATTTTGTTTTATATTTAATGTGTGTGTGTGTGTTGCAATCTGTTTAATACAGAACAATAAGGAACTCCATGTAGTCTTGAACAGACCGAGGCTGATCATTCCTTGAAGAGTATGGTTAATTAAACCCCAACCATCAAAGTACACCGGGTAAACACTGTCTAGTATTCAAATCCGAATAAAAGTTACTACCTTTACTATAATGTGAACCAGAAACTTTCGTCTCCAAAAATAAGCAGTTAAAAAGCTGACTCGCGGCAACGGCTTTACCTCTAGAACACCCCGGTGGGTCAAGTAAATATTTTTTTTAGCTTTTTTAATTTTTTATCGGGAACTGTACATTATTGTCAACCACCCAATTTAATTGCTGATTTTTGCTGTATAATTTGACTTGAATTAAACATGAGTTTTAACAAGGACTCCCAGTAGAGTTTGTTCACGGATGGCTGTCAGCTGGTCACCATACAAAGTCGCTTGCCCCAACTAGTGCTGCTTAGCAAATAATAGCGACTTTCTACCAGCTGACTGACTGGGCTGGCCGTAAAACCAAGTTCAGTATATTATGTAAATACAGAAATTAAGAAACATTACGAACAGTATTTTTTTTTTTTTTTAATTGAGTGATGATGCCTACATAAGCCTTGGGCTTGTGCGTTAGTAATGATATGTGGTGATTTACAGATGAAAAAAATGCCAGACATGACCGGTAATCGAACCCGGGACCCCGGCCAGTTGCGCTGACCACTACAACACGGTCAATTTCATCGATAACCCAGCATAACCCCCGTAGGATTTAGCCAATTAAAGTTTAGGAGTTGTGAACTAGATCAGCGAGTTCCCTTGGTTAGTGGTATAGTGGTCAAGACATTAATACTGATGCAAGAACAACAGTAAGTATAATTAATTACATCAATGAATGCATTTCATTGCTGTAGCATTGGCCATGACACCAGTAAGTGCCATCTCTTCAAGGATTTGACTTCTTTAAATCTACTTTTTCATACTTCAACTGTTAAATAAAATTTTGTATGACTTGTTCAAATAGATAATACAGTTCGTTATAAATTCAACGGTAACCATTAAAAATTCTTGATTAATTATAAAAAAAAGTCGTAAGATCGGGTGTTGTTGTTTAGGCCATCAGCCGAAAGGCTGATTTGAACCTTTAGAGGCTTTACTAAGTAAAATTGGGAGTCAGGTGGTTTACCATGCCTTCCTCACTCAGTGAAAAAATATGCGTATCAGCATGTCAGGCTCTCTGAAAAGCAACTACTTTCCACCCTGCAAATGACACTCTCACTTCATTTACCACAAGGTCTGGCTGTATAATGAAATTCTGTAGTATACTCTCATAGGAGATTACTCTTGACTAGTATCTTTCTCACCTCTATCTCTTCTATTCTTAAATGATTTAGTCATATAATCTGCTGACATGACCAAAACGGGCAGGTGGAGTGTTACTTTAATTGCACTCTATCTGTTTGGTCCAAGGCTAAAAAAAATAGTTCTGTTTCTTATCACATAGTCAGCTACTTATATGACTGAACTATTTAAGAACAGAACAGGTAGAGGAGTAAAAGACACTAGTCAGAGTTATCTCCTCTGAGAGTAATGAATTTCACTATGCAGCCAGACCCTGTGGTGAATGAAGTGAAGATGTCATTTGCAGGGTGGAAAGTGAGTGCTTTTCGGAGGGCCTGGCATGCTGATAAGCATACTCTTTCAACTCAGTGAGGAAGGCAATGGTAAACCACCTTACTCCTCGTTTTACTTAGTAAAACCTCTAGAGGTTCAAACCAGCCTTTCGGCTGTTGACCTAAACAACAACAACAACAATCTGCTGACCATTTGATAAAAAACAGAACTATTTTTTGTAGCCCTGGAACTAACAGAGTGCAAATAATTTAACACTCCATCTGCCTGGTCTGGCTTTATAATGAAATTCATTAGTACTCTCAGAGGAGCTAACTTTGACTAGTATCTTTCACACCTCTATCTCTTCTGTTCTTAAATGATTTAGTCATGTAATCTGCTGACCATTTGATAAAAAACAGAACTATTCTTTGTAGCCCTGGAACTAATAGAGTTCAAATAATTTTACACTCCACTTGCGTGTTACGAGCAAAAAGATCTAGTAGAAAATGGTTAAAAAACTTTAGTAACTTACGTAATTACAAAAATAGAAAATTATATTTTGGTGTGAAATATTTCCTTAGCGTTTTATTACTTCAAAAATCAAATTTATTAAAAGAAAAATGTGATTAACCGTATAAACGAGAAAAGTGTTCTACTACGAAATAAGCTTACAGCTGGAATTTGGTGAAAACAGCGTACAACACTTTGCACAAATAATTGGTAATATTAAGCCTTTAATTAATAATATCCACATTCAAAGTATTACAAAAAGCGGCTTAGTATATAAGAGAAGATTTCGGAAGGATCTATTGTTCTTTCTACTTTTTATTAATTTCTAGATTACGTAAATGCATTTTCGATTATTCTTTTGTGTATTTATTTACCCGGAATCTCTTTACATTTCTAGAAGTCAATGGGTTTATTACGTAAATGAGGCCTTTCTCTAGTAGTCAGTCAGTTATCGTGTTGTCTTGAACACCATAAAGTGAAATAATCTGAACCGGTTTTATGTGATTGTTATGAATGTCATTGTGTACGACTATAAGAAGGAACTAACAATTTATTTGATTATAAATGACCATATTTTTTTTAGTTAAGTCTTTAGTTTCCAAAAAAATTTGTAATAAAATCAAGTTAAGTAACGTAGTTTATTGTAATTTTCTAGTAGTTATTGTCATACTCAATGTAATTAATTTGTTAGTTAATAGTTGTTATTAATTAAAAAGATAGTTTTGTTATTTATAAACATCCAGACACCGAAAGAACTGGGAATCAACATCACAGTACTACTGTGAACATTATAAATGCATGATAGTCAAAAATAACAAATAACAGTATGCTAATCAAAAATATGGATTAAAACATTTACAACTCGTATGTAAATTTTTATTATTTGTTTAAAGAATTCCGATGTTTATTCTTCAAAAAAAAAAGATTATAAATACAGATAATACGGATTAATTTTGAAACTGATATAATTTATTGAAAGCTGTTAATGATAGTGACCGTCTAATCTATCATGTTCTTATTTAAATGTTACTTAATCCGTTGAACACCTGACTAAATTTAAGAATCATTTAAGTAACCATGACAACAATACAAAAACAAGGTTATACGGACTGCAATAGAGCAACGACCTAGACAAAGTGGGAAAAAACTAGGAAGCAATGATCCTGGTTATAAAAAGCATTACAGTTTAGAAATGTCAATGTTATACGCAACGCTATCAAGTTCATATATCTGTTTACTTAAAAAGAACAATGACATTATCCTCGTTTTTTAGTAAAGATCAAACAATGAATCTTTAATCCATAAAGAAAACAATGAACATTTGATATCCGAGATAATGAACTCAAATAAACTTAGTTACGTTGACGGTCAATAAATCCATTTGGAGCATACAAAAATTTCTACTGGATTATAAACTTTCAAATTGTTAAAATTGTATTTAAAGTCGCGTCAACAGCTTTGTCATTAGTGACTACACTGTGGGTTTTGGAAATGTAACGGTGGGTTTTAACGTGTTCACATTTCCAGACTTAAGCCGAGAATCGAAACCGGGACCTTCCGATTTGTAGGCTAGGGTGCTAGTCTCTACTTCATGGAGGCGGCCATTTTCAAATTCACTCACAGATTAATTATAAATTTCAGTTTTTTTTAAACGTACCTATTTATCAAGAAACAAGAAACAGATTACAATTCTAAACCTACCAAATTTTATCTTAGATCTGATTCGTCATTAAGACTTCGAAGTAATAACCTAATGTGTGACAATATTCTCACAAACAGAAAACATGCTTCCGTAAATTAAAAATCTGGTGTGAAACACTCACACGACTTTCTCTTCCCAGTGAAAATAATGAAAAATAGAACCTATATTTAATCATTGGAAACAATCGAAAATGAAAAACATAACCTAATTTTAATCATGAGTGAATGACGCAAAATGAAAATCGACCTTCATTAACTTAAAAACAATTCGGAAAATCACTATTTTATGCTAAACTAGGTTCTGTAGAGAGGTACGTTTGAAATAAAGTTGTAGATTTTTTTATTCCCTATAACTTTTATTATATTTATACATTTTTATCGTAAAATACATGAGACCGCAATATTAAAAAATAATACTTTTACCGATTTTGATGAAAAATAACAGAAAATCACTTATTGACACTAAACTAAGTAATTGTACAAAACAATGTTTGAAACAAAATTTGTAGGTTTTCTAATTTCCTACTACTTTTATTGTGTATACTTTTGCCCTAGAATGCTCTTTACGGCCCCAATCTTTAAACAAAAATTTGTTACTACGAGAACATAGCCTCTCCAAGAATTTCAGCAGACATGGCACTTAACTTAACTTGTAAAGCATAAAAAATGTGGTGCATGAGACGGTTTTTAAAAAAATCGCCAAAAAATTAAATCGCACGAATAACTACTACTTTCAATTGACCGATTTTGATGAAAATGTTTATGTCGGGTCATGTAGTAATACCTAACTTAAATGCAAAGTTTCAACTTCGTACTGTATTCCGTTCTTGAGATATTTTGTTCACACACACACACACACACACACACACACACACACACACACACACACACACACACACACCAATCGCTCAAACTATGTTTTATTGGATTCAGGGGGCCTGAAACGTGTATATCCGGTGAAAAAATGATTTCGAAAAATCGACATGAAAACAATTCTTTCCCTATTCATATAGGGAAGAGAAAGTACATTCCCGAAGTGCTACAGTTTTGAAATTAGAACTTGTATTATCTAAGTGATACCTAATAACGCAATTGAATTTCGACCTATTCCGCCAGAAAGATAACTACCCAAAACTGACAAATTTTGATTTTTCATTTTGCCAAAAAGTTATTGTTCTATATACATTATAATTTATGACATATTAAATTTGGAATAAATATTCGCTTGGAATATTCAGGAAACTGCAAAACCTTGACCAGGACAGCCATTTTTAATAAATAACTGCGCTGATTGATTGATTGACAACTGATATTTTTATCACTAATTTTTTTATGTATTTTAAATTCGAGTAATTTTTATTGACAGCTTGTTTATATTCATTTCTTGGTTAGTTTTATTTTGACCTATAATTACTAAATTATTAGTCTCTTCTGTTCTGAGAATGCGTTAGCTATGTAAAGCAACGTTATTGAATATTAATTTATATATTTTTCAATAAAATTCTTAAGTCAACCCGAGTGAAAATGGAAAAGCTAGTTTTTAATAAATACCGAAAGAAAAATCAATGAATACGTAGGTATCCAAAATATTAATATGTTGGATGTTAATCGAAATTTCGATCACAAAAGTGTCATGAGCAATATAATGACATTTTGAAGTTATTGTACTGCCATTATAATATATTGAATAATACAGATACAAGCACCAGAATACAAAACCATAAACAGTAATGTAGTTTCAGATACAATATAGTACTTTGTGTGTGTATGTATATTATATATATAGACTATAAAGTAATTCAATGAATCTGGTCCCTGATTTGAGGCTTTATATCTTCTAACTAAATCAATAGACCAATCTAGTCGTAGGCTTTCAATTCATATAACAAACTAACGTATCATGTTACATTAAATTACTTGTTTTGAAGAATTTCAATACAACATATCAGTAACGTTTTAGATTCTAAGAACTCTTATTTTAACGCTAATTTCAATTTGTGCATTCAAGTTTCTTGATAATTACAAATCTGGTATGAAACACTCACACAACTTTCTCTTGCCAATGCTAATAATGAACAATATAACCTAACATTAGAAATAAACAAAAAACTAACCTCAATAAACATAATCTAATTTTTTAATCATGAGTGAAAGACGCAAAATGAAAATCAACCTCAGTTTAGCTTAAAAATACGGAAAATCACTCTTTCACGCTAAACAAGGCTCTGTAGAGAAAAATGCTCTAAATAAAAGTTGTAGATCTTTTAATTTTCTATAAATTTAATTACATATACTTTGTCGTAAAATGCATGCTAAAGCTGCAATCTTTAAAAAAAATCGATTTTTTTACCCGTTTCCGTGAGAAAAAAACAGAAAATCGCTAATTACCGCTTAACGAAGTGTTATACATAAAAATGTGTATAATAAAAATTGTAGGATTTTATATTCTCTGCAACTTTTATTATATACATTTTTTCGCTAAATTGTATATTAGTCGCAATTTAAAAAAAACAATTTTTTTACGAGAAATCAACCTTCCAAAGAATTTCAGCAGACATGGCGCCTACCCTATCTTGTAGAACATATAAAAGTAAATGAGGCGATTTTCAAACTCGTAGGAGCCGTTTTTGAGAAAATTGCAAAAAAGTGAAAAATGACAAAAATAAACTACTACTTCCGGTTGACCGATTTTGATGAAAAAGTTCGTGTCGGGTCCTCTAGTGGTATCTAACTTAAGTTTCATGTTTCAGTTCGTACGATTTTCCGTCTTGAAATATTCTTTTCGCACGCACGCACGCGCGCGCACAAACATACACACACACAAAATTGCTAAAAACATTTGAGTTCAGGGGTCTGAAAAGTGTAGATCCGGTGAAAACTCGATTTCGAAAAATCGACATGAAAACAATAGACTTCTTTCCTTCCTATATATTCATATAGGCAAGGAAAAGTAAACATTAAATATTTTCATATTATTTGCGAGGTATATTCGGGTAAATACGAATAAATTTAAAAAGTAAAAATTCTACACAGAATTTTATGTTTTTCCAGATATTAAATAATTTGAAAGAAGGCTATGCTGATAGAGCTGAGGTCATAAATTCGCTTTTACGAGTATTTCAGTTGATTAACTTTAATTTTATAATTTTTATAGTATTAAATTTTTTAATGGCGTCTTCACAGAGCAATAATATTCAACTAATAAACCGACCTATTAAAAACCATTGGTTTCATGAACAAAACGTTCTGATAAAACACTATAAAACGTATAAAATTGTGGAAGTGGTAAATGGAAAATTATTTTTCAAGGGATTTCCCAATGATATAGGTTATGTAACTTTAGTAAAATAACACTCCGGTAAATCAGTATTTGTGAGGCAGAGATTTGACCCTTATAAACAGTTTACCAGCTTTATGACCGTTACATCGGAGGAACATAAATTCCTTACCGATTTTTTTCAACAGAATTCTATTATCACGCTCTAGTACATTCTGATATTTTGAAGTAAATAAATAAACATTTTACTCTTTTGGTTTGGTTTTTGAACTTTGTTAATAAATAAGTTGTGGGTATTAAACAAGCCCTTGTATAATTTCAATAAAGGTTTAGGTCTAATTATAACTAAATATTTTATACTTAATCTGCTATAGTATTAAGTATAAATGTATTGCGATCGTGAAAATTTTTCAGTTCCCTGATACCGACTGATTGATCCCATAAAACCCCTGAATACAGTAAGTTGGGTTTTTTTTAGAAGGATGCCCTTCTGTATTTTGTGTGTGTGTGTGTGTGTGTGTGTGTGTGTGTGTGTGTGTGTGTGTAATTTTGAACTAAACATTACAGTTTGATTGGCTAATTTCAGGAATTAGCCTTTTAGATAAAAAATTAAGGATACATAATTCAATTAAAAAATACTGAAGTATAATTTTCTCTAAAACGGCTCTTAACGATTCTGGTTAAACCTGTAAATTCTTTTGGAGCGTGGAGCTCGAATTTCTTCACAATTCGGTTTTTCCGTACTTCAATATTTTTTATAAAAAAATTAACGAAAATTTAAAAAAATATAACGTTATTTTTTAAACTTTAATGTCTAAAGCTTTATTTTAATACAAAGAGCAATGTTATGTTGTAAACTACATCAGAATTTTTTTTTAACGTCGCATCAACTACACTGGTCATTAGCGACGACGTTGGGTTGTAACTTTGTGTGTAATGAAGGATGAAATGATTTTTTTTTTGCAACGTATGAAAATATGCCGTGCCTGAGCGGGATTCGCACCCACGACCGCATGATGAGTGGCGAGCACGTTACCAACTACGCCAATGCGGCCTGCACCTGCACATCAGAATTTATTTTTCAAAATTATAGCCTTATTTTTATAGATGAATTGCGCTATATAAGAAAATTAATAGTGTAAATGTCATTGTCACTAAATTCATGTCATTGTTTTGTATGATGCACACTGGCGACAAAGTGAGATTTAAAATGCATTTTTGATAACCTGGGTGGTACTTTTTATTTATTTCAAATTGCATCAATTAGGTAATAAGCAACTACTTTGGTTTGAGGGACAGTGGGTTCAAAAATGTAACAATTCTTCCGATTTTAAGCTGAGAATCGAACCCTGGACCTACCGTCTGCAGTGTGGCACGCTAACCACAGCGTCACGGAGTCGGTCAACAATATATTTTAAACATGTAAAAAATTACCTGGAAACCGTTAATAATTTTATTTTCTCTCTGATGTTGGAAATTTCCCGTGTGAAGCACAGGTGTAAAATTACTAATTAACTTTTATTTAAAAGATTGATGTAAAATTTATTTTGGAATAAAATAAGATTTTTACGTAGAAAATGTTTGGGGGAATTATTTTCTAACTAAGATATATTTCGTAGAATCGTTCATCTGTTTTCAGAAAGCAAGTAATTACTTTTTCATTATTTTACCGGGAATAATAAGCAATAGGTACGGAAATTGAATCTCAGTTCTATTTCCCGTTTTCATATTAATTTAAACTGGAATAAATTACCATTGTAAAATTGGATAAATAGTGCGGAAAACCGTACTAACATTTTTGTTAAACTTTAAACATTTTTTCTTCTTTCCCGGGTGTCCCTCGATCGATTCCCAATTAGGTTTAACATTTTTTCATCACTTATTTTCATTGCGTCGCCGATCATCGTCTGCATTAGTAGTTTTGTACAAAACAATCGGATATTAAACAAAAAATTTAAATAGTAAGTTAGGCCTACTACTACTACTAATATTTTATGACAGGTTCTGAATTTTGAATCCACAACTTGTAACCTACTTATGTGGCAGCGTGGACCGATTTTAATGCGAATTTTACCAAAATAATTTAAAAAATAATACAAACAAAGCTTATAGCTTAATCAAAGGTTATGGCATTCAGGGGGAAGTATACCACTCGTTCGAAGATTGTATTAGACAATGTAGTATTAGATCAAGTGTCTCACCGTAACTATATGGGCGGCGATGTGAGCTTTGATAGGGAATTGGATGTGGAAAAAACATATCAAGTTATTTGTGGTACCATTAACTGGGTAACAGAGCTAAGATGAACAGAGACAATAGTGAAGTTCTACAAAGTAATGGCAGCCCCAGTCCTTCTTTAAGGAAGTGAGTCATGGGTTACCACGAAACGCCAAGAACGTCGGATCCAAGCAGCTGAAATGAGGTTTTTAAGAAGTTTGAAGGGTTGCTCGAGTCTGGATCTAATACATAATGAGGAAATTAGATCTGAGTTGGGTGTATTTAGTCTGAATGAATAAGTGTAAGAGTACCGCAATCAATGGAGGTAATATTTGGAACGTATGCCAGGGGATAGAATACCCTTCAAAGTTACGGAATATGTTCCAGTTGGAAGAAGGGAGATGGGAAGACCTCGAAGAAGATGGAAGTAGTCGAGATGTACGGGTTGGAATATCTCGTGTTTGTGTATATGTGCAGGATTGTATGCGAGTTCGGAACAGGCTTATGCCTAACCCTTGATAGTAAGAATAAGAAGAAGAACTTTTAGCATCTTTCATTTCTGTTATGTATATTTTTCAGGGCATTTGTTACATAGGTATTTGCAAAATCCTCTTCGAGATAGTTGAGAACACCTTCGATTATAATTTTGAGCCCAATTGCTGCAGTAGTTTCGGTTTCAGGCGTTCATGATTTATGTGAACATTTTTATAAATCTCTGTTTCAACAATTTTTTTCAATCACAGTACTTTCCCACTGTATAGTACAAAAACACGAGAGAAAATAATACGCATAATGTTGTCACATTTGTCCACAACTCGAAATATTTTTACGAAGATTCACTCGTTTATTTTTAAATTTTATTTTGGGATCTTCATAGCTACTATTAAATTTGTTTACTAACTTTTTTATTTTGGTGACAAGTTTTTGAACTCTTCTGTTTGATGTAACTATTTAAATAAATACTGAACTGTACTACTAAGTTGTTTAAATGTTTTCTCGTAGTCATTAAAATGTTAAATAGTTTTAATGTCAGTGTATTTTATAAAATTTATTATTTTAATTAGTTAATAAAATTATATATATTTAAAAATGTCTCTCTCGAAGTCAAATTATGTATAGTATAAAGTATAACGATGGTACAAAATCTTTAATTTTAACTTATTTTTACGTTTCATGTACTCTGAAGCCAAAGAGTGTTTTAAAAGAATTTTTATCATTTCGTAAATAAGCGTACGCTTTTGTATGCATATATGTCTTAATTCTTTTTTTTAAATCCTTTGTGTACGTTGCGATCCGTTCAATTTTAGAACAATAGGTAACCCCATGACCCAATGAAAAAAGGATGATATGTATGACCTGTAAATGAAGTGTATTTTTGTACAGACTTAGGATGACCATTCCTGAGAGAGTTTGGTTAATTGAATCCCAACCATCAAAGTACACCGTTAACCAATATCTATCTAGTATTCAAATCCGTATGCGGGATTTCCAAGTAAATGTAAAATCACGTGTGCTTGTGACTAGTTGATAAAGTGTTTGATGAAATTTTGGACGAATTTCGCCGAAGTCTGTGTGATTTTTTTACCAATATTAAGGGGTGCTTGTACTACAGAGTGATTTTTTATTCCTGTTATCCAATTGTTAATGTCTGGTAATTTTTTTCTAAGAAAGGGAAATTTTGTTTTGTGACACAAAGTTGGTAGCCCTACTCAACCGGTATAGATACGGCAGTGTGAGTTCATTCTTCTTGAGCTGTGTAAAATTTTGTGCCGTTTCCGGTCATGTTACGAACAGAATGTTTTGTACCCTAGAACAACGGGTTTTCATTCTTGAACAATATTTTGCTACGAAATCGTACACAAATGTATAAACAAATGTAATAAACATTTTAAATTAAATTTTTGGTGTTCCTCCATCTGAAAAATCTCAATTTCTAGGCTAAAAAACCGATTTCGAGAGACATGTTTGCAACAGAAAACGTAGTGGTCGACCAACTCTCTTGACAGATGACGTTAAAATTAATCGCTTGTTTAAATCAGGAGGCTGAAGCTCTGGACTAATCGTATGCGATACGGATACAATTAAAATTTTTTTACCAGCTTTCTGAACACTCGGATATGACAAATCAACTTGCCAGGAAAGTTTTCGTAAATTTTTATGTAGAGAATTGAGCAATCTAGTTTTCACATTCTCTAAAACGTCATCTTTCAAAAGAGTTGGTCGACCACTACTTTTTCTGTCGCAAACACTACCTATCTCTCGAAATCGGTTTGTTAGCCTAAAAATTTACATTATTTTCTGGTGGAGGAACACCAACAAATTTAACTCGAAATTATTCTTTTACACTCGCCTACGATTCGTGGCAAAATATTGTTCAAAAATGAAAAACCTTTGTTCTATGGTAAGATACATCCTGTTCGTAACACGACCGGAAACGGCACAAAATTTTAAACAGCTCAAAGAGAATGAACTCACACTTCCGTATCTACACCGGTTGAATAGGGTTACCAACTTCGTATCACAAAACTAAATTTCTTAGAAAAAGTTACCAGACATTAACAATTGGGTAAGGACTAAAATATTACTCTGTATAAGGCGTAATGTTTTCGACTGGAATTCCTAAATGTGTTTCAAATTAGAATGTTTGGTTGAACCGTAAATTTGGGAACCGTAGATCCAAATAGGTTTCAAAAGAGAACTATATATACGTAATTTTTGTTCCACTAGTGATTTTGATCGTTTGTGAAGTAGGGAATGTACAAATTTATTTAAATGTATTTTATAATGATGTTTTTGACCACCATATAGATTTTATATATAGATTCATTATACTGCATTGTGTTGGCCCTATGTATTTTTTATACTGTATTTAAGTGCGAAAATACTTGGCAACGTTTAGAAATTTTGACCAGCGGAAGAAAAGCATCTTTCCAACCCCCCTTTCTCTTGTTCATCTTCCTCTACTTTATCGTACGCCAGACCGCCATTGCGAAATTCCTGAATGTGTTAGTATGTACCATCTTATTTGAATTTCAAAGTTAACCAGTGTCCAACTGAATTTATTTTTCAAATATAAAATTCTTCAATTTTATGATAATCTCATAATTTTATTTCTGTCTCGTTAATATTTCATTTTTAACATAATATGTGTAATTTTATTTGAATAACTTAAATTCATTTTACGGTTTTTAATTTTGTTGTTTTATTACGGTATATAAATAAATTCATAAAATTTTTATTGGTAAATTTAAAAATAAATAAATAGTATTTCCAAATTGTTATTCGTGGATAGCCCATACATTTTGCCCATAGGGGTAGGTGGAGTTTTAAATTAATTGCACTCGATCTGTTGGTTCCAGGGATACAAAAAATAGTTCTATTTCTTTTCACATAGTCAGCCAATTATATGACTGAACTATTTAAGAACAGTAGAGGTAAAGGTATAAAAGATACTGTTCAAAGTTATCTCCTCTGAGAGTAATGAATTCCACTATACAGCCAGACCTTTGTGGTGAATGAAGTGAAGGTGTCATTTGCAGGGTGGAAAGTGGGTGCTTTTCGGAGGGCTTAGCATGCTGATAAGCATACTCTTTCAACTCAGTGAGGAAGGCAGTAATAAACCACCTTACTTCTCTTTTTTTACTTACTAAAACCTCTAGAGGTTTAAACCAGCCTTTCTGTTGTTGACTTAAACAACAGCCTCTATATGTAGGTATAGGGTATACCGTGCTTCTCAATAAATTTGACGTATAGGGAAATTTACATTGGACAATGTACTGTCAGCATGAATCTTATTATAAGGGTGTAATCTTACTTATATTAGGCCTACTCCAGTCCATTGGAAACAGAATAAAAATTAGTCTACAAAAGATTTTAATAGTTATTAATTTAATTATTAATAAATAAAGACAAAATGTGATTCAAATTCGATGTAGGCCTTCGGGCCAGCCCAGTCAGTCAGCTGGTAGCAAGTCGCTATTAATTGTTAAGTAACACCGGTTGGGCAAGCGACTTTGTATGGTGACCAGCTGACAGTCATCCATGAACAAACTCTACTGGGGGTCCCTGTTCAAACTCATGCCTTATTCACGTCAAAAATACAGCAAAAGCAGCGATCAAATTGGGTAGTTGTCAAAAATGTACAGTTCCCGATAACAAATAAAAGATAAAAAATGCCGGCCGCATTGGCGCAGTTGGTAACGTGCTCGCCTCTCATCATGCGGTCCTGGGTTCGAATCCCACTCAGGCACGGCATATTTTCATACGTTACAAAAATTCATTTCATCCTCATTTACACACAGTTACACCCCAACGTCGTCGCTAATGACCACAGCAGTTGATGCGACGTTAAATAAAAAAAAAATAAAAAAAAAGATAAAAAAAAATTCGATATAGAGTGGTACTTGCATAAGAAAAAAAAGTATTTTTGTAGATATGCTGAGTTCAATCATAAACTGTTATTAGTTTAAAGTAAGTCTGTTTAATATTTACCATACCCAGATCTCGAACGAACCTAGGCTTTAGGTGTTAAGATACATTAAATAGTGTTTTCTTCTAAAAAAATTGGTGTGAATCACTCACACACTTTCTCTTGCGAAACCGCTAAACTAAGCGTTATACAAAGAATTGTTTAAAATTAAAGTCGTAGGTTTTATTAAATTTTCTACAACTTTCATTGCATACACTTTTGCGCTAAAATTCTTATTAAGGCTGAAACCTTAAAAAACCGTTTTTTCTATGAGAGAACAGCCTTCCCAAGAATTTCAGCAGAATGGCGCCTACCATATCTTCTATAACATAAGAAATGTAGTAAATGAGGCGAATTTTTAAAAAATCGTAGGAGCCGGTTTTGAGAAAATGACAAAAAATTGAAAAATTACACGAATAAATTACTTTTTCCGGTTGACCGATTTTGATGAAAATGTTTTTGTCGGGTCCTCTAGTGGTAGGTCTACCTAAACTTAAGTTTCAAGTTTCAAGTTCGTACGATGTTCCTTTCTTGAGATATTCCGTTCAGACACAGACACACAGAAACACACACAGACCAATCCCTAAAAACATGTTTTTTTTTGGTTCAGGGGCTCTGAAAACGTATCCGGTGCGAAATCGACATGAAAACAATACTTTCCTTCCGATATATTCATATAGGAAAGAGAAAGTAAAAATTAGTTTAGTTTATTTAAAGACGCATCGACAGCTTGGTCATGAGCAACTATTGTGGGTTTTGGTACGGTAACTGTGTTTTTTTAATTTGTTAAAATTTCCAGATCCTAGCAGGGAATCGAACCCGGGATCTTTTGCTTTGTAGGGTAGCGCGCTAATCACTACACAACGGAGGTGATCACATAGAAAGTATATCTGTATAAATTATAGATAAATAATTAAGATAAAATAAATAATATATAAATAATAATATAGATAAATAGATAGATAAAATAATTATAGATAATTTACAAAAGATATAAAGTACTGGAATTTCTTTCATTAAAATTTGTATAGTTTTTGTCGTTTGTCTTGTAAAGTTTTAGTATTACACAATACTGCTTACCTATATTTTGGGCGCTAGTGATTGATATTCTGGAATTTTATTTCTTTTAATAATAAATTAATTTATTACATTCTAAGAATTTCACCAAAGACTTTCATGTTATATATTTTTTTTGTGAAAGTTCCGCTAAGCTTTTTGTATTCTATTCTTACAGATTATTAATTGTATATCAATTGTTTGTAACTGCGAACTAAGTCTGTTTGTTAAAAAAAACACACATAAAACACAATGGTGTAAGAAAATTTTCACTTCGTTTTACTTGATAGAAAAATAAACAACCGGAAGAAAATAGGTCGATTTTCTTTTTACTTTTTTTTTATTAACGGTGGTTTTTTCCATCGACTAATTTTCGATGAAAAGAATATAATAGAAGTGAAAGTATTGTACGTGTTTAAATTAGCCTGTTTTATTTATACACACGATTCCATTGAAAATGCGATCTTGTTTGTTGTTAAAAAATATTTATTCTTTTTCTGCAATTATTTTGGGTTAGAATATTTTTAAATAGATAATGAGCTAACTGTTAAGGTAAATCATGAATTTTCTTTTGATCGATTCACTTTACTAATTTCAGTTCTATTAAAGTACTGTTATATTAGACAAACTATTTCCATAAAAAGTATCGTATTTTACTAAATAAATTTCCGACAGTTATTCCTTTTTTCATGAGTTAAATTTAAACAACCAATTATTTTAACGAACATGTAAATTACTCGTCCATAATTTATCGGTAGCCTAACTTGTAAATGTAACTAACGGTAGATAGTAGGTTTTATTTTTTACTTATGCTGGATTATGAGTGAGGAAGGCAATTGTAAACACCTCACTCCTCGTATACAGTAAAGACTTTAGAGTGGTTCTCAATGGGTGTGCCGCGAAACATCAAAAATAAGTTAAAGAAAAATAATTCTGCTTCTTATCACGTAGTCAGCCAACTATATGACTAAACTATTTTAGAACAGAAGAGGTAGAGGTGTAAAAGACACTAGTCAGAGTTATCTCCTCTGAGAGTAATGAATTTCACTCTACAGCCAGACCCTGTGGTGAATGAAGTGTTGTTGTGTGTTGTTTAGGTCATCAGCCGAAAGGCTGGTTTGAACCTGTAGAGGTTTTACTAAGTAAAACAAGGAGTGAGGTGGTTTACCATTGCCTTCCTCACTGAGTGAAAAATTACGCTCATCAGCACGTTGGGCCCTCTGAAAAGCACAGATTTTCCACTCTGCAAATGACACCTTCACTTCATTCACCACAGGGTCTGGCTGTATAATGAAATTCATTACTTTCAGAGGAGACAACTCTGATTAGTGTCTTTTGCACCTCTACCTCTTCTGTTCTTAAATGATTTCAGTCATTTAATTGGCTGACCATGTGATAAGAAACAGAACTATTTATTTTAGCCCTGCAACGGACAGATTGAGTGTAAATAAATTGACACTCCACCATTGTGTCATTTGCTTAATGGAAAGTGGGTGCTTTTCGGAGGGCCTGGCATGCTGATAAGCATACTCTCAACTCAGTGAGGAAGGCAAATTGTAAACCACCTCACTTTTCGTTTTTACTTAGTAAAACCTCTAGAGGTTCAAACCAGCCTTTCGGCTGCTGACCTAAACATCAACAGCTACATTAGCAAGAAAAAGTCGTGTGAGTGTTTCTCACCAGATTTTTACAGTAGGGTTGAATATAGATATAGTGGTTAGCGCGTTATCCTACTACGCGGAGTTCTCGGGTTCGATTCCCGGCTAGGGTCTGGAAATTATGAAAAGTTAAAATTTATTGTTCCTGTTACAAAACCTAACGTAGTTGTTAATAACCAAACTGTTGGTGCGAGTTTAAGTTAAATTAAAAAAAAGTTACGTAAATGGAAATAAATCCAAAAATAATTTATTACTAATTCTCTCTCCCGATTAAACGACATATGTTACAAAAACAAAGAAACATTAAGATTCTTTGAATTTTGTAAAATAACCAAAAAATCCCATCGTTAATTTCACAATCATAATTAATTAATTTTAGTTAGAAATACTTGTTAAAATTTAAATTATGTACGTAGTACATTGAAGTTACTTTTAGATCAGTTGGGGGTAGGATTCTAACCTTGAACTCAACGTTTTGGCACAAACACCAAGCATACCAAAACTTAGTAAGACGATGTTGTATGTACTTACTTACTCTATTTGTAAATAATACTGAACTCCTAGTAAGATAGCCTCTGCTGCTTACAACTGCTTCTGGCAAATTTACAACTTAATACCCTCAACAGAATGAAACAAAATTAATGTGAACAAACTTATAAAAATAATTTGATAATTTGGCAAGACTTTATCTGTTTTTCGTTTCGTAATATGTATTATTATTAAATCTAAAAAAAAAAAACAAATTTTAAGTCACATGTTTTGAAAACAACTTAAAATATACCGCCTTTTTCATCATCAAGGTTTTATTTTTCTTTGTATGAATGAACTTTAAAATATTGTCAGTTCGCTCAAAGAATTTCACGGAAATGTTTTTGACGAGTGATTATTTTTAAACATCTTTCTTTTGTACTCTGTAACCTTTTGGATGACTTAAAATGCATTTGTCTTTTATGTCACGATGATTTGCACATATTTACCTTGACAAACGGAATTATCTTTAAAAATTTCAGATAGTTGGCTGTGCAAAATCATTTACAACCTCGAGTATTCTAGTGTGCAAACAATAATGTTAGATTAATTATTCTTGACAAACGAGATAGTCACCCGGACGCTTAAAAACAACAAGTCCTTTCTCATTAATCCTCAAGTGTACCAAATTTTACGTAATTTATGATCTGTTCGGATGTTCTATCCACAACAGCTATAATTTTTTTTTGTTTTCATTTACTAGAACGAATCAAGATGAAATGAATTAATTTTAATGCGTTTTTAGCAGAATATCTCAGATTTTCTGCCAGTAAATAACAAAAAGATTTTCTTGAAACTTATTACAATTAATTATTTATTTGAAACAATTATTAATTACGATTAGATTACTTCAATTAAATTTATTACAAAATTTAAGCTCAAACTAAACGTGTCTATAATTAAGACTGCAATAACAAACCATCAAAACTTTACCTGTCCACGACCACTTCCTACTACGCACACACACTATTAACGTAATTCAAAACTGGTCTCGTAACGACGCTATTTCTAACGGCCTGACAAAACTTTCCATTCACAATTCTGTTACTGACTGACTCACACAAAGGCGCTAAGTGTTTTTATACCTGCGGTCTGATAGTTTCTCATAACGATCTAGAACATTGTAGAAGGAATCAAAATATAAATAAACATTTCTACTTGTTTCAATATCTGAGAATTTCTATTCTAAAATACGTAAAATGAAAGAAGCCGGTGTTTGGAACTGTGTATCTCACCAAGTAAAAAACATAAAAATCTTAGGTACGGCTCGTTTTTAAGCGTGATTTTTTTTCTGTTTTATTATTCGTATAAATTACGATACACGAGGGTGTATTAGGAATTTGCTGGTGATTTGGCAACAAAATATCTCAAGGATAATCACCTCACACTGCCATATCTATACCGGTTGACTAGGGGTACCAACTTCGTGTTTCAAAACAAAATTTCCCTTTCTAAGAAAATAATTACGTACATTAACATTTGGTTGTGCCCTTAACAGACAGGTGTAGTGTCAATTTATTTACACTCAATCTGTCCATTGCAGGGCTAAAATAAATAGTTCTGTTTCTTATCACATGGTCAGTCAATTAAATGACTGAATCATTTAAGAACAGAAGAGGTAGAGGTGTAAAAGTCACTAATCAGAGTTATCTTCTCTGAAAGTAATGAATTTCATTGTACAGCCAGACCCTGTGGTGAATGAAGTGAAGGTGTTATTTACAGAGTGGAAAATATGTGCTTTTCAGAGGGCCCGGCATGCTGATAAGCATACTTTTCCACTCAGTGAGGAAGGCACGGTAAACCACCTCACTCCTCGTTTTACTTAGTAAAACCTCTACAAGTTCAAACCAGCCTTTCGGCTGTTGACCTAAACAAACAACAACAACATTTGGTTAACAGGACTAAAAAAATAATGCTGTACAATACACTATTACTAAGAATAATGTATTCCCTTAGCCATTTCTAGAATATTCTGTCTATCCTGGGATATCCTAGAGTATTCTATTTGTAGAATAGTTTGTTTACATGTTTTAAAATTAATTATACAATGTTACATTGGAATCTTTGAATAAAGCAGATACCATATTCAGGATACGAAAGTGGAGCAAAAATGTCCTAAGTTTATTAAATAAATATATAGATTTCTCAGACCCTGAAATAATCCATTAATATTTTCCTCCCATCAAAGAAACAAAATAAACTGCAATTCGTAAGTGCGAAGGCATTTACTTATGGGCCACTTGGTCAATTTTAAAAACCCTGGAAAGGTTTGTTTATACAACCTGAATTTCCAAATTTCATTCCAGTCGCTGTAGCAAGTTTGGTCATAAATGTCTCATTATTTTGGTTAACTTTAATAGGGCGTAAATTGTATATCTGAAAATTTCGTGGTGATTTCTGTTGTATACAAAGAAATTGATTTAAAAAAAATTAAAACTTGTCAGTGGATTTCTTGGTGGAAGTGATTATATAAAAAGTTAAAGTTAATGTCAGCAAAGTATTTAATATTTGTTTGTTTTGTTTGGCAATTTCGCTTAATTATTTAAGAAACAAATATTGATATTGCGAAGCGGAAAAAATAAATAAGATATGACAACCCCGTAACTACGTGTAATTGCTTTTTAAAAAAATTATTAGATAAACAAATTTAGTTCTAAAAAGAATTACTAATTTAGTATTTAGTGGGTAAACTACTTCGTCGTGGAAATATTTTCCTGCGCAGTTTGGGGTTGATTTATAATACATAGTTACTGCTTACGTGCAACTTTTTAAAAATATTTTAGGAACTATTTGCGAAATTAAGATGTAAACTGCAATAAAATCTAACGTTCATGTTATTCTACGTTTCAAGAAAATAAATACTGGGTTGTTAAAATCGCTTAATGTATTTTGTGCTTGTTGATAAGGTTCATGGTAGTGATAAAGGTGAAGTTAGCGTGCGTGTAGCTTTGTTTTGGTCTGACGTCACGGTGTCACGTGATACTATTGACCGACCGTTTTCCTCCCACTCTGTACAGTTAACTGGGACAGTGCATTTTCACCAGCTGAGCGCTTGAACGTGTGCCCGCAAACCTTTTTGCGTATTACATTTTGTTTTCAATGTCTTCAATGTTTTGAATTTATTCTCCCATATAAGAAGACATTTATTATTCAATTTTATGATTTTTTTATTATATTAAGTTATCTTCTGAACGTTTTGTTTATTCCCTGACGTACTCGGATATGCTCGGGAAAACATATCTATTTTTAATTGTTTACTTGACTAATTATGTTTGTAACCATTTCTTTACAATATCTAAACTTTTAAGTGCCCTGGAATTCTTAAATTTCAGATAAATCGATGTATGAAATTGCCATATCAACGGCGCCACGAACCCTAGAAAGATTTAAGTTTTTATATCTGCCTTATCTTCTGAATGACTCCACGAAAAGACTTCTTCTGTCATTTATCTTCTATGCTTCTATAATAATAGCATGCTCCGTGCGGCATCGCACGCGAAACGTGTGTAGGGCCTAATCAATTTTTTTTAATAAATATGTAGCAGAAATTGTGTAGCTGCTAGATCTACTGTATACTACATCGTGCGCGCGCGCGCACACACACACACACAACGTTTTGATAAACTTCCCGCGTACGTCTCTCTCTAGTCTTTATAGTAAGTAAGGTCTTCAATAATAATGTACACTCATACACACACACAGGCGTACAAAAAACGACGTTTTGATCATTTCCCCCCCCCCCGTATTTCTCTCTCCTTCATTAAATCCCTTCATCTATTTCAACAGCAATACGTATCACGTGTATACACACACACGCACGCACGCACACACACACACACACACACACACACATTTATGAAAATCTTCATTAGGACCTTTTGGGTTATGATTTTTGAAAATTTAAAAATTAAATGTTGCTGTGAATACAAATACGAATATGCTGTCAAAATTTCATGAAAATCCGTTCAGTAGTTTTGGAAATTAGCCTACACAAAAATACACGCTTTGTCTTTACAATAGTGTAGATTATAAAGACAAACCGTGTTTTTTTTTTGTGCAGACACAAAATACACAAAAATACGTGCATGAAGTGAAGGTGTCATTTGCAGGGTAGAAGTGGATGCTTTTCGGAGAGCCTGGCATGCTGATAAGCATACTCTTTCAACTCAGTGAGGAAGGCAATAGTAAACCACCTCAATCCTCGTTTTTATTTAGTAAAACGTCTAGAGGTTCAAACCAGCCTTTTGGCTGTTGACCTAAACAACAAAACATCTTATTACGAACGAAACGAGATTATTCACAATGACCTGAACGTTCCTTGTGTATTCGACACAATAAAACAGTACTATCAACATTTTCACAGAAAATTAGCTAGACATTAAACCGATTGGTTCAGTTACTTTACCGGAAACCCCTCCCAGAACGCTAAAGAGAACTTGGAACAGAGATTTGTTGTTACCCTAATAAAAAAATTAATAAAAACAATTCAGATGACTGTAAAATAACTAATATACTCAGATTCAAAATTCCATTAGTAAAATAAAAACCAAGAATCTTCATCAATGGGTGGTCGCTTCCTCAAGACGTTCATGTTATCATTTGTATCATTATCACCTTCAGCACATTTGTAATTGTAATTTATTGTACAGACACAAATAAATAATATATTAAAAAAATTGCAACTACTTGTCCCTGAGGGATAAGTACTCTTCATCAGTATATACTTTCCCAAATAAGTACAGTTTTACCTAATGGTTTGTTAACCCAATTTTAACCCAGCATCTTTAAGGCTTGCAATAAACACGCGAAACACTGTCTTAATTGCTGCTATTCTATGGATAGAAAGTAAACAAGTAAAAAAATGTATTAAGTAATATATATTAAACAAAGAGTTTCATTTGTTCTTTATGTATATTATTTCTAAATCTCGTTTCTTTGTTACAAGGTTAAACCGACTTATCTTTTTATAATATTTTACCGTTTTTCATGTTCAAGGTTAATAAAAAAAAAAAAAAAAAAAAAAAAACAAGTATGTTATATAGCTTACGTAATTACTGTGTAATTTGATTCTATATTAATTAATCCTTGATCTGGTAATTAAATTAATATATCAATTTTTTTAGGGTAAAATATTTTAAGTGATTTTTTTTTCTTATAGGTCCCGTTTTGTTTTTATATAACCATATGTTTTGTCATATTTTTGTATTATGTCTTTGTTATGTTGTAATAAAAAAGTACGGTGAATAATTTTATTACGAACAACTTACTATCCCTGGGTAGCGATGCACTTATTCCGACTTTTATTTCATGATTGGAAGGCTTGTTTCGGAAGGACTTTCAACTGTTTCATCGTGGCTCTTTCATTATCGGGAAAAGTGTCAAAACGTTTTCCTTTCAAGCCGGTTTTTATTTTTGGAAAAGCCAGAAGTCGCATGGTGCGGTAAGTAATAAACAACAAATTTTTGTTGTTTGTTTAATACTTGCTGTACCTTTCGCGCGCTCCTACGCCTACGAAAATCGAATTTAAAGAAAACTCGTTACAACAATTCGTGCTCATTTTTTATTTTAAAAAAACATGTTTCTTGTTTTCAGGGGGTCTGAAAACGTGTAGATCCGGTGAAAACTCGGTTTTAAAAAATCGACATGGAAACAATACTTTCCTTCCTGTATATTCATATAGGCAAGAAAAAGTAAAAAACATGTGTTTTTATTGTCCTCCATTTATTCTAATATTGTAAAGACAAAGCGTGTTTTTTTGTGTGCAGGCTAATTTCCAAAACTACTGAATGAATTTTCATGAAATTGTGACAGCATATTCGTATTTATATTCACAGTAACATTTTCTTTTTAAATTTTCAAAAATGATTACCCTAATAAAAAAAACAATCATAGAAAAACCATTTTTTTTATTTATTTTTTTTCATAGGAAAACCATTTTGACTTGTCATTTTTTTTTTTGGCCCTAATAAAGATTTTCATAAATAATATGTATGCGTGTGTGTACATGTGAGTAGTTATTGCTGTTTAAATAAATGTAGGAGTTTGATGATGCCTAGGGATGTACGCGGGGAAAATTATCAAAACGTCGTGTGTGTGCATGCGCGCGCGCGCGCTGAAGTATATTATACAGTTGATCTAAGAGCTAGACAATTTCTGTTACATATTTACATAAAAAAAATTGATTAGGCCGTACACATGTTACGTGTGCGAAGCTGCGCGGGCCATGCTAGTTTTAAATATCTCTCTTTTAAAAGTCGAAGATCTAATTTTTTCTAAAGCACAAAAACAATATTTAAGACCCTAACTTTCTTTCTACTGATCAGATCGAAGTTTTCAAAAGCTTTAAAACCTGTTCCAGAAACTGAGTGATCTATAAAAAGAATTTTATTTAAATCGGTTGAACGGTTTAGGAATACATAAGGGAAGACTCAGCAGTTTGTTCTTAAAAATGTTTTTTTCTATATTTTTGACCACACCTTGTAAATGGTGGTTTTCACTAATTTTATTTACTGTACTGTGTTGTACTGACAACAAACTTGTATATTACGCTCTAAGGGGGAACAGTTAGTGGAAAAATATTTAGACATTTTTTATCCGTCAGAATTTCCTCGTCTCATTGAAGTGTATTGGTATTCTAAATTATATATAAATATAAAATATATATTTTTATTCCTAATGTGTTTCCGTTGCAATTTGTTCAATTTAAAATGAATTAGCAACCTCATGACCCAATGAGATGAGAATAATATGTCTAACAAGTAAATGAGGTGTTGTATTGTTCAGACTCGGGACGACCATTCTTGAAAAAGTATGATTAATAAACCCGAACCATCGAAGTACACAGGTAACCATTGTATAGTATTCAAACCCATATAAAATTAATAACTACCTTAACCACGATTCGAACCATAGCACCACCTTCGTCTGTGAAAATCAGCTGTTAAACAGCTGACTTGCGGCTGCGACTTTACCACTGTACCAACCTAGTGGGTTATCCTTTTTTTAGTAAACATTTTTAATAAATTATTGGTTTATTTTTTTTGTATAAAATATTAATAATATTTCTTTTTGTTTCAGTCTTTCCAAGGCAGTCAGGGTCGAGCTTATCTTTTCAATTCTGTGTAAGTATTTTATTGTATTCAATATCAAATTATTGTGGGTAGCAAACTACACTTATTTTCTCACAAACAAAAAATAAAGTGAATCCAAGCAGAGCACGGTGTATAAATGTATTAGAAATTTATTTAAAAAATTTAAATTGTATGTTGGGTAGTGATAAATTGATAAATCATGTGTTAAATAAAACAGCTGATTTTAACCCTTCACAGTTTATTGACGGATATATCTGCGAAAAGATTTTTTTTTTGTTTTATTTTAATTAAAATTTTTTTTTCGTCCAGGAGACTCCAGGAGGAGTATAGGACATGTCAGTTATAACACCTGAAATACATATAAGAATCACACAATGTATCACTACTATCAAGAAAGAAATTCTTGTACACTATAAAAAGTTTCACCAATCAAGTAATTTTACAGATTTTTTTTTAAAGGAATACAAATTATCACAACATTTTAAAAATTGGGGTAATTTATTCATGAATTTTCTCCCTGCATAAGTAGGTTTTTGTTCAAACAATTTTGTGAAGTGATATAAGCCACATAATAATCATTTCTGTTTCTCAAGTTATGATTGTGAACATTGAAATATTGCGTAAAATTATTTTGCTTAATATACATAATGACCTCAAAAATGTAGAAAGAGGGAACTGTAAGCATCTGTAAGATCTTTCTCACAGGTCATTCTACGGATAAGTGGTTATCCGTACAGTATTGAATGGTTATGGTTGTTTAGTGGATATATCCACACATTTACAAATTAAATAAAAAAAGATTTTGTCTAAAATTTGTCTTAATACTCATCAAAATTATGCCAAAATATCGAAATATTCCACAAAATTTTCACCTGCAGAAGTTGAGTTGACAGCAATTCCCGCCAGTGTTTTCTGGCTATTAACAGGTTGGTGTTCCATATGAGACGCGCTTCCTCTGTTTGTTATTACGGATGCGCATTACGTTCGTCCAGTTTAGTCATAAAACTTCTTTAAACAATTTTTGTACTTGTATATTTGTTTTCTCTTTTTACTCAGCAATTAAACTTACAAATAATTTTTTGAAAATATATGTGATATAATTTGCATGTATTGTTAGCTTATAAAAACAGTTTTTTATTCAGGAAAACATATTTTTCTAAAAAAAAATATACCCCAATTCATAATTAAATGCATTTGTGACATGAAACTAATTCCATTCACAAAGGGTAAATACAATTTAAATCTACATTGAAAAATAAAAATGTTTGCTGAAGAAAAACAAATCAAAACTGAATGGTATTCTAAAAATAAAATATTTTTCTTTATAACTAAAGAAAGTTGTACGTGTTGATTTGATTCTTATGTAATAGACTTGAAGTTCAGTTCGTTTCTTTAATTACATGCTTTTTTTAGTACATGAAGATAGTCCAAATATAATACTGTTTCATTTTGTAAGTCTTCTTGCTGGTTAACAGAAAGTTGAAATTGGTTTTAATAAGGTTTCTTTTGTACATCGCACACATTTTTCTTTTATATGAAACATTTACTTGATGCTTTTCAGTGATTCTATTGATTCGTAATTATTTGTTGCCTGACTTCAATTTCAATTAAGATTTTATGGCTTTTTCTCGGGCTCAAAAGGTTTCTTTGTAATTTTTTATTTTTTTACCTTGTAAATACGTATTTGTTTGTTATACTCTTTTTTACTTTCTTTTATGAGTATATAAAAGCCCTATATGAATATATATGGAAGCAAAGTATTGTTTTCTTGTCAATTTTTCAAAATTGAGTTTTCATATCTTAAGACATCAAGGTATTGAGATGGAGGTTACATTAATGGAGTAAATTTTAGGGGGAGGCAAAGGTATTTTATTTAAAGAAAATTAAAAAAGATGTAGGGTGTTACAGGGATGTAGATATGAACGACTTGCACAAGATAGAACTGGAATCGCTGGACTAGATCTGGACTAGCTTGGAGAACTGGATCAAACCAGTCGAGAGACTAATGACAAATAAAATGTAACATGGAACAAAAGATTTTTTTTATATTTACATGTTTAAAATTTAACAATTTTAAATTAACTAAGTTTAATTAATAGTTTAGTTAGTTTAATTAATTAAGTTTAACTAATTTTAAATTAGCTGATTTAAAAATTAACACTTTGGCATATTCACTGTTTATTTTTGGACTAATTCATGTATCTTCCTACGATTTACTCACCTGTATAAATGTCTAGTAACTGGATTGGCTTTAAGTAATTTTGCCAATGAAATCTGTGTCATTTTACGTATCTTCTGATCTTCATGACTCATAATCTCTCAGTCCCCTTCCTGACGTAACTAGGCGCATTTACTGTATGATACAGTACTTTTTTGAAAATGCTGGATTGTATTAATTTTTTATACTGGTTTGGTTGCCCTGTGGTGTAATAGTTAGCAAAACTGGTTTCTACACCAGGGATCCTGGGTTTGATTCTTGGTCAGGTCTGACTTTTTTATCACTCATTTTTATCTATCACCCTTCATTGTCTGGATCAGTGTTTATGAGCATGATAATCGAGAGATAAAACAAGAAAACAACCAGTTTCAGAGTTAAGCTCTGGATGTTTTTTGAATAATTTAAATCCACAAAAAGTTAAAGTATGTTACTATATTTTTGTTTCTTATAATTTTTATGTTTTCAGTGTCAATGTTGGCTGTGGACCGGCAGAAGAACGTGTCTTACTTACGGGACTTCATGCAGTCGCTGATATTTACTGTGAATGCTGTAAAACAACACTCGGTTGGAAATATGTAAGCAATATTGTATTATGTAAATTCAAAAGTAAAACTGATATTTTTGGTTAACTTATTTTTTTATCTTACAAATTAATGTTTAAATACTTTGTATTGTACTGTATAAGCGCAGTATTTGTAGGAGTTACGTTCCATTAAATTAACGTGAATGCAGTTGTATCGATCATGTCACTTCAATATGTTGTAACCCTCATTTCTGTCAAAATCAAGATTTTGTGCTTTACTGCATTATTAACAGCAAATATAGGCCCTAACAAAATGTTGTAAGCCACAGTGGGGTATAAATAAATAAATGTATCATAACTATTACAAATAAAAAAAAACTGCGCTCTGTAAAATTTCTATTTTGTGGCTTATGACATATTGAAGTGACAAAGTCGATATATTGTCTTAACTACATGTGGGTCTACAAAAAAATGACACGTCATTACAGGATTTGGCTAATATTAGGAAAATACAGTGAAATAGGAATCTTCCACAGCCACACTATTATATCATAACTCAACTCCCGCAAACAGTTTGTAGCATAGATTTTCAATAGCCAAACTAAAGAATTTAATCGACTCGGAATAAAATTCCTTTATTCATGAATTTATTTCGTATTTTTTCTTTGTAAATCTATATATTTAAATCATAAATCACTTCCTATGTATTTTAAATGGGAATTCTATTAACACCTACTGTCTATAACTTGATGGCCTCCCGCAGAGAGGAGCAGAATCGACCCGCTACTAGCCTTCTCAATAACACTTCATTATGTACCAATAATTCCAGTGTACTAGTTAGTAGCAGTACATAATGAAATGTTATTGAAAAGGCCAGTAGCGGGCTGATTTTGCTCCTCTCTGTGGGATGCCATCAAGTTATAGACTGACTGTACATACAGAGTTCTACCGAACAGATTTTTGCATGGTTTTAAAAAGTATTTTTTCCTGATTTGCCAAAAGTTCTTTATTTGCAATTCATGCTAACATGAGCTTCATTTTACGAAATGAAAAGAGTAAATTTCGTTTATAACGTAGCGGTAATACAGTGTAATGTAATGCGGTTCTCCCACAATTACCCCCTTCATAGCCATATTCCATAAGCATACAGGATATATTTTCTCTCTTCTCATGTCACAACATACTCAGTCAATATGAGACATTGTATTAATGTTGTTTTAGTTAAATTTTCAGCTGTTTAAAACCATTCTTTTCAGGATGAAACTATCGTACTACTATGCTTTAGTCGTTACTCACAGTATTTCTAAGAACAGTTACGTTTGTTGTGTTGTTGTTTAGGTCATCAGCCAAACGGCTGGTTTGAACCTGTAGAGGTTTTACTAAGTAAAACGAGAAGTGATGTGGTTTACCACTGCCTTCCTCACTGAGTGGAAAAGTACGCTTATCAGCATGCCGGGCCCTCTGAAAAGCACATATTTTCCACTCTGCAAATGACACCTTCACTTCATTCACCACAGGGTCTGGCTGTATAGTGAAATTCATTACTTTCAGAGGAGATAACTCTGATTAGTGTCTTTTACACCTCTACCTCTTCTGTTCTTAAATGATTCAGTCATTTAATTGGCTGACCACATGATAAGAAACAGAACTTATTTTAGCCCTGAAACGAACAGATTGTGTGTAAATAATTTGACACTCCACCTGTCTGTTATGGGCAGTTAAGTTTGTCATTAACTTAAATCATTTATTTATTGATAGGGGGTTTGAAACCCAAGAACTTTGTGCAAATTTATTCATGTGGGTCCACTATGCTGGTAAATCTCAATAATCCATCCTGTAGCCTATAAATTATTCAGTCCTCTGCTATAGTATTTAAATTTTCATTGACCAGTTACAGCTAATATATCACTTATTTTTTTACTTATCTACTTTCTACTGACATGTTTCAAAGAAAAACTTTTACGCAGATGACTGGAAGACAGACAGAACATCTTCTGTAAATTTTAATAAATTTTTAAAAAGTTTAGTAATTTTGTGTACTGTAATGAAGGTGCATCCATCAAAATGTGTCGGTAGAACGTTGGATATTATAAAATAAAGGTAAAAAAACACGTTACATAGCAGCTATAATTGGTCAATGTAAAATTAAATATTTTTACAAAAGGATTTGTTTTCTTTGCTTTAAGCTTTTAACTAAATCATTTGTTAGTTGTATGTATGTTTCCAAATTTAAAATAAAAATAAAAAATTTTATTTAAGAAATAATTTTATACCGAGCTATTTTTATTTAAATTTATTAATTACGTTATTTACTGTTAACAGGAACATGCGTTTGAGTCAAGCCAAAAGTATAAGGAGGGAAAATATATTATCGAATTGGCACACATGATCAAGGAGAACGGTTGGGATAACTAGCAGATATGTACTTGCAAATGTACGCTCACGAATCCTGACCTAACATAACATAAACACCAAAAAACAAAATGGAACCAGAAAGACTTTTTAATGATAATTATTATCGCCATTCTAATAATTATTATTATCATTTCGACATCGGCAACTGTGATATTGCGAATATGAAAAATAATATAAAATGCAATATTACAAATTGCGATTTATATTATATTACGATTGTACAGTGCTACGTTATTATAATGTTAACGTCGTTTATTACATCGCGCTGTCGTCATAAAAAATTTAAAAAATGGCCGTCTAATTTAATACAACCCCCTTGTAATTTAAGTTCGATCGTTGTTAAAATATAATAAAATTCGCTACTTTGACATTTTTGAGAATTAGTTTTTCAGCTTTTAATTTAGAGTGATCCGGATGTATTATGTTATTTTATAAATATTATTATTATTATTATTATTAAGTAATAATTATTAAGTGATTCTTTTGTAATTAATTTTATTAAAATCTATTTTTAATTTTCATTTGTAAATGCCTTTAAATATTTTTAAAAACATAACATAATTAATTTCAACTAAATAAACAGTTTGTCAGCGTGTGTTTTATTTTAATTTTAACGTTATTAACTAAAATAAATAATCATGACTTTATTTTTATTTATTTATTTATTTAATTATAATTAATTAATATTTTGCTCAATTAAAAGTTTTATTTTAATGCACATGTATTCTGTTAGTTTCATATGTGCATAACAATATTGATGACTTCATGTTATTTTTTAAAATTAATTAATTAATTAATGCTGACTAGTTAGTTTTTTTGACAATAATTATAATTTGAAACTGTAAAATACTCCATCTGTATTGCAATAAAGAAGAGCTTAAATATATTTCAGTTATTTTAGTATCAGATTTATAAATTATAAATTACTACGTCCATTTTTAACGGTAATATTATTAAATTTATTGTATGCATTATATAATTAGAAAATTAAGTTTACTTAAAAATTTAGTAAATCAAATTATTAAAATTTTAATAATTTAATAACAATATAATCTATAAATTATTTTAAATTTAAAAATATTCGTGCTAGTAATTATGTAATACTGTTAAACGCCTATGTTTATTTTCCAAATTAAGCCCAATATTTTGTTAAATTTTCAGAAAATATTTTTATTTTAGTATCGTTGATGTAATTTTAAAATTGATTTATATGTAGCTCTTCTTTTTTTGTTTAACCTATCCATTTTTTATTTTTTTGTTTATCACAGTATTGTTTTATTGTTAGTATTCTGTGAATTAACAGGTGATAATACAGGAACGCGTAGTCCATATTAGAGTATATGATTATAATTTTGAAATTTTGGTTTGTTTAGTTCTTCGTATTAAAACGTGATATGATGTATTTCCGCTTTGATATCATTCAAGCATTCTGTTAAGGTTTTTGTCTAATTTTTTCAGTTTCCTTCCTTGTTTCAAAATTTTACTGATTTACTTTTAAGATCTTTTTGTAGATTCTGTTATTTTCCTTTTGCTACTTGTTAATTTTTGTTCTGTACCATGTTAGATGTTATATACTGAAAATTCAAAAAGTTTTAGTTATATTTTCACTGTAATTCTATTATTTTATCTTTAGTAGTCATGTTCATATAAATAGTTTCAGAATTTTGTGTCGTGTTAGGAATATAATGCATTTTTTTAATATAAATATAATCCTCTTGCACTAATAATGGCTTTGAAGTAACATTTAATTGGTTACCTGTAATGGAGATATTTGGAATTTGTGGATGAAGATGGAGCAACCTAACCTAGAATACAGTACAGAGTGAATTGATTTTCTTCAATCAGATCCTGTGTTTGTAGGTTATGGGGCCACTTTACTACAATAACACTTGTTAATAAAAGTTCCAGATGAAATCTTCTTCTTAAACAGTCACTTGAAATTTTACTTAAACAGTCATTTGAAATTTTTTAATCCATCAGATGAAGAATCAAACAGCTAACCAAAATGTAAAAATTATTTATTTTGGCCTCTTTTTTAAGTTGATTTTAAAGCTTCCATCTGTACAATACTGATACGAAGTCAACTGGAGTTTTACCGGACTGTTTGATACAAAGCGAAGTAATAATCTTACCCTCGATTTTAGCTGTTATTGGCTAAATTTTATCCGCAATCATGCATTGTTTGTAGTATACTTTCTGTTCTCCACAAAAAATAAATAATAACAAGAAAGTCTAATTATGAGAATTCCTTAAATATTTTTGTTAAAATTATATTCATTACTTTGAATTACAGTTAATTGTTCATTGCAATTTTTAGATTTATTTGTTAAAACATTTTTGTTCTAAAGATTTTCTTGTAAAAGTCTGAAGGTAGTGAAGAGATAAGTAAAAAAATGTGATTTGGTAATACTGCTGACGTACGATACAGATTAACGTTAAGATTTATATTTTCATGGAAAGTACTAGTCTAAAATAATTTTTTTCTTAATTTGTGGAGAAATGGATAGGTTAAAAATAAATAAACTCCTTACGAAACCTTTTTATAATATAAATTTAATGACTTATTAATTGTAGTTCCTAACATAACGTAGATGAAATAAATAAAAAATTGAAAACAATAATACATAACCTATTAAAATATTCTTTTATTTAATTCAGTCTTGAAATATAAATAAATATTATAAAATAATCCATAATTACGACTTGTTCATTTTAGTGACATAAAAGTGATTAAAATCCAGAGTTGCCTTTCAAAATCGGTATTTGAAAAATAAAGATGGTTATGTTCACATCCGTAATATTATATAATGTAAAAAATTATTTATACTTGTATTAAAAATAGTTTAGAATTAGATCGTAAAAAAAGATTGTTTTATTATATTAAAAAAATATTAACATTTATGTATTAATAAATAACTAGTATTTTTTTCATTTGAAATTGTTAACAAAATTTTTAATTTAAATTCTTAAGTTAGTTGCTTAAATTTATAAATTTTTATCAGTAATTTTAAACAGAATGTCGTAATTTAAATGCTTATACATCTGCGTTAGTGTATTTTTTTTATTCATTATTAATTAATTTATATTGTAAGTGATACTGTACATTCCAACATAGTGTTATGATCTCATTAACTATTTTGATCTTACTTATTAATGTTAGTGTTTTATTTTATTACTTTTTATAATTATTGTTATTATCACTTTTTGTTGGTTTTCCCCTCCAAAAAAAAAAATCGTAACACATTCCCTGCTGATCAAATTATAAGCGATTATTTATTATTATTTTTTTTTAAGTTTATTTAAAGTCATATCAACTGATTTGGTTATTAGCAACTGTAATGGGTTGAACGGAATCAGTAGGTTTTAATGTGTAGTATAATTCCAGACATTAGCTGGGAATCAAACCTGAGACCTGCTTTGCAGTGTGTAATGCGCTCTAGCACTCTAACCATGGGTCATGGAGGCAGTCTTTTTATTTTTATTTAGAGCTAAAAAACTTTTTGTTTTACTATTTAAACATAATTTTTGTAAGTCTGGGCTAATAAAGAAAATAAAATTGATGATTTCCATGGTCCAGTGGTTAGAACTCTAGACAACATTTCTGATCTGAAATTCAGGTTGTATTGAGTCGCATTATAACCAATTGTGTTCATGTCTTATGCATTCTATCCAGAACAGTCTTGACATTTTTACCTTTTCATTCTTTTTTAAAAAATCCTGCGGTGATTGAATACCTACCATTTCAAACCAGTAAATAATATTTCAGTTTAGTTTTTGTTCGAAAGAGCAAAAATTAATGGTTTTAGAAAAAATTAAAAGGAAGAAAAAATAATTATTATATCTGATTAATGATATGGAGTTCCAGTATGCCATAAATATGGTCATAAAATATTTTATGCGGTGAAATAAATATTTTTACTTTATAAGTAAAGTGATCTACACCTTAAAATAATCTTTGTAATTTGATCAGCAGTATAGGTTGTTTTTTTTTGAACATACTTAGATTTTATTGTGCAAATAAGAACTTGTCAAATTATTAAAGGTACTGATCTTAGATTTTGTGGTAGACAAAATATAAATATTTTTAATAATATTTCTTGGATGATAAAAACTTGTGGTTTTTTGCACAATAAAATTTAATCTATGAATCTTAATAGAAGTTTAACTTGTTTTCATTTGAACCAAAATTTTGTTCATGATGAACTTAAAAATAAAAATGACAAATATTTGTGATGCATGTTAAAAAATTCTTTAACAGTTCTTTATTTATTTGTTTTTTTGTTTTCTGAGTAAAACCATACTGGGGCTTGCAAAAGAGTTGCGAAACATTCGGTTTTGTCCATTGTGTGTTGCTGCCTACTCTAACCACGCATTTCTCTGCCACTCGGCTGGTTCTGAACTTCTTCGAACGTTTCGCAACTGTTTTGTAGGCCGCAGTTTGGTTTTACTAGGTACGAGATGGTTTTTTAGACTAAATTTAATTTTTGTTGCATGTTTTTGAATTAACTGAATTGTTAGTTTTTGGAGTGAATTAATAATTTTTTTAGTTAGTTTTACGTATTTATTTATTTTATATAAATAAGAGGTTTTTTTAATTTTTTTTAAAAAGGGATTTTCTATTATTCAAGAAATCTGTAGAAAGCTTTATTTTATTTTTTTTATTTTCTTGCAATTGATTTGTTGCATCTTTCTTTTGTTTAATTCTATTTTAGAAATAAATTTTATTTTCATTTTTATTATTTTTTTCAAATATTATAAATTCTTTAACTGGATTTAAAATTATTATTTATATTCAATAGATTGATTGTGTTGACAGGATTACCCAATTTTAGATTTCCCTTAAATCTTAAAACGTATAAAATTTCAGTCCAGTTACCATTTTGCCATTGTACTGTAGTTAACGGTACTAGTATATTTATAGATATATATCTGTGTAAAAAATATCACGGTAATTTAAAAGACTCAATTTATAGAAATACATCGAACCACCCCTGGGCTAAGTTCACATCAAAAATTATAATATTTATTAGATTAATGATATTAAAACAATCAATAAAAGATAGAACTTAAAATATAAGTGTTTGTATAGAACCGAGAATGTTTATTTTTTTATAAAATAAGAAATTATCTTTCGTATTATTTTGAAAAATATCATGTACCAATATGAATTTATCAAATTAAACTTATTAAACAATTTAAAATGAAATCTATTTTTTTATTAATTCCATAATTATTTAAAATTTCTTGTTAAAATGTTTAAAAAATTTAAACAATTACTTTTATTAAATAACCTACATATTTTATTGATTGAATAATTTAACTATCTGCAGGTCTTTCATTATTTTTGTATTTGTATTTATTATTATTATTTTCAATTGGTAATTTATAGTAAGGTATCTGTACTGTAATTTATAATATGTAATTTTGAACTCTTTCATGTTAGAAAGTAATGTTTGACTGTGTCAGTCGTTTGTATTGTAAAGTTGTAGTTATTATATCTATCTTGCTTTCGTGTAGTTGTAATAATATTATATTGTATATTACAATTGTATTTACATAGGCACTTTTACATGGATAACACATTATTATATAACATTGTTGTAATTGTTAAATAACGTTGTTTATAGCTGTTGTGGTTTTCCCCTCTTGATTGCTTGCCTTTTATCAATTAATTAACGATTCTGAAAATGATTTCTTTTAGTTCATACTTGTTTTAAAATTAAATAGTTTGAAGAAATTTTAAAAGTTAGGTTATTATATAATATAACCTCAATAAATTTTAGGTTAGGTTAGGTTTTGCATATAAACGTAATATTACTCTTTCATGTATTTACGTTCCATTTACAGTTTATATTAAATTTTGTTAATGTAATGTATTAAGTAAATATCTTTCAGTTCAAATGTAAAATAACTAATGCTTTGATGATTAATTTGAATCAGTGAATCAACTTCTCATGTAAACAGATTAATCATTATAATCCTTTGATAGTAGGAAACCTGTTGATTAGTGTCGAAATTCTTTTACACTTTTAACATTGACATAAATAATTTCAGTAATTTTAACGGAATCATCCGAATTCTGGCTTATCCGGACTGATCTTTGTATTTTTAATGGTTTTATAATCACCATGACAAACGATAAGTGTAATTTTCTTTGAGATTATAATCTCTGTGATAAACTAACGTAAAATTATAAGACAAAAGTGTCGTATTAATAATCATCAACCCTCTTTGGATAAACTGGAAAAATCAATTAATATTATTAAAAGTTTGTGAACTGCAATTTTTTTTGTTTTTGTTTAAGAGCACATAAATTAAATTGAGTGCTTTAAATACTGGTGTTTTTAAATTATAATATTTTTATACAAATAATTTTTTATTGTAAAATTCAATTTGTACCTTACTTATTTTTTCATTATGTAATCTTTCGTAGTTTTCTTTTAGTTCAGAATAATGCAAATATTGATTACAGCTAAAATGTTATTGAAATCAGTTATCTCATTCATTTGGATTTTTACTTATCCAGACAGGGCTTGGTCGCATCTAGTCCTATTAAATGGGAAATTACTATATTGACAAGTTCAATTATAGTATTGTCTTATTCTTCTTCTTCTCTTCACGGGTTAGGCATCTCTATCTGTTCCATCACCCATCTTTTCTTTGGCCTCCCAATCTCTCTACTTCCCACTGGTTTTTATCTTCTCGCTACACTAGGCAACTGACTTTCTGGCATTATATGTAAATGATCGACCTATTGGGCATGAAACAATTTTATTTTTCGTTAAGTGGAAAAATTCCCAGTTCTTGCTTTATATCTTTATTTCTGATTCTGTCTAGTCTTATGCAACCTGTGGCAGACCTTAAGAATTTAATTTTGGCAGTTTGGATGTGTCTTTCCTCCCTTTTCCTCATCACCCATGCTTCACTGCCATATGTCAAGGCTGGAACTGCCACGGTCTTATAAAACTTTAACCTTTAGTTAAATTAAATTAAAAAACTTTTATTAAATTCTAATGTTATAGTATTGTAAAAGTTAGAATTTATTTTCTTTAATTTTAGTTTGTTAAAAGTTGCATCAACAGTTTGGTTGTTAACAACTATGGTGCGTTATGAAATTGGAACTGTGGGTTTTGACTTGTGAAAATTTCCAGACCCTATTTAGGAATCAAATCAGGGACCTCCATGTCGTAGGCTATTACTCTGTGGAGGCATCCATTTATTTAATTTTGTTTTGATAATGTTTTCTCCAAATTTACATTCTATTGTGTTGTTCCAAGATTTATTAATATAATAAACACTTATTTAAATTTTGCTAAATTTATTAGGCTAAATGTTTTTAAACTTGTAGTTATCTTTTTTCAACATGAAACATTAATCATTAAACATACTTATCTGAAATACATTTAAAAAGGAAATCATTTTCATATTCAAACATCAATGCTTTTTACTGGTTTTTAAAAAAAATAAAAATTACAAAAAATATTTATTAAAAGAAATAATTAATGTCACGTATTAAAATAGTTTATTTCGTACTACGATGAATTTATGTATTTAATGTAATATTATATTGATAGATTTGTTACATCAGATGTGGTTTTTAATGTAAATAAATGTTTATAATTATTTTAAAACAATAATTATGTAAAATTAATTATATAGGGTACATTATAAATATTACAAGATACTACAATCAAACCTGTTTATGTTGACTACCCATGATTCGTACAAAAATTTTCAACGTATAGAGGGTGGTCAGTTTGAAAAGACTAAATAAAAACTAACCAAAATGGACACAAATTTTTTACAGTATATTGTTATTAAAATTAGTATTTGTAATTATAAAAAAAATTTCAGTTGTATTAGTTTGATTACAAAGTCAATTGACTAGAGGACTACAGCAAGTTCTTACATTTTGAAAAATAATTGAACTAAAGATTATTTATCTCATTTTGTCATCTCCTCAGCTTGTGTCTGTGATTATAAAAATCACCGTTAGCCTTTAAATTTTTCAATTATAAATTTTTATTCTTTTTTTTATATTCGACATTGTCTAATAAAATTTTTCTTTAATATTCGTAAAACTTCACTTTTCTTCAAGCAGGGGCGGTTCCAGGGCTGATTTTCGGGGGGGGGGGGTATCTTGTTTTTATGTAGCTCTTGCTGTTTGTTATTGAGTCATTGAAAAGTCCTCTTTTATGCTGTATTGCTGTAACCACAATTTTAATTCATAGAGAAATTGTCAAGGTGCTGAGTGGATGCGAGTGGCTTTTGACTACTGACACTGATTGTTATCTTAATACTATTTAAAAATAGATACTTTCTGTTTGACTCATTTTTATACTAAAATAATTGTTGTTAATTGATAGGTACGAGTATTGGGATTCAGTTTTGTTAGAAATAATAGCTTATAGAAAATATTAAACTAAGTTTTCCTAGTATTTCGGGGGGGGGGGGCCATGGCCCCCATGGCCCCTTCCCTAAAACCGCCCCTGTCTTCAAGATCGTTAATTCTTTCAGTGTTTTTTCTATTGTGTAACATTGACAGTAGTAACTTTATAGTCGTGAGAAAGTGAGAAAGGAATTCCCCTTCCACTCTACATCACTTGTATATTGTAGAGGTTTTACTAAGTAAAACCTCTACAGGTTCAAATCAGCCTTTCGGCTGATGACCTAAACAACAACAAAAAATTAAAATAATTAAAATAATAATATAATTTAAAATAATATTTTTTTTTTTTATTTTAAAAATTAATTTGGTATAGTAAGGGTTAAAGTGGTAAAATGCCCATAACAGACAGGTGGGGTGTCAAATTATTTACACTCAATCTGTTCGTTGCAGGGCAAAAATAAATAGTTCTGTTTCTTATCACATGGTCAGCCAATTAAATGACTGAATTGTTTAAGAACAGAAGAGGTAGAGGTGTAAAAGACTCTAGTCAGAGTTATCTTCTCTGAAAGTAATGAATTTCACTATACAGCCAGACCCTGTGGTGAATGAAGTGAAGTTGTCATTTACAGAGTGGAAAATATGTGCTTTTCAGAGGGCCCGGCATGCTGATAAGCGTACTTTTCCACTCAGTGAGGAAGGCAATGGTAAACCACCTCACTTCTCGTTTTACTTAGTAAAACCTCTAGAGGTTCAAACCAGCCTTTCAGCTGTTGACCTAAACAACAACAAAAGTGGTAAACTTTAAAGACTTGGGCAACTTATACAGGTGAAATTTTTATAAAAATCCATTTAGGTACGGTTTTTTTCTATGAAAAATATTCAACTTACATGATTGGTCAACTTCACAGAGTTAACTGTATTGTATTATTTTAAATGGACCTTATATGCTTAGTTAAACATAGATTATTTTAATTATTACTACAGTTTTATTATAGACATATTAATTAATAATTACTAATTATTATCTTTCATAGACTGTTATTAGTCACAAAAGTGTTCCAAAAATTAAAAACCGAAAAAAATATATAAAAATGAAAATAAATTAAAAAATTATAAGTGATAATATATAATATATTTTTGTATGAAATCTTTAATATTACGTTGTGTATAATATAATATAATAATGTAAATGTGAAAACAAAACATTAATATAACGTTCTCGACGTCTTGTGTAATATACCTCGATAATAATGTTGGTTCCATTTTGAATTTTGTGTTAAAATGAAGCTTTAACTTAAATGTTTACTAAACTGATGTGTTTCAAATGACGATAGTGTAATCCTATACGAAAAACAAACACATGGACTGATTTTTTTGTTTGTATTCAGCGAGTCAGTGATGACATATTTTAACTGAACTGTACTTAATAAATTTCTACTAACGTGATCAATATTTTAGTGTTAATATTACTATTTATTTAATTATTTGTTAGTTTATTATTAGTTAAATCGTATTATTATTTTTTTCTAGTTTGTTAACAATATTCTTTGTGATTTCATTATAATAATTAAAATGTAAGATTGTAATGCAAAGATTATGGGTATTTTAGAATTTTTTTTATTAAGTTAAACTACCGAAATATTACTATCAATATTTTTTGTTTAACCACTGTTTGTAAAATTATGGTTGTGTCAAACTGGTTTATCTATATTCCAAAAAAAAAAAACAATTCTATCTTTCTTGGACATGATGGATGTTTTTTTGAATTTCTAACTAAGTATTTATACAGTTAAATCAGAAAAAAAACAATGCTCACCGTCTTGATTTGATTTTAGTGTACTCGTCAAATTCAAATATTATCACACACTGTTTGTATTAAGGATTATAAATTACTTTGATTTGTATTGTTTAACGATTTTTTTTATCAATAATTTCAAATTTTTACTAATAATCGTTTTTAAAATGGAAAGTAAATTAACTTTCATCATTTAACCAAATAAATTAAAATATTTCATAAAATATGGTTATTCACAAATAAATTCTTGAAATGCATACTGACAACCAATAATATAAACTATAGTGTAAATGAAATTTATCCCCTTACCTTTGGTTGCTTCTTAAGATTAAAAAAACTTACGCGTTTCATTGGTACCACCTTCTTCAGAGCAAAATTATTAAAATTAAAAATAAAATTTAACAGTATTTCCGTTCAGTCATTAATGACTTTAATTATAATAAATAAATATTGCTCTGAAGAAGGTGGTACCACCGAAACGCGTGTAAGTTTTTCAAACTTAAAAAACAACCAAAGGTAAGGTGGTAAGTTTCATTTTTACTGTAAATATGGTTATATTAGTTTCTTTAAGTGATTTGAAGTAGAATAAATCAAAGAAATTCTGACAAATCAGATTTCAAAATATTTTAAGTAGTTTATTTTAATTAACTTGTTGGGATAGTACCTACCTCATCTGTAACGATTTTATTCAAACTACACGATATTAGCAGTATCACTGAATTTTTTACTGAAATTCAGACATAAATTACAAATTCTATGATGAAGGTTGTTTTTAAATTGTTTTTAGGGACAGATCTTTGAATAAATTTATGTAGTGTTTTTTCGGTTATTCTTGTGCAATTTAATTTAATTATTAGTGAAACGTTACTAATTTTACTGAGAGATTTTAAGGCATGAACATGAATAACCATGAACATTTCTTAATGTTATTGTGCAATTTATGAGATTATTTCACAAAAAATTAGTTAGTATAATCTGTGTTACCTTTAACAGGACTGATAATGTTGTAATGTTACAAAAATCTGTTAAAATTACAAATGTGGTGGTAATTAAAAACATAATTATTTTATTTTTTTTATTTTTCTAATGATTTACTACTCTGAAAATGTATCGATGTAAATACAATATTATTTATCCAGCTCTTTTCCTGCAAACAGTGTCCACAACTGAAATACATTTGAATCTATCATTTCAGAAAGACCATAAGTCAAAATTTTACATTGTTTTCTTTAGTATATTTTTGGCCTAATTGAGTGTAAACACGCCATTTCTACAAAAATCACATAAGTTTGGTTTTTCTTAAGTAATATAACACTAAGAAAAGGCTTATCCTTAAGGATATAAAGTGCTTCCTGCTAATTAAAAAATGAAAGGATGATCTTTTGAAGCTTGAGCTTTACTTTTTAGTGGAAGAGGCTATACAAAGTTTCTATACAGAAATCTTTTTAAGGGAGATAACTACTGTTTGTGACGATGACGAAGAAAACTAAAAGCCTGAAAACCAACTTTTTTTCTTAAAGTTAAGAATTTCAATTTGTATTATTGCAAAAAGCTATTTAAGTCACTAATTTAAACTAGTGAAATAATAAATAAATAAATACTATTTATTGTACAACACAATTTTCTTCTTGTCTAACAACATATTTTACAGAAAACAACGTAAGTTAGGTTTTTACTCTAATTTATTTCAGAACACTTTTAATCTAAATTTTCAAAGTAACAAGTGGTTTATTTTTGAAAAGACAAAAGTGTATATTTCATATTAAAGGGGACAGTCCTCAGAACAAAATTATATTTTTTAATATTATATTTTATTTATTCGTAGTAAATCACCAGTTTTTTAATTTTTCCGAAATTTAGTTTTTTTGACTTGTGGGCTTTCTGAAATGACCGATTCATTTATAACTTATCAATATAGATTCTGAGCAACTGACAGAATATTTTAAACAAAAATTCATTAAAAATATCCTGTAATCTATGATCAATGCAGTGTAAATAGAAAATTTAATTGCAGTGATGATGAATTGGTAATGTTAACTTGTCACCAACCTTAGTTTAAATTTCTTGGATAACATTTTGTTGAAACAATGTAATTACATAAAATTATTATTTTCACTTTTTTGGTTTATTTTGAATTTTATCATTACAGTGGGCATCATCTGTTGTGTCATTAGTTAATTTGATATTTATGAAATATGCTGTATGATGTAAATTGAAAAGGAATTTTAAAACCCATCAGAAAAATCATTATTGTCTGATTATTGTATGCCTATCCACTTTTATGGTACAATTTTCATTTATTGAAATATGAAGCAAATATTTTCAGAATGTACATTAGATTACATATGTTGACTTTATTTTAATTGCTAGTAAATAGAGAATAATAGTGCATCTAAATTCCAAGAATAAGATTCTATTTCATAAAATAAGCTTACATCTATAAAGTTTTTGTTGATGTCCAGAAGCGATTACCTCTAGAACTGACTGGACTTTTTAGAAACCAAAACAATTACTATGATTGTTTATTTTTACTCCAAAAATCCAATTATAATCATTTGTAAGTGACCAGTTTGTATGGATAAACGTGTTTTTTTTTTTAATAACTGGTAGGTATTTTAAAAACTTTTTTGGAATAAATGACAAATTTTGATAAATTGTATTCTTCATCTTAATTGGTGCTGCAATTGAATTCGAGTCCGGGCCTCCTTCAGTGTATACCTCCAGGCATACCTATCGAACACTGCACTTCTCCAGTTCCTAATTCCCACTGCCACTATATCCTGTGTGACCACATCAATTCATCTAGTCCTGGGCCTACCTCTTCTTCGCTTACCATATTTCTTAACTGTCATAACCTGTTTTAGAGGATAGTATTATTTGTGCAATATGTCCCGCCCACCTTAGTCATTGCAATTTTATTCCATCTCCACATCTACATGCTTAAACACTTCATAAAATTCACTGTTAAGCTTTTATGTCACACTCATTAATTCCCTCAAAATTTCTCTGAAAGACACTCAAAAATATGTTATCATGTCGTGTCATTCCCAAGTTTCACAACCATAACTAAGGAGACAGGTGGGGTGTCAAATTATTTACATTTAATCTGTTAGTTGCAGGGCTAAAATAAATAGTTCTGTTTCTTATCATATGGTCAGCCAATTAAATGACTGAATCATTTAAGAACAGATGAGGTAGAGGTGTAAAAGACTCTAATCAGAGTTATCTCCTCTGAAAGTAATGAATTTCATTATGCAGCCAGACCCTGTGGAGAATGAAGTGAAGGTGTCATTTGCAGAGTGGAAAATATGTGCTTTTCAGTATGCCGATAAGCATTCGTTTCCACTCAGTGAGGAAGGCAATGGTAAACCACCACAGTCCTTGTTTTACGTAGTAAAACCTCTACAGGTTCAAACCAGCCTTTCAGCTGATGACCTAATCAACACACAATTAAGGACCAACTGAATCAAAATCCAATACAGTTCAAGTTTTGTGCATCTACTTCATGCACAGCGTTTCAGTTTTTTTAGAGACCAAAATAACAATTTTTGCAAGTGCAATTCGTCATTTTACCTATCCAGTTATATTATTTTTACAAATTACCGAAGAACTCAAATAAATAAATTCAAAATGCTTTCCATATTCAGTGATGTTCTGGCCAATTACATTTACTATCTTGCTTTTGAGTTTGAAAGACCATTAATTAATTAGTTTGTTTTAATTAGTGGCCATTAATTAGTTTTTTCTCATTAATAAATAGTTCTACAAACTTTAAATGAAGCCTAATTTTTAGGAGATTGATTACTGCGAAATATTTATTAAAATACATCAATAAAATATGCATAGGAAAACTAGAAAACTTCCCCTGATTAACTTTGCAAGTTGTTCTACATGATGTCACAACCAGATATTTAAATACTAGTTGCTTTGATGTACATTAAACCCTATGACCGTCAGCAAAGTTAGAATTATGGCATTGGAAAAGAGATTACGGTAATTATTGTACGGTATAAGCATGAAAAATTTGTTGTAATAACTTCTCCAGAATGACCACCTCTTGAAATGACCACTTTTCAAGTCAGCTTTGAGGATCTCTTTGGAGAAATTTCACAAAAAATACAATAATTTAAAGGAAAATCAAGTAGTTTTTTATATGCGGGTTTTTCATTACCAATGTCTATTCAGGTTAATTTCATAATTTTCAAATAAAATTATCTCCTATTTCGTATTACTTTAAAAATTCCTGACACAATTAACTAACGACCACTGTATTAAATTATAATTTTCATTGTAAAAAAAAAAATATTGACTTTTTTATGGTGACAAGATGTTATATTTTTAAAAATAAATTCTGATTGTTATAAATATAAATTCTAGTCTTATCTCAAATGACGATAATTTTAATTAATTAATTAATTATAAGTACTGTATATAATTAGCAATTAGTCTGTAGTTTGTAAACTATAATTAAAATGTAAAAATATTATTAAAAACATATAGTTAATCAATGGTTTTATTTGTGTTCTTATTTTTTATATGATTATGATGTGTATTTTTTATTTTTTACCTAAATATATATATAAATAATAAAATAAATAAAAAAATAAAAATGATAAAGTGTATTTTATTATTATTATAGTATAAAGAAATGATATGATTGTTGATATGCAGTGTTATACATGTATGTAATAAATTATAAATGTATTGTCATTGAATGTTATAATTTATTTATTATATTAACCAATAGAAATACATAATTGTTTATACAATAAAAATGGTAATTGTTTATTAAAAATTAATCAGTGTTTATAAACTATTTTTTTTTTCCGTTTAGAAATTAATGAACAGTGGTTTCTACGCATTATTTCAGTGTTTTTTTTTGTCGATGTTTATAGTATTCATGACGTGAGTGTTTGCTGGTGCCTGAAAAGTTATTTGGAGGACCAAACGAAAAAAAAATGAATAAATATGTTTTTTAGTGTGTATGGTATTTACTTACTGAATGTATTATTACATCCAATGCCTATTTATTAAATAAATACTTATATATAAAAATATATGTATATCTATTGTTGTATCTTTCTCAAATGGTAATATAGATTGATTGTAATGATAATAATTAAATTAATCACTAAGATATAAAAAAATTAAAATTAAATTATGTTATATAAATTTGTCATAACGATGTGAATGTACATTTTTATTAATTTTTACTTTCTCTTGCCTATATGAATATTTTGGAAGGAAAGTATTGTTTTCATGTCGATTTTTTGAAATTGAGTTTTCACCGGATCTACATGTATCCAGACCCCCTGAACCCAAAAAACATGTTTTTAGCAATTGGTCTGTGTGTATGAACAGAATATCTCAAGAATGGAACCTTGTACGAACTTGAAACTTGAAACTTAAGTTAGACACCACTTTTGGACCTGACTTGAAGATTTTCATCAAAATCGGTCAATCTGAAGTAGTAGTTTATTCGTGTAATTTTTCACTTTTTTGCAACTTTCTCAAAAACTGGTTCTACGATTTTTTTAAAAATTGCCAGTATACTAAATTTTTTATGCTTTACAAGATAGGGTAGGCACCATGTCTGCTGAAATTCTTGGAGAGACTGTTTTCACGTAAAAAGAATGGTTTTTTTTTTAAGATTGCTGCTTTAATATGTATTTTAGCACAAAAATGTGTAAAATAAAAGATGTAGACAATTTAAAATCCTACAACTTTTATTTCAAACATTTTTTTTGTATAACGCTTAGTTTAGCAATAATAAGCAATTTTCTGTCTTTTTTTCACGAAAATGTGTAAAAATATCGATTTTTTTAAGATTTTGGCCATATTATGCATTTTACGACAAAAGTGTAATAATCAAATTTATAAGGAATTAAAAGATCTACAACGTTAATTAGAGCATTTTTCTCTACAGAGCCTAGTTTAGTGTAAAAGAGTGATTTTCCGTATTGTTAAGCCAAATTGAGGTTGATTTTCATTTTGCGTCTTTCATGATTAAAATAAGTTTACGTTTTTTAAGGTTAGTTTTTTGTTTATTTCTTATTACTAATGTTAGGTTATGTCATTCATTATTAAAAATTTTTTTTACATTGGCAAGAGAAAGTCGTGTGAGTGTTTCACACCAGATTTTTTTGTATTAATTTTTACAATTTTTTTGTAATCTGATCAGTTTTCATAAGAATCGTTCATGTATGAGGCAAGCCCATAAAAAAAGGATTTTTGTTCTAAAAAATTATTTCAGTCTCGTTTAAAGTACTCTTCATTCGATGCAATGCTCTTGTACAGTTTTCTTTCCCAGTGGTTAAACACCGTTGGAACTCTTCAACTGTGATATCATCCAGTGCCGTCTGAAAAGCTGTTTTTACAGCTTCTACATCATCAAAATGCTTCCCTTTTAGATTTACTTTTATTTTCAGGAACAAAAAAATGTTGCATGAGGTCTGGTAAATATGGAGGCGGGGAATAATAGATCACTCCTGAGAGGCCAATAGTGGTTTACAGACGTGTGTGTGAGGCAGTGCTGTTATGGTGAAGGACCCTTCCACATGATCGTAAAATCCTCAGTCAAAATTGTAATGGTTTGAGCTCCAACTCATTCCTGTCTGTTCTGAAACTTTGAAATCATTGATTTTTTGATCAATTTTTAAAATTTTTTTGTCATTTTGAGATGATGAAGGGTTCCCAAAACAAGCATGATCTTCAATACTTATCTCACCATGTTTGAAGAACCCAAACCACTTGAAAACTTGTGAGCGGCTCGTAGCATCCTCCTTGAAAAGCCTATTAAGTATTTCCATACATACCCAATTTATTTTCTTGCTCTCTGCATTGCCAACAAAAGTTTGTTGGCATTGTTAGAAGTATTTTAGGTATTTCTCTGTCGGCATGTTGGTAGCACAGTACGTTATAAAAGGGAGCGATGAGGACAATAATTTATTTAATAATAATTATTTATTGTACTGTAAACTGTTTTGCTTTTAGACAAGACCAAACTTATCTCATTTTTGTAATAAACCTATAGAACAAAAAAAATATTTTTAACACATATTTTACAATTAAACGTAAGTTTTTTTTGTATGCCTTGGTAAAGATTTTTGAAGTGACTACTTCTTTTGGTGCGCCTGTAGTGTGTTTTTTTGCTTTCTTTGGTTTGCTGTCACGTCATGCTCGGCTATCTTCAGTGGGAGGAAGATGTATACACGCATACACAATGTTTTGATAAATTTCGCCAGGTACACCTATCGCTCGTCTCTCCTTTCAACGACGTACTTCAACAATAAGTATAAAGACACACCCGCACGTATGATGTTTCGAAAATTTCCCCCACGTATGTCTCACATTATCATCAAACCTCTTCATCTACTTCAACACCAGTACCTACTCACATGTACACACACACAAACATACATATTTATAAAAATTTCTCCATTAGGGGTTATCACTGTAGTTTCAGTTTAAAGTAATCACTTCTTTCGGTCAGTCCCACGACTGCTGATATTTTTATTTTACTTCATTGTCTGATTTACCGAAAGAAAGAATATTAACCGATATGGGTTGGGGATGTCTAAAAACATTCGATTGAACAATAATATTGTAATTTGATATCATCACAAATTCTGTTGTAACAATAACGTTTATAATTTGAATTATTATCATTATAATTATTACTGTTGATGTAGTTTTAATTGTACTTATGTACATTCGTTCATTATAATTACATTTCGTACTACCTTAAACCTGAATTGTTTATCATCTATATTGTTCTTATTAACTGTTAAGTATGATTAAATAAATTATAAAATGTGTCTGTAATGTATTTAATAAGAGAAAAACAAAACATAAAAAATATGAACTAGATTATGCCTGCGTTGCTGGTATATGCTTCAAAATAGAGTAACACTGTATCACCCAAATATTTCTGTTGTTTTTATTTCAACCTAATAATTATAATCTTTCTTTATCCTTTCGTATATTAATTATAAATCTAATGATAGATTTATAATTTGGTGACCACGGGCAATACAGGAGGCAATGGTGTGATACTCATGTTGAGAGGGGCCACAATGCCTGTCTGATTCATTTGACCTGTTGAAAGAAAACAGGTCTAGAAAAGAAACAGGAATTGGAGCCAAAGATATTAGCTTCAATTCTATTTTATATATTTTTACTTTCTCTTGTCTATATAAATATATAGGAAGGAAAGTATTGTTTTCATGTCAATTTTTCAAAATCGAGTTTTCTCTGGATCTACACGTTTTCAGACCCCTTGAACCCAAAAACCATGTTTTTAGCGATTGGTCTGTGTGTGTTTGTGAACAAAATATCTCAAGAACAGAACATTGTACGAATTTGAAACTTGAAACTTAAGTTAGATACCACTAGAGGACCCGACACTAACATTTTCATCAAAATCGGTCAACCGGAAATAATAGTTTATTCATGTCATTTTTCACTTTTTTGCGATTTTCTCAAAAACGGCTCCTACGATTTTGTTTAAAATCGCCTCATTTACTAAATTTTTTATGCTTTACAAGATAGGGTAGGCGTCATGTCTGCTGAAATTCTTGGAGAGGCTGTTTTCATGTAAAAAATTGGTTTTTTTTAAGACTGCGGCTTTAATATGCATTTTAGTGCAAAAATAATATAATAAAAGTTGTAGAGAATTTAAAATCGTACAATATTTATTTCAAACTTCTTTTTGTTTAACTCTTAGTTTAGCGGTAATTAGCGATTTTATGTTTTTTTTTTCGTGAAAATCTGTAAAATATTGTTTTTTTCTAAGATTTGGGCCTTAGTATGCATTTTACGACAAAAGTTTATATCATCAAATTTTTAAGAATTATCGAACGAATCTACAATTTTAATTTAAGCATTTTTCTCTACAGAGCGTACTTTAGCGTGAAAGAGTGATTTTCCGTATTTTTAAGCCAAACTGAGGTTGATTTTCATATTGCGTCTTTCACTTATGATTAAAATGAGGTTATGTGTATTGAGGTTAGTTTTTTTGTTTATTTCTAATATTTTATTTCTAATGTTAGGTTATATTGTTAATTATTTGCATTGGCAAGATAAGGTTGTGTGAGTGTTTCACACCAGATTTTTATGTATATATAAACCTTTAATCTTTGGTGGGCCTGAGAAGGGCTGTTTGTGTGTGTTCCTGCTGGGGTGGACAGAGTTGTTTGATGGCTCTGAACAGGGCTAGTAAAATCTTAAGGAGTTGTTCCCCAAAGAGACCATTGTAAGCTGTGATGCCAGCTGCTGCAAAAGCCATGGCACAGGTTGGGTGCTCTGAGAAGGACCAGTTAAACCTTAGTGAGTTGGTCTTGAGAAGGACTGTTGGTTTGGTCTCGAAAGAGACCAATGAAGGCAGTGTAGGCTGCGGCTTCTGCAGTGATAGCTGCTGTGAGAACTGTGGCAATGGCTGCTAATTTGCTTGTTGCTGCATTAAGTCTCAAAACATCTGCCTTTTTATCTCATGGATCCAGTTGGTCGATCTTGTTTGGAGTTATAGAGTGCAATGATGATTGGTTCAATGCAGTGCTCTTATATAGCTACCGAAAGCGCTGTGGTAGGGGCAGTCACTAGTTATCTGCATTGCTACAAGTCCGTCAGTATGCTGACAAAGGTCAGGAGAAGTATTGTTGGCCAGCAACACATGTTTCGGTGGATCCTCCATCATCAGAGAGTATAGAATATCATTTGAAACTTTTTTTTTAGCTTTTATTTGTTATCAGGAACTGTACATTATTGACAACTACCCAATTTGATCGCTCTATTTTTGAAATGAATTAGGCATGAGTTTGACTCCCAGTAGAGTTTGTTCATGGATAGCTATCAGCTAGTCACCACATAAAGTCGCTTGCCCAACCGGTGTTACTTAACAAATAATAGCGACTTCCTACCAGCTGACTGACTGGGCTGGCCCGGAGGCCATTTTAAACTTAAAATATTTTTTTAAAATGCACAAAAGATGTTGGATCTTCAATCATCTGTGTAAGACTGATAATCTATCTGAAAATTGATATAGACAAATGAAGATTCAACACCTTTAGTTTTAAAAAATATTTAAAGTTTCTTGTGATACTCTATACTCTCTGGTTATGGTGGATCCACCGAAACTCATGTACAGTTCAGCCGTTGTTAGTTTGCTCCTACTGTCAACAAACAAAAGCTGCCTACTACAGTGTGCACGCTAGAATCTGCGACTTTACGGATGTCGTATTCTTATTAAGTTAACTATTTTTTAAATTATAAGTACTTAAAGTATTAATAACATCAGTCATGGTATGATATAGGCCTAAAAACTTCATTTAGAAAAATAGTTTTAAAAGTATTTTATATTTAAATACTTTTGAAGTATTTTGTTGTTACTTTTTAATCAGCGTGTACACATTTAGATATAATGCACATGCTCAGTGACGTCATCATTTGTTTACATTAGGAGCAAACTAAGAGAGGCTGGACTATACATAGATCATAAGGATTAAGGCAGCTGAAAAGGTTTGTGAAATTTATAATATATAAATTAGAATTGATTTAAAGCTGGAGGATGCATTCATTGCAAAGATTCATTTGTATGTTGACTTCAAATTTTTACCTAATATTCAGTGTTATGATTCAATACTAGATAAAAGAAAATTAAGTAAAATAATTTTTATTATAATGGAGAAAAGTTTTAGGTATTTTTAACGTTGAGTCATCTGAAAATATCAACAAAACAACCAGAACTAGAGTTTAAAAAAATTAATTAAAAAAATATTATATTAGTTGTATTCTTAAAACCACATGTTTTTCTGTAGTTGTACTGCGAGAATCTCCTAAAAATTTCAAGTTAATTGTGTAATAATACCATGTTTTGAGAAAAACAAGATAAAAGGAGAAATATTATAAATTTCACATGTTTAAACAGTAAAAAGGGTTCTTTTCTATACTTATTACAAAGTGGAATGCAGTGCTGTTAAAATTTTTTTTATTGAGTAATGATGCTTGCCTCGTGCATAGATAATAATATGATTTTGTTCAAAATAAACAGAATTGCTACACAAGTACTACTAACAAAATTTACCTTCATTTACAAAAAAATATTGGGGAAACCATGAAGAAATGAGTTATAAATGAAGCCTAGGTGACATTCATTCACCATGACTAAAAGTAATTAAATAATCGTAAAAATTTTCTAATGCCCGGAATTTTATAAATTAATTATTCTTCATTTTAAAAAAATGAAATCTCATCTGACAGATTTTTTTGTTTTGCAGTTAATAAGTGCGTTCTTATGGTAGAAAAGTATAATAATTTTAAGAAGAAAATTGTGTTTGTGTGATCTACAACCATGAGGAATAGCTTATTACTTCATCAGAAGGGTATTTTAGATTGGTTAAGCAACCATACAGAATATAATAATAATTTTTCTACTTGGGAAAGGAATAATGTTACCTACTTTATGTACAAAACTTTACAAAGTATGAGCAATTGATTGGCGGATTAATCTGTGGTCCGGCGTAGGATCAATCCGTTAATTAGATCTAGCGCCGAATGAGTGAAGATGAGTAGTGAGTAACGCACTAAAAGAATTTAAGGATCACAGGAAAAGGAGGCTTTAAAAATTACCGCCATCTTTATAAACTGATGTTCATAATGTTACATACAAAGTGCGAAAAATCATAAAACTTTTTTTTGTTAAGAAATTAATTTAAAATACTTTCTTTAAACTCAATTTAATAAAATAAAAATTAATACCACTACGAGAAACTAATTCCTGGGTAATAAATATTTATTAACGAATAAACGTATCTAGAAGGCATTGGTTTATTCAACTTTTAGTGAACGAAGTCGGCGTCTATAATCTTGGAGTATTTGTGTGAGGTTATAATTGGTTGTAATATTTTGTAGTTGTGTGCCAAACAGTTAAATAAAACTACTAACGATGTCTGGTGATGCTGATTTTTATATAAGATATTATGTTGGACATAAGGGAAAGTTTGGTCATGAGTTTCTAGAATTTGAATTTAGACCGGACGGCAAGTTAAGGTATGCAAATAATTCAAATTATAAGAACGATACCATGATTAGAAAAGAAGCTTATGTGCATAATTGTGTTATGGAAGAATTAAAACGTATTATTCACGATTCAGAAATAATGCAAGAAGACGATTCATTGTGGCCCCAGCCAGACAGAGTAGGCAGGCAGGAGTTGGAGATAGTTGTTGGCGACGAACATATTTCATTTACTACATCGAAGACAGGTTCTTTGGTTGACGTCAATCATTCAAGAGATCCCGAAGGATTACGTTGTTTTTATTATTTGGTGCAAGATTTAAAATGTCTTGTATTTTCTCTTATTGGACTTCATTTTAAGATCAAGCCTATTTAGATTGTTTGTGAACATGTAACTGTGAAGACAGAATTTTGCATTGAGTTACAAAAACTTTTCTTCTGCAATTAATAATTTGAGGTATTTTATACTTATTGTATAGTTTTGTGTTTTTTAATAAACCATGTAAATCAGTCAGTACTAACAACTTCGTTTTAATATATATGTTTAGTACCTGGTAGTTCTAAAATTGTAATGAATACAGTCAATTCTGGATAATTGGGGCACATCAGGACTGGGGCAGCATTTTGGCCCAATTATAGGATACTGTATTTTATTAAAATTATCACATACATAAATTTTATATTCAAGTTCCAACCACGTACACATGAAACAAATAAAAGGGTATCAGAACAATGATTAACGTTTTAGCAAAATCGTTTGCCTTGGATTTAAGCATTGGACCATTGACACTAACACCTTGTGATGTTACAATGGCTAACCATTCATTCAACGCTTTTTAACAAGTGGAGCCTTCCTTCACGTTTTTTTCTGAGATGTTTCATGATCTTTTAATGCCCACTTTTGGTGTATTTTTTTTCTTGGAGCACAATACAAGCTATCGTAATTTTTGTTTGACCGGTTAGTTCCGATAGTTTACGTTGGTGGATACGTTTTTATTTTGTCGAGAAGCTTTATTCGTTCACACAGTCATATCGTTACGTAGCATTCAACTCACAAAGACGTTGATAGTAGGTACTGTTAGGTGTGTGAAACGACTGGGAATTAAAAAAAATTAAAAAGTATGTCTGCAGATAACAAAACAACCAGACTTGAAAAACAATGTGTTGCAGTACACTAATGAAATCACAAAAACTGATGAAAAGCATGGAATTACGAACGTTCTGTGTACGTATGACAAGTGACAACTAATCATAAGTTGCAAGGAGGCTATACAGCTTGTAAGTTTGGGCATAACTAGTGGATATGACTCACTGAAATTTGTGCAATGATGATTATGTAGCCTACATATTGTACTGTAAATAACTCTCTATTATGACTGATGTGTGATTACTGTTGTTTATCAGTCGAAATGTTTACTACCTCTATCCTTCCCACTATCTTATCTTGCTGCTTAGAACCACATGTTGTTCGTCGCTGGCCTGTAATGGTTTTAATAAAATATATATGTACTTACGTGAGATTGGTCCCAATAAACGGCATTTTGGACCGAATAAACGGAGTACTTATAAATGTCAAACCCCGTTCTGTTTTTGTACATTAAAGAACTGTCCCAAAAAACCGGCTGCCCCAATTATCCAGGTTCGACTGTACATATTTGAGGTGTCAGTTATGTTCCAATTTCCCGAACTTAACCATGGAAGCATAGTAAAAAGAGATAATGTAGAAATGTGATTTTTTTTGGTGGGGGGAGATACATTAGATTAGTTTTGAGCATAATCGATTTTCTTGAATTTTTAGTAAACTAAATAAACTCTAGAATGAAATCTACAGAGAGTTTATTTTGATACAACTGATGTAAATGAATAATTTGTTAATACCAACCACAAGTTTTGTGTAGGTGTTTTGACTTAATTTTAAATGATGCTAGATCAAAATTTATCGAAACTTCTAAATGAATTTAACAAATTTAAATTCAATGTTATCTGTTTGGTAATTTAAAAAAAAACGTGTAATTAAATTAGTTAAGTTTCAAAAGTAAATAATTAATCCCTTGTTCGGTATTTTTCTTAGATAATTTAATTATATTTTTACTGGACTACAATGTTAGTCCTGCTGCAAAATTTTAATTACTAACACAAGATTCTGTCAAATTCCCTCTACTATATTATTAAATTATGTGTTTTTAAAGAGTAGAATGTTATCTTTAATATTTTCAGGGACTTTTCAACTCTATTATTGTCTGGAAGAGGTATTGTTGAGAATAATCTGTGTTTGCTACTGTTTGAGAGCGTGGAAATGTGTTTTTGAAATGTGGTCAATAGCATTGTTATTTATTGATTGTAGTCTTGCCAATTATGTTAATATTATTTAGGGTAGCCCTATTAAATTTTTACTTTCTCTTGCCTGTATGAATTTTTTCGAAATTGAGTTTTCACCAGATCTACACGTTTTCAGACCCCCTGAACCATCAAAAAACATGTTTTTAGCGATTGGTCTATGTGTGTGAACAAAATATCTTAAGAACGGAACATCTTACGAACTTGAAACTTAAAACTTAAGTTAAGATACCACTAGAGGACCCAACACGAACATTTTCATCAAAATTTGTCAACCGGAAATAATAGTTAATTCGTGTAATTTTTTTTTCTGCGATTTTCTCAAAAACGGCTTCTAAGATTTTTTTAAAAATCACAACATTTATTAAATTTTTTATTTTCTACAAGATAAGGTAGGTCCCATTTCTGCTGAAATTCTTTTGGAAGTTGTTCTCTCATAAAAAATTGTTGTTTTAAGATTGCGACTTTAATATGCATTTTAGCACAAAAATGTATATAATAAAGTTGTAGCGACTTTAAAATCCTACAACTGTAATTTCCAATATTTTTTTTGTATAACACTTAGTTGAGCGGTAATTATTGAGATTTTCTGTTTTTCTGCCGAAAACGTGTAAAAAAAGTAGATTTTTTACGACTTCAGCCTTGGTATGCATTTTACGACAAAAGTGTATAATCAAATATGTAGCAAATTAAAAGATCTACAACTTTCATTTAGAGCATTTTTATCTACTAGTTAGTGTTACTACCTAGTCTTGTCTACTACCTAGTTTAGCGTGAAAGAGTGATTTTCCGTATTTTTAAGCCAAACTGAGGTTGATTTTCATTTTGCGTCTTTCACTCATGATTAAAATTAGGGCCGGCCGCGTTGGCGATGTTGGTAACGTGCTCGCCTCTCATCACGCGGTCTTGGGTTCGAATCCCACTCGGGCATGGCATTTTTTCATACGTTACAAAAAATTCATTTCATCCTTCACCGTCTGCATTAGCAGAAATTTGCAAAACAGTCGGACGTTAAACAAAAAAAAAAAAAAAAAGATTAAAATTAGGTTATGTTTATTGAGGTTATTTTTTTGTTTATATTTCTAATGTTAGGTTATTTTGTTCATAATTTGCATTGGCGAGAGAAAGTTGTGTGTGTTTCACACCAGATTTTCCCAAATATTTTCAGTGACTTTTCTGCTCAAATATTGTCTGGAAGAGGTCGTGTTGAGAATAATCTGTGTTTGCGTCTGTTTTAGAGCGTGGAAATGTGTTTTTGAAATATGGTCAATAGCATTGTTTATATTGATTGTAGTCTTGCCAATTATGTTAATATTATTTGGGGTAGCCCTATTAAATTTTTCTTTTTTGTTGATATACATTGGAAATCATATTGTAATGGTTTTTACCATTCCAGTATTTCTGTCATAACATCTGTGTAGCTTCTGTAAAATCTTGTAGTTGTAATTTTACATTTCCTGTCTAGAAATGCATGTGAATATTACCAAAGAAATCATTAGTTACACTGATTAAGTGTAGCTTAAGAGTAGAATTCAATTATTTAGTACATACATTTTGTCTGTTAGTACATGAAATGGTGCTGATGATGCCAGTAAGATATTACCCTTTGTGGAGCATAATTGGATGATGATTAATGAAGAATATTAGACCCAAACTGAGAATTGAACCTGGGTCCTGGATTAGGAAATCTAGTATTTTTACTTTCTCTTGCCTATATGAATATATAGGAAGGAAAGTATTGTTTTCATGTCGATTTTTCGAAATCGAGTTTTCACCGGATCTACACGTTTTCAGACCCCCTGAACCCAAAAAACATGTTTTTAGCGATTGGTCTGTGTGTGTGTGTGTGTGTGTGTGTGTGAACTGAATATCTCAAGAACGGAACAATGTAAGAACTTGAAACTTAAGTTACATACCACTACCGGACCCGACATGAACATTTTCATCAAAATCGGTCAACCAGAAGTAGCAGTTTATTCGTATAATTTTTCACTTTTTTGTAATTTTCTCAAAAGCTGGACCTACGATTTTTTTCAAAATCGCCTGGTTTATTCAATTTTTTATTCTCTACAAGATAGGTTAGACGTCGTGTTTGCTGAAATTCTTGGTGAGGCTGTTTTCACGTAAAAACATAGTTTTTTTAAGATTACGGCTTTAATATGCAATTTAGCCTAAAAATTTATATAATAAAAGTTGTAGAAAATTTAAAATTCTACAACTTTGATTTCAAACATTTTTTTGTATAATGCTTAGTTTAGAAGTAATTAGAGATTTTCTGTTTTTTTCTCACGAAAACAAGTGAAAAATCGATTTTTTTTAAGATTTCGGCCTTAGAATGCATTTTACGACCAAAGTGTGTATAATTAATTTTATAGAAAATAAAAAGATCTACAACTTTTATTTGAAGAATTTTTCTCTGCAGAGCCTAGTTTAGCATGAAAGAGTGATTTTCCGTATTTTTAAGCTAAACTGAGGTTGATTTTCATTTTGCGTCTTTCACTCATGATTAAAATAAAGTTATGTTTTTGAGGTTAGTTTTTGTTTTATTACTAATTTTAGGTTTATTGTTAATTATTTGCATTGGCAAGAGAAAGTTGTGTGAGTATTTCACACCAAATGTTTTTGTTGCAAAACGGTAACAAACCTGCTGCAAAATTTGGACCTATTCCATTATTTCACATTACATCATGTGTAACCTTAAAGTTGTCTCATGTAAACGCATCTTTACTATTATTACTGATGACTCCCACTCACTATAATTAATTATAGATATTGTTTGCATGTTTATTAATACACATTAGTTGGTTGTTTGCTTTGTACGTGTTCTGTTCGATATATAATGAATCTTTTGGAATTGGCTTCTATTATTTCTACTAAGGAAAGAGCTGTACGTTTCCTTCGAGAGAAAGGAATATTGCATAATCCGCGCATTTGTTGAAATGGATATGATATGATACTGAACACCACTGGCCAGGATCATTGGGTGTGTAATAAAGCAATCTGTAGAATTAGTAAACCTCTAAGAAGCGACTCATTTCTTGCTAATACAAAGTTGGATTATCGAACAATCATTCTCTTTATTTACAGTTACATTTAAATAATAACATACAGTTACAGTTAAATAAAACTGAAAACAACTGAAATAAAAGAAACAGACGAACAGTCTGAAGAATAGTCGAACAGTCCAGAACACGCGCTGGCGATTGCTGGGTTGAACAATAAAGGTGCATTCACACGATATTTTGATGATGTGAAATAACGGAATGGGTCCCAAAATTTTAATGTTAGTTTGGACTAACTAGTGAATGTGTGAACATGAATTTTGTATTCCTGTAGTGAAATTTGGTTAAGGGGACAGTGGATCGCTATCTTACTCAATGTTAACGAAGGTACATGTTTCTCAGGAACCAATTGTGATAAGAATCCTAAATTTTTTTTATATTAAAGATTAGTTTCTTTTACACATTTTAAGTGTATAACTTTTTGTTCTGTTTGAAAATATAGTTTTGGTAATTTTTCAAAAAAAATTGATTCTTAATGTCAAAATTTTTTTTCTCCAAAATTTTTAAATATTTTTGAAAACTATAGATTCAAATGAAAGAGCATAACAACCTCTACAATCACAAAAAATTTCATTGTTCTATCTTTTATGGGAGGTGAGAAACATGCACCTGAAAATGAAAAAATACAGTTATGAGAAAAACGCTTTAAAGTTGTTCAATAAAATTAACTTTCTTATTAAACATAAGTTAACAAAACTAAATATATGATAACAAAATAAATCATAAAAACATTTCTACACTATCTACAAATCTGATAAATACATCATTTTAAAACTGGAATTTCAAACAATATTGTAAGGTTAAAAAAAGAAAATTTCATGATTTTTTGATCCACAGTCCCCTTAATGACATTAACTTATTGTTCTTTGGCAATAAGGATTAATAACATAGCTGAAAGTAAATTTTAGGATTAAAGAAGTGGAAGTATAGGACCTAAGTAAGTATTGACTTCCAGTCAATGTTGTAACAACACGAGTTGTAAAATTAATTTCTTCAAAAATGTCTAAAAAAATAATAAAATAAGGACTCAAGATGCAAATTACTGCGAGGTAAGTCACTTTATACTATTAGAATGTAAAACTAAGTATTATTACGTAGTCATAACATTATAGCTTGTATTATTCTTAAACAGGTGTCCCAAGGTGAAAAAACAAGCCAGTGTTCAGGCTTGTCCCTCTGATGAAACTAATGAAAAAGAACTTTATACAAACATAGGTCTGGAAATGCTTAATTTGCGAGTTACAGCAACTAGTGAAAAAAATCACCCAGATTTCAATTCCTCATTTCAATGAAGCCATACTGAAATTTGTAGGGCGTTAATTAACGTTTTTAATTGAATAGGTTTTATAAAAAAAAATCCCTTTCACGAGTTTAATGGCTGGTGGTAATTTTTAAAATATTTACCTTTGACCTTAGGCAAAAAAACCATTAGCAATTTCTGTATTTACTCTTTAAAAGGAATCGAATGACATTATTTTTGTTTCCAAACTCCAACTTTGATTTCTTGACTTCTGGTTCAAACCCATTGATTTATGTATTTTGTCATGAGTTTCAACTGGTTTGATTCAGTTCTCCAAGTTGTTCTATATTATCAAAGTTGTTTCACATCTACATACCTGTAACATCCTATGTCTTTTGTAATATTTGCTTTAACAGGTTGCCTGCCGTGAACTGCGCATGCGATCGTCGATACAGGCTGTGAGGGTCACTGCCGATTCTAGGTGTTACCCATTGTCTACTTAGGTATCCTATCCTCCCTCATTCTGTTCACATGCTCTAACCACTGCATTCTACACTCAGATACCCTGTCATTTATAGAGAAGATGTTGACTTCTTTCCTTGTATCGGTATTCTTGTAACGATCTTCTCTACTACACCCATACGTATGACAAAGAAATTTCATTTCAGATGTTTGCAATCTACTCTCCTCTCGCTTTGATAGCACCCAAGTTTCACTGCCATAGAGAAGGGTTGGCACTGCTATTGTTTTGTAAAATCTCACCCTCGTGTTTTTGCAGGTGCTATTTTTTAAGGTGTGGTGGGTAATTCAGGCAGAAATAAAACAACAAATTTTTGTCTCAGTAATATTATTTTTATTAATTATTTAAAACGCATAAATAATAAAATATTTACAAAATATGTTATTTCATACATCTATTTTTAACATATATTTCAATCTTTACTATGTAACATTAAAATTGCTCATTTTTTTGGGGGAATCCATGGTTCTATTTTAGGTAGAGTAGTTGAATATGGAGTATACTGGAACGGTGTTCCACTAACATTTTCTTGATGATCGGCCATCCATTTGTATTTTGGTCGGGTAGGGTCCTGTAAAAATTATAGTTTTTTTTAAATGATAAATTACAATTTTAAGATAACCAATCAACAGAAAATCAAATGTTTACGTTAAAAAAAATTGGAAATCAAGTATTACTCAAATATAACGGGTGTTGCACTTCGAAGTTTGAAAACGCTAATTTATTACATTAAGTAATTACACTTTATGCAAATTATATGGCATGAAATCATTACCTTTATAGCATTCAGATTACCTTTAAAACTTCACAATAAATGTTCAAAATGACTTCCTCCGCTTGTAATGCAAGTTCGGACATGTTTCATAACATTTGCAGCCACTTTTCGTAGTGTTTGCTCATTAATGTTTGTAATCTCACTTTCAATATTAGCCTGAGGATTGTTTTTAAAAACCTTACTCTTTAAATTCCCCCAAAGAAAAAATCCGCAGGAGTAAGATCTGGGGATCTTGGTGGCCACAATCCTTTTGATATCACACAATGGGCAAAAAATTCTCGTAATATATTCAGCGTTTCAGTAGAAGTATGGCATGTTGCGTTATCCTGCTGAAACCAACAATCTCGATCGTGTAATTCTAACAACGCTATAAATTGTTCAATTAAGTTGCGGGCGCTCCATATTCGGCAGTTTTGGCTGTAGATGTAACCATCCAAGTGGAACCATGCTTCGTCACTGTAATAAACATGATCCAATATTTCAACACCGTTGTCATTAACAAGAGAACGAATCCAACCACAATACTGTATACATTTCCCATGGTCAACTTCTTTCAGTTCATGAACGACACCGATGTGGTAAGGATGCAGATTTAATTTTTTTGTAGCCCTTAAAGCGGAAGATAGTGATAATCCAGCCTGTGAAGATAACTTTCTAAGTGATTTGCCGGGTGAGGTAGTCAAACATTGTTTCACATCGTCCAAAACTTGTTCTGTTAACGCTGATGGTCGACCTGTGCTTTTCCGATCCTGTACACTGCCAATCTCACAAAATTTATTAATCAGACGCGATATTGTGGTGTTATTAGGTACTTCAGAATTGGGAAATTTTAACTGGAACTTGTCTTTCACTCGTTCGTAAGATTTATACGTGCAATAACTTTCAATAATAAAAACTTGTTCATCCTTTGAAAAAACCATGTTTGAACTTAAACAGACACTACAGACACAAATGAATACTGGGATAGCACTAGTACATGTCAGTAATACACAATGGGTCAACAATGAGTACGTTAGTGCCAACTGTTATTTGGGGGAAAAAATATTCCCTATGCAGAAAATATTAACCCTTAAACTTCGAAGTGCGTCCTTTTTGAAACACCCGTTAGTAGGTTATTTGAAACCTGACGCTTGCGAAAGAGAACGCTTCACAGTCACGAGAACTTTGAGAGTGAGGGGAAGTTGGCTATCTCTTTCCAACCGACAATGAATACTACAAGCTACTAACAAATCTGAAAACATTTTGACTTATCCCAAGTCTGTAAATCTTTAATTGAATTGAAATAACACTTAACCAAACCCACTCACAATTTTTACAAACTGCAAAAAAATGTTATATGAACTGAGCCAACTGTGTTTACTACTAACTAACTAGATAAAAATTTAAGGATAAAGAAAATTGCAGCTATGTGACTTAGTGTAAGATTGTATTCAACTGGATTAAGCGATAAAAATTGTTGGCTTGGTTTGTTTATTCTTTTAATGTCAACAAGTCGTACATTACTAACAACAAAATACAGAACCATACTCGTACCTTTGTTATTATTCATTGTTTACTTATTCTGTCATCTACCACACAACGTTCAAAGACAGAGGAACTGTAGCAGGCAGGGATCTCCTGTTTTATAAATGGTTATATGGTATTAATAAATAAATAAATTAATCAATGAATTAGGTTGATATTGCGGAGGGTCAATAAATTTCAGTCGGTTTGTGGTTTCATCAACAGGACCTTCAGGAGGAAATCTCGAAGGGAAACACAAGTGCGATTATACGATGTGATGGCGGTGCCGTTGGTGTTGTACGGCAGTGAGTCTTGGGTGCTACGAACAGCTCAGTTAAGAAAGGTAGAGGCTGCAGAAATGAGATTCATGAGGGCAGTGAAGGGATGTTCCTTGAGAGAGCAGATTCGTAGCAGTGAAATAAGGAGAGAATTGGGTAGAGAGGAATCGCTGATTGGAAAAGTGTCCAAGTACAGAGACAGATGGACGAATCACGTCGAGAGAATGCCGCCAGACAGGATTACGGTGAGGGCGGTAAACTATCAACCGGAAGGAAGACGAGGCCTGGGGAGACCCAGAAAGAGATGGCATGAAGCTGGAACAGGTGTTACGCCTAATCCGTAATAGGTAGAAGAAGAAGAAGAAGATTAGGTTGAAGTAACTACAACTTTTACAAACCAAATACCGTGAAGAATTCTATGAGGAGGAGCAAGCGTCAGGTCTTAAAGTAGATTAGTACAAATCCGAAAACCGTTTGTTGCCATCTCTTGTAGCTTCTGACATCTGGGTGTGATGGACGGACAAAACACAATGATCGACGACAATTTTAAAAATTTTTACCAATAGAGTTTTTGTTATTCATAATAACACATTCTTAAATAGCTGCAAGTAATTGTAACAAGGTTACAAAAAATAAAGCAACTGAGGAAAAATTAGATAATTTATATTAACTTACCTTAGATGGTATGTAATCAGTTTTGTAATGTAACCACCCAAACCACTCTGCTGGAACCTGACTGGCATCATAATCAAACCCGTAATTTTCATTGTATTCTACCCAACGGTTACGGCCTGTAATTAAAAAAAATAAATGCAACAAATCGACTTTACTGCGGTTTTTACATAAAATAAAAAAATTGGTGTGAAACATTAGGATGACTATCTTGCCAATGTAAAACAAAAAACAACCTCTGGTGGACTTGTATTTGGATGAGCAAATTATAAAAAATTACCAATTACCGCTTAACTAAACATTTATAAAAACTGCTCAAAATGTAGGTTATAAAAATTTTCAATAACTATATAAACTACTTTTGCCCTAAACTGCATACTAATGCCCCAATCTTAAAAAAAAAACATTTTTTACAGATTTAAATGAGAAAAATACAAAAAAATGGCTAATTGACATTAGTTAAACTAATTAGTTTAACATTAGTTTAACTAATACGTAGAAAAACCTGTTTGAAATAAAAGTTGCAGAGACTTATTAAATTTCCACCGGCCGCATTGGTAACATGCTCGCCTCTCATCATGCGGTATTGGTTCGAATCCCATTCAGGCACGGCATATTTTCATACGTTATAAAATATCATTTCATAATTCATTGTCTGCATTAGCAGTAATTGCAGAACAGTTGGACATTAAACCAAAAAAAAAATTCTATAACTTATACAAATAATATTATAGTCCAGCCTCTCTTAGTTTGCTCCTAATGTAAACAAATAATGACATCACTGAGCATACGCATTATATCAAAATGTGTACACGCTGATTAAAAAGTAACAACAAAATACTTTTAAAAGTATTTTTATAAATGAAATTTTTAGGCCTACATCATATAAAGACTGATGTTTTTAATACTTATAATTTAAAAAATAGTTAACTTAATAGGAATACGACATCTGTAAAGTCGCAGACTCTAGCGTGCATCCTGTAGTAGGTGGCTTTTGTTTGTTGACAGTAGGAGGAAACTAAGAACGGCTCAACTGTAGATACACTTTTGCCCTAAAATGCATATTAAGGTTGGAATCTTTAAAAAAACCATCCATTTTTAACCAAACTAAACTACATCCCTCTCCTAGAGTTCTGTTAGTTTACGTGAGACTATTTTAACAGTAAAGATATTATAAGAGACTTACCGTAAAAGTACATTTTATTTTCAAAATATCTATTGCCATATTTATCAACACCAACTAGAACTCCAGTTTTTAGTTCATCTTGCCTGAAATCATATAAAGTATTATTAAAAAATCTGGTGTGAAACACTCACACAACTTTCTCTTGCCAATGCAAATAATTAACAATAAACCTAACATTAGTAATAAAACGTTAGAAATAAAAACAACTAACCTCAAAAACATAACCTTATTTTAATCTTTTTTTTTTTTTTTTTTTTTTTGGTTTAACGTCCGACTGTTCTGCAGTTACTGCTAATGCAGACGGTGAAGGATGAAATGATATTTTGTAACGTATGAAAAAATGCCATGCCTGAATGGGATTCGAACCCAAGACCGCATGATGAGAGGCGAGCACGTTACCAACTGCGCCAATGCGGCCGGCATTATTTTAATCATGAGTGAAAGACGCAAAATGAAAATCTAACTCAGTTTGGCTTAAAAAAACGGAAAATCACACTTTGACGCCAAACTAGACTCTGTAGAGAAAAATGCTCTAAATAAAAGTTGTAGATCTCTTAATTTTCTATAAATTTTATTACATACACTTTTGTTGTAAAATGCGTACTAAAGCCGAAATCTTTAAAAAATAGATTTTTCACACGTTTTCGTGAGAAAAAAACAAAAAATCGCTGATTACCGCTAAACTAAGCGTTACAATACAAAAAAATGTTTGAAACAAAAGTTGTAGAATTTTACATTTTCTACAATTTTTATTATATAAATTTTTGCGCTAAAATGCATATTAAAGCCGCAATCTTAAAAAGAAAATGTTTTTACGTAAAAACAGCCTCAAGCAGAATTTCAGCAATTATGGCGCCTACCCTATCTTGTAGAGCATAAAAAATGTAGTAAACCAGGCGATTTTAAAAAAAATCGTAGGACCAGTTTTTGAGAAAATCGCAAAAAAGTGAAAAATTATACGAATAAACTACTACTTCCGGTTGACCGATTTTGATGAAAATGTTCGTGTCGGGTCCGGTAGTGGTATGTAACTTAAGTTTTAAGTTCCAAGTTCGTACGATGTTCCGTTCTTGAGATATTCCGTTCACACACAGACCAATCGCTAAAAACATGTTTTTTGGGTTCAGGGGGTCTGAAAACGTAAAGATCCGGTGAAAACTCGATTTCGAAAAATCGACATGAAAACAATACTTTCCTTCCTATATATTCATATAGGCAAGAGAAAGTAAAAATACATACATCAATGTGCTATAGTTGAAAGCTGACTTGTTTGCTAATGCAGGATGAAGTGCAAGGGGGCCTGATATTACAGTAGTTATTCGAAATGGTTTATGAGTAATATTTTTAGAAGAGCGCGTACTAATGGTATTATTACAACTATTAGGTTATAGGTGGAGGGGAATCGTACAAACAATCCTCCTCCACTCGAATTCCTTACGCTAGCAATCAAGTGAGCTCACATCTATACATGGGTCAGCCCATACGAAGTGATCCAATAAAAATATTTTTGGTTACTTGACCATTTTTTTTATTTTTTTATTCCTAATTTGTGTACGTTGCAATCTGTTCAATTTAGAACAATAAGCAACCACATGAGCCAATGAGATGAGGATGATGTGTATGACGTGTAAATGAGGTGTAGTCTTGTACAGACCCAGGCCGACCATTCCTGAGAGAGTATGGTTAATTAAACCCCAACCATCAAAGTACACCGATAACCACTGTCTAGTATTCAAATCCGTATAAAAGTAACTACCTTTACTAGGATTTGAACCAGGAACCTTCGTCTCCGAAAATCAGCTGTTAAACAGCTGATTGCCACCAATAATTGCAAAATCAGCTGTTAAGCAGCTGATTTTGGCGACGACTTTACCTCTAGACCAACCCGGTGGGTTTGACCATTTTAAATATATTTTTTTTAATATGTTATTACCACATGTATTGGAAGTACAAAAACGATTTCATCAAATTTTTATTGCAGCCTGTTTTCTTTTTGTGGCCATTTTTGTCTTGCAGCGTGCGCCAATTGGGGGGGTTTGCAGACGTTAACAAAACTTATTTTTCTTAGAACTAGATTATGCTAGAATACTGCAACAAAGACCATTTTGTTAAGAATTTCTTCCTCTTTAATTTGTATCTGAGAAAAAGAAGCCCTATTTGTAGTCTTGTAGGTGAAAATGTTCCTTAAAGTTTGGCAACGGAATTTAACAAATGCCACTTTTTGGAGCCTAAGTTTGTTTTTTTAAGCATGATTCAAACTTTACAAAAATTGCAAATTTTCAATTTAAAAAAATCATAAAAATTAAAGACCAACCCACTGGGTTGGTCTAGAGGTAAAGTCGTCGCCAAAATCAGCTGTTTAACAGCTGATTTTCGGAGACAAAGGTTCCTGGTTCAAATCCTAGTAGAGGTAGTTACTTTTATACGGATATGAATGCTATAGACAGTGGTTACCGGTGTACTTTGATGGTTGGGGTTCAATTAACAATACTCTCTCAGGAATGGCCGGCCTGAGTTTGGACAAGACTACTCCTCATTTACACGTCATACATATCATCCTCATCTCATTGGGTCATGGGGTTGCTTATTGTTCTAAATTGAACAGATTGCAACGTACACATATTAGGATTTAAAAAAAAAATTAAAGAACACATTTATCATAGTTAAGATTCTGGTTATAGTGAATGATTGTAAATGAAATTGTAACAAAAAGATCAACTGTGACATATTATCCCTTCATCATAAACTTAGGCTCCAAAAAGTGGTATTTTTTAAATTTTGTTGCCAAACTGTAAGGAACATTTTCACCTATAGGGCTATAAATAAGGCTTCTTATGCTAAAATACGAAATTAAAGGAATGAAATTCTGAATAAAATGGTCTTTGTTGTAGTGTTCTAGCATAATCCAGTCCTAAGAAAAATAAGTTTACATTAACACCTGCAAACCCCACAATTGGTGCGTGCTGCAAAACACAAATATTCGCAAAAAAAAACACGTTGCAACAAAAATTTTATAAAATCATTTTTGTACTTCCAACACGTGACAATAATACATAAAAAAATATTTAAAATGGTCAAGCAATCTTCATTGGATCACTTCATATGGATTGACCCATATCAGATTTTAACATAAACAAACACACAGCACCTTTTTCGTTTGAACGTTTTCGCTTTTTTTCTTATAAGTGGCATAATTTGAAAACAAATTTGACGTTCAAATTTAATTCACAAATTTTACATCTCCAGTAACGCTTATTGTAAGTTTAAAGCAAAACAATATGTATTTAATGATAACTTTTATATCTATACTTGAGATTTCTACTGCTTTTCTCTTTGCTTTCAACTAAAGTTTATTTTATATCAAAAATTAGTACTAATGACCTATCAGTTCTTGGTAACCAATTACTGAAATGGAAAGTTAAGTTAATTTATGTAGTTTATGCATAAATGTGGGTAGAGAAAGAACACTCGGTATATAAATTATCATGTACAAGTTTATTTATCTGTCTTTATCCTAGAAAACTTTAAATCTGACTCGACATACACTTAAGAGTTTTTTAGGGCAATCAATCCTTTACAGCTAGCTCATTTTATGTGCATTCATCTACCTGATCTAATGCAATAATGACAGTTCCAAAGAAATTGGTTCAAGACAATTACTCCACTGTAAACTAACTGCTTCCCTTCCAGAACAAAATCATATGATATCAAGGTTGCTAATAAAGGATCCTAAAGCCCAAGAGGACAAATAACATTATAGTTAAAAAATTAATTAAAAAATCGTATAAAAATACGTCAGTTTAGTAGTTGAACAACTCAGAATAACAATTTAATAGATTTGAAGTATTATTTTCAAAATTGTAACCTAGTAGAAATTATAAATGCACACCTGAATATCTTTTTTACGGATCCAAAAACGCCCCCATTGTCTTTAATAACTCTAAATAACGTAGCAAGTTTATCCAACGCAAGATATCTAGCCATTTCTGCTAAAATGTAGAATATTTGAATGTTATTGCCGAAGGGCAACTTATAGGTTATCCATTAGTATTTTCTTTTCTGTGCACTGCCATTATGATATCGTCTTTATCGGTATTTACTAATGTGTAATATAATACATTTGTAAAAGTGCAGACTGTTATTTTAATGGTGTGTTTTGTATCTGTAATAGTTTAAGACATATTTTTTCTAAATTGATAAATGTAATGTTAAATTTAATTATTTTTCATTATGGTTGTACTTTTCATAGGGAAATTCTGATTTTATAGTATAAATCGTTTATTGACGTCACTGCGATATGTCGTCTGCCAGTGCCAAGTTGCGTGTAACCTAACTGTACGTACAGGTGCTTTTCATGCCATACAAATTGTCTATCTAAAAGGTGGTTATTCATAATTTCTTAACCTCTGTGTGTATCTACATCACTTAATAATAGCTGTTCAAATTAAACTACGTGTACAGTCCTGTTTTTATTAATCTTCAGTGAGTTCTACTGCTAGGAGGCGTCAATTTTTACTACGAAGAAACAACTGTTCGATTCTTATGTAAGTTTACGTAATCAATTAAAATACACAGTGATTATTTAAACGAGTTTTAAACATGGAAGGTAAAATAAACTGGTTACCAATAAACTTAATTTGTTTCCAACCCTTATTTTTATCAGTCGTGTTCTTTGGTAAATCGTTCAGGGATTTGGTAATTTTACTGGGTACTTGCATATACAATTTTAATTCAGCCCAGTTTAACCACTGTGTGGTCATGTAAATACAACTAACGTGTCTGATAAACGATCATTGAACTTAAATTTGAATTATTTTCTTTTGTTTTTCGGACGGTGGATGTTTGTGAATTGACGTTACTAAAGTTTGTTTCCAGAAATATTTTTGGTTGTAATTTACGTTTTTACTTAACTTATTCAAGATTGAACCCACAGTTTCATAAATTCTATGTAATTATTTTAATTTACAACATAAGTTTCTCAACTATTGATTTTATCTTTTCAAGTGGATTATATCTAGAAAATTTTTAGCTGTCATCTTTATTACTTTTTTCTTCAAAATGTCACTTCTTAATTCACTGTAACTTACAATTTTATTAACTTTTAAGCAAACCTATCATAAGAGAAAAATAACCACTTTATGAATGGAGCCATACAAATTTCATGCAATATGTTGATTTTGCTAGACCTCAAATTTAATTTATTACTACAGAAATTGATAATGCAGACTTGTTAAAAAATGAATTTTAAAAATGGGGCTCTTAACATTTTTGTGGTTTGTCATCACTGCTAAATTAAATTTTTATTTCTAATTAAAAACCTGTGAAAATCTGATTCTATTTGTAGTAATTTTGAAAATTTTAATATTTAGTTATATAAAATATACTTTTCTGTCAAAAAATGACAGAAATTTATGATTTGTATTATACAGGATATAAAAATATACTTACTAATTTTTAATTGACAACTTATTGTTCGACTTGTTTTTAAATTTTTGTGGTAGAATTGTTTTTTTTTCAGGCTTGACACTTGTGCTGAATCATACTGTTTGTAGATATTGTTATGAGATTTCGCTGTAGTATATGAAAATATATTGCTTGAGTCCCAGCTCTGTGTACAGTTGAGCCGTTCTTAGTTTGCTCCTACTGTCAACAAACAAAAGCCACCTACTACAGGGTGCACACTAGAGTCTGCGACTTTACGGATGTCGTATTCCTATTAAATTAACTATTTTTTAAATTATAAGTACTTAAAGTAGTACTAAAAACATCAGTCATGATATGATGTAGGCCTAACAATTTCATTTAGAAAAATACTTTTAAAAGTATTTTGTATTTAAATACTTTTGAAAGTATTTTGTTGTTACTTTTTAATCAGCGTGTACACATTTTGATATAATGCGCATGCCCAGTGACGTCATTATTTGTTTACATTAGAAGCAAACTAAGAGAGGCTGGACTTTAAAAAAATATTCTTATCATCCGGCGCATTAATTTAACAAATACTACCGGGTTATTAACTTGGTCGAATTCATAATTTAACTTACGAATTTATATCAAAATATGTAAATAAATAAATGTAATAAATACAAACAAACATGTTAAATATGGGAAGTTTGAAAACGAATGTTTTGTATCGGAATAATATGACAATCTTTCTCCCAGCATGCGTCACTCATTCATTACACCCACCCGTACTCTTCACCCCGCAACTACACGGAGCTTGGAACTGCACAATACCTTTGTTTTACAAGGTGATAAATTTAATAAATGTGTTTAATTGTGTTGGAGGTGCAAGTGAGGTGGTTTACCATTGCCACAACTCACTGAGTGGAAAAGTACGCTTAACAGCATGCCGGGCCCTCTGAAAAGCACATATTTTCCACTCTGCATATGACACCTTCACTTCATTCACCACAGGGTCTGGCTGTATAGTGAAATTCATTACTTTCAGAGAAGATAACTCTGACTAGTGTCACAATACACCTCTACCTCTTCTGTTCTTAAACGATTCAGTCATTTAATTGGCTGACCATGTGATAAGAAACAGAACTATTTATTTTAGCCCTGCAACAAACAGATTGAGTGTAAATAATTTGACACTCCACCTGTCTGTTATGGGCAGGGCTTTTAGCCCTGCCCATAACAGAATTTTATCCATTTACTAGAATTTTATCCATTTCTATAAAGTGATTTGTGTTCCCTTAACATATGTTAAAGGAACACACATGCATATATTTTCATACATACAAGTGAAAATGGTTTCACTTGGATATGTTATCACTGGGCTATAAAGGGCTTCTGTCGTCAACTGGAAGGAGACCCCTTAATTCCTTTTACAAAAGGCTTAAGGGAACCAGCCGGGATAGAAGGCTAGTGTCCTATCCATACATTCACGTTGTGTGGCCTGTTAGTAACCATGTGACCGCTCATCAGCACGATAACCGGCTCATGGTGAACGGAACTGGAAGAGCTGCCCATTTCACCCTGGCAGACGGTGGCTTGGGGCACTCAGTCTGCCAACCAAAAAGCTGAAAGCAACAGTAAACTACAGATTTTTCTGTCTGACTAGAATTATCGTAAGGAAACTCCTTCATGTATGATTCTGGTTAGGCTTACTTAGTATATGCAGATCTTCAAGAACTTTTCGAGAACTTCAAAATATGAAAAATTTATGATGGCGTCCTCTCTGGTAAAACATTCCGGAGATAAACTAGTCCTCCATTCGGATCTCCGGGCGAGGACTATCAGAGGGGACTTCATCAAAAAAATAAAAGTTTCTGAAATTCTGCGAGTTGGAACATGGAATGTTAGGAGTTTAAAACAAACTGGTAGGTTAGAGAATTTAAAAAGGGAAATGGATAGGTTGAAGTTAGATATTGTAGGCATTGGTGAGGTACGCTGGGATGATGAGCAAGACTTTTGGTCCGGGGATTATAGGGTTATTAACACTAAAGCCATCGGAGGGCAGGGCGGAGTGGGTCTAGTAATGAATAAAAAAATTGGACAAAGAGCGACTTACTATAAGCAGTGTAGTGATAGGATTATCATGGTTAGAGTAGATACGAAACCAAAGTCTACCACTATAGTGCAGGTCTACATGCCTACGTCTTCACACAGAGAGGAAGAAATAGAACAAGTATATGAGGAATTAGATGAAGTAATAAAATATGTCAAGGGTGATGAAAATTTGATAGTTATGGGAGACTGGAATGCAGTAGTTGGAGAAGGAAAAGAAGGAAAGATAGTCGGAGAATATGGTCTAGGGAAGAGAAATGACAGAGGGAGTCGGCTGGTAGATTTCTGCTCCAAATATAATGTAGTGATAGGCAATACACTTTTTAAGAATCACAAAAGGAGGTTATACACTTGGATGATGCCAGGTGACAAGGGAAGATACCAAATAGATTACATAATGGTTAGACAAAGATTCAGAAACCAGATTATGAACTGTAAAGCCTATCCAGGTGCAGACATAGGGAGTGATCATAACTTAGTAGTAATGGATAGCAGGCTTAAACTTTAAAAACTGAAGAAGGGATAGGGAAATGCTAGGTGGGATGTAGAAAAACTAAGAGAACAAGACAACCAGGTAGGTTTCCAGGAGAGTATTCAAAAAGGGATAGAAGAAAGAGGTAATGACACAGGAAATGTAGAGGAGGAGTGGATTAACTTCAAGGAGGTGGTAGTGAAAGCAGCGGAAGAATGGTTAGGACATACTAAAAGAAGAGGTAGGAAACCGTGGATTACTAATGATATTTTAGAACTGATGGATGAGCGAAGAAAATATAAAAACGCAAAGGACGAGAGAGGTAAAAGGCAATATTGCTACTTGAGAAATACCATAAACAAAAGGTGTAAGAAAGCGAAGGAAGAGTGGATCAGAGCGAAATGTACAGACATTGAAAGTAAAATGGCAGTTGGTAAAGTGGACGCAGCTTATAGAAAAATAAGGGAAAACTTTGGAGAACGAAAGATGAAAGCTGTTAATTTACAAAGCGCAGGTGGTAAACCATTGTTGAATGGCCAAGAGAGAGCTGAAAGATGGAAGGAATACGTAAATCAACTCTACATGGGAAAAGAATTAGAATATGATGCGATAGAACAAGAAACTGATGTTGAAGAAGATCAAAAAGGGGACCCTATACTACGAGAAGAATTCGATCGGGCACTTAAGGATATGAATATGAATAAGACACCAGGAATAGATAACATACCATCGGAATTATTATTACGATGTGGCAAAGTTGCTCAAAACAAATTATACAAACTTGTGTGCAGAATGTATGAGAGTGGAGAGGTACCATCGGACTTTAAAAAAAATATTATGATTCCAATACCAAAAAAGTCAGGAGCGGAGAAGTGTGAACATTACAGAACCATCAGCCTAACATGCCATGCATCTAAGATACTGACAAGAATTATATACAGGAGAATAGAACACCGAGTAGAAGAAGTATTGGACGATGACCAATTTGGATTTAGAAGGAGAATGGGAACTCGAGATGCAATATTGGCTCTGAGACTGATTATTGAGAAAAGGATACAGAAAAATAAAACTACTTTTATGGCATTTGTAGATTTAGAGAAAGCATTTGACAATCTGGACTGGAGTAAAATGTTTAAAACTTTGAAAAGGCTAGGAATTAAGTACAAAGAAAGGAAAGTTATCTACAGTCTGTATAAGAATCAAACGGCTGTTTTGAGAATCGAGGGGTACGAAAAAGAGGCTGCTGTAAGAAAAGGTGTACGACAAGGTTGTTCTTTGTCACCACTACTTTTTAACTTATATATAGAAGAGGCTATAAATGAAGTGAAGGAGAAATTTGACGTAGGAATAAAAATTCAAGGAGAAACAATAAAAATGTTGAGATTCGCCGATGATATAGTAGTATTAGCCGAGGCAAAGAATGAACTAGAGGATGCCTTAAATGGAATGGATGAGATCTTGAGGAAGGATTACTTCATGAAAATTAATAAGAACAAAACGAAAGTGTTGTGCAGCAGCAAGAGTGGTTTAGAAGAGATGGGAAATTTAAAAGTAGGCAACGAAAACATACAGGAAGTTGGGGAATTCTGCTATCTAGGGAGTAAAATAACAAAGGATGGTAGAAGCACGAGTGATATCAAGAGTAGAATTGCTCAAGCTAGAAAAGCCTTTGAAATGAAAAACAGCTTACTGACTACAAACATTGATTTACAGATTAGGAAAAATTTCTTAAAACATTATGTTTGGAGTGTAGCATTATACGGAAGTGAAACGTGGGTGATAGGGGCTGTAGAACGGAAGAGGATAGAAGCTTTTGAAATGTGGTGTTATAGGAAAATGTTAAAGATTAGGTGGGTGGACAAAATAAGTAATTTAGAGGTTCTTAGGCGAGTGGATGAAAAAAGAAGTATATGGAAGCATCTTACCAAAAGAAGGGATAGGCTAGTGGGGCATATCCTAAGACATCCAGGTATTGGGCTATCAATAATGGAGGGTAACATTGAGGGAGTAAATTGTAGAGGGAGGCAAAGATTAGAATATATAAAGCAAATTACAAAAGATGTAGGGTGTTACAGGTATGTAGATATGAAACGACTTGCGCAAGATAGAACAGGTTGGAGAACTGCATCAAACCAGTCGAGAGACTGATGACAAAAAAAAAAAAATGTTATCACTGGTAATGCGACCATTTTATAATGCCTTATTTTATTGGCAATGGGTAAGCTTTTTACTTTCTCTTGCCTATATGAATATATAGGAAGGAACGTATTGTTTTCATGTTGAGTTTTCACCGGATCTACATGTTTTTTAGATCCCCTGAACCCAAAAAACATGTTTTTAGCGATTGGTCTGTGTGTTTGTCTGTGTGTGTGTGTGTGAACAGAATATCTCAAGAACGGAACATCGTACGAACTTGAAACTTGAAACTTACGTTACATACCACTACCGGACACGACACGAACATTTTCATCAAAATCGGTCAACCAGAAGTAGTAGTTTATTCGTGTAATTTTTCACTTTTTTGCGATTTTCTCAAAAACTGGTTCTACGATTTTTTTCTAAAATCGCCTGGTTTACTAAATTTTTTATTCTCTACTAGATAGGGTAGGCGCCATGTTTGCTGAAATTCTTGGTGAGGCTGTTTTCATGCAAAAAGTGTTTTTTTTTTTAAATTACGGCTTTAATATGCATTTAAGCGTAAAAATTTATACAATAAAAGTTGTAGACAATTTTAAATCCTACAACTTTTATTTCAAACATTTTTTTGTATAACGCTTAGTTTAGCGGTGATTGTCTGTTTTTTCTCACGAAAACGTGTGGAAAAATCAATTTTTTTAAGATTTCGGTCTTAGTTTGCATTTTACGACAAAAATGTTTATATTAAAATTTATAGGAAATTAAAAGATCTACAACTTTTATATTAATCATTTTTCTCTACTAAGCCTAGTTTAGCATGTAAGAGTGATTTTCCAAATTTTTAAGCCAAACTGAGGTTGATTTTCATTTTGCGTCTTTCACTCATGATTAAAATTAGGTTATGTTTATTGAGGTTAGTTTTTTGTTTATTTCTAATGTTTTATTACTAATGTTAGGTTTATTGTTAATTATTTACATTGGCAAGAGAAGTTGTTTGAGTGTTTCACACCAGATTTTTTTTGTTGTTTGTGTCTCGGGTTATGTGTTGCATTTTGGTAATGATTGTAATTATTGTATCTTAATTGGTTTTTATGTATTTTGGTTTTACTTAATGATTTTTTTTTTCTTTAACAGGAGGTAGAAAGTAACAAATGGCTGATGGCAGTGGGTCCAGATCACCACACACTCAAGAATATATTCCAACTAAAGGATTAATCCATGAAAATGAAATCCAACAACTAGTTCTATGTAAACCAAAGTTAATGCCACTAAAATCAGTGACTCTAGAAAAATTAGAAAAAATGCAAAAAGATGCAGAACAAAAATTAAAAGATCAGTGTACCCCAAAGAGTAGTGATAGTAGTTAACTTATTTAAAAATTATATGATATTTTAAAAATACAAAATGACGTTGGGTCCTTTATTAACTGATGTTGTTGTCACATTTTGTCTTGCCGCTGGTTTACTTTACCGCTACGGTAACTGGCAACGGCATAATCCACTTGTTACTCTTGCCGTTCTTATAGCATGGTATTTTTCACTACTTATTATATTTGTTCTTCCTCTTGATGTCTCTTCGGTAAGTAAACATTATTATTTCAATGTATTCTTTTCATTAGATAATCTTAAATTAATCATTGCACAGATTCACAGAAATTGTATCGGTTTGAAAACCCTTCTTTGTTTTATCATTTTAAACTAGCCTGTACTGGATAACTCGACCCAGATAATTAAGTTTGTAGATGAAAGATATTTTGTGAATTCAGTACAAGCCTACAGTGAGTGAATGCTGAGAATGTGGGCTGCCAAAAGAGCTTCCAGAAACATCTAAAGTCACCTCACGTGGTCTAAAATTGGCCGTATATGAAAAAATAAAAATCTATAGAATTTACCGGAAAAATCTACCAAACGGTTATTTGATACATGCATAAATGATAAAACACAGGAGAGATGGATCATGAAAACTAAAATAGAAATGAAGGTGTTAGATCCCCGTGAAGGATGAAAATGAATTTATAAAAAAGGGTAAAGAATTTGAGGGTATCCAATTTGAGGTAACAACAAATGTAAACAGAAAATGGTCAGAAGAAAGGAAAAACGAGTTTACTGGAAAAATGAAAAACACAATAGAAAAAAGAAAACATCAAACGTGTGAAAAGAAATCATTTTAAATTGTCCTTAGTAGACTAAAATCACCGGGTTGGTCTAGAGGTAAAGTCGTCATCAAAATCAGCTGTTTAACAGCTGATTTTCAGAGACGAAGGTTCCTGGTTCAAATCCTAGTAAAGGTAGTTATTTTTATATGGATTTGAATACTAGACAGTGGTTGCCGGTGTACTTTGATGGTTGGGGTTCAATTAACCATACTCTCTCAGGAGTGGTAGACCTGGGTCTGTACAAGACTACACCTCATTTACACGTCATACACATCATCCTCATCTCATTGGGTCATGGGGTTGCTTATTGTTCTGAATTGAACAGATTGCAACGTAAACATATTAGGAATTATAAAATATTTAAGTAGATAAAAATATTTAAGTAGACTAAAATTACGAAAGTAGTTCTAATTGTCCATGCAAAGACAGATTTAAGCTATCTGATTTTGGTGTTTAATATGTAATTACTAATGTTCCACTAAGAGAGGTTACACAGTATTTTATGTTTAGATATATTATTTTTTATTCATGCGAGGTTTTACAGTCCCAGCCGTATCTCGCTTCCTAAGAACCACCCCTCTCTCTGTCTCGCCAGTCCCCATCGGAGAGCTGCTGCAAAGACATTGCCTCCTGCACCCCATCCAACCATGTCACTCCCGGCCTACCCCTCCTTCTTCCACCGACTGGCATCCAGTCCCATACCCTCTTTGGCCATCTACCTTCCTCCATCCTCTCTCTGCAAATGTCGGCCGCATTGGCGCAGTTGGTAACGTGCTCGCCTCTCATCATGCGGTCTTGGGTTCGAATCCCATTCAGGCACGGCATATTTTCATACGTTACAAAAATCATTTCATCCTTCACCATCTGCATTAGCAGTAATTGCAGAACAGTCGGACGTTAAACAAAAAAAAGTCTGCAAATGGCCTAACCATTTTATCTGCTTCTGGGATATGGTATCCATGATATTTTTTTGAACACCGATTCTTCTCCTAATTTCGGAATTTGATCGATCCGCGATAAACTACAGCTCCACCTCCAGAAATCCATCTCCATTGCTTTTAGGCGATCCCTCTGTCTATTTGTCAATACCCATAAACATAATATGTTTTGTAATTATCTGTAGCTTATTTATGTAAGTATGTAACCAGAATTGATATAAAATTTTAATTATGACAGATTATATGAAAATAATTTAAATTACTTTTCCGGATAAAAGAAAGCAATTTAAAAATATTAATATTTTTTTTTAGAATAAATCTTATTTTCTGTCTTGATAATATAATTATTTGTTTGAGTAGCTTTTTTTGGGGGTTTTACGTCTGGCTTTTATGCTTAAGTAGTTTTGTCAGTAGCAATATTAACGACTTGGTGTATTAAAATTTTATTGGTGTGTTCGGTAATAATGATAAAAATAGTACTTATTATTTATCTGAATTTCTGTAATGTATTTGTCACGGAATTTAAATTTAATTATATCTGTCTAAGGTTTTCAAGTGAATGATGACAGATTATATTGTTTTCATGCTGATGAACTTTGATTGGAAGTAGTAGTACCTCTTCATGAAAAAACTTATATCTATTAATATTAAGAGCTACACTGAAGTTGTTTAAAGTTATTCTTCAAATAAATAATAATTATTTTTTTGACTTTTATTTGTCATTGGGAACTGTACATTATTGAGAACTGCTGAATTTGATTGCTGGTTTTTGGTGTATTTTTGATGTGGATTAGGCATGAGTTTGAACAGGAACACCAGTAGAGTTTATTCATGAATGGATGTCAGCTGGTCACCATACAAAGTCGCTTGCTTAACCAGTGAAATTGTTGTTCAATACAATACAACTCAAATAGTAGCGATTTTCTACCAGCTGACTGATTGCGCTGGCCTGAAGGCCTCAAAATCAATTAAAACAGTTATGAACTGTATAATTTTTTTGTGGATTTTATTCCTTCATAAAAATAATCTTAATTCTAGAAGGATCTATATATTTAAAAGGATGAGGGTGTTTTGTTGAGTTTAACTTTGTTTTAAAATGCTCCTCTCCACTTGCTATTTACAATCATCAAACATTATTTTTTCCTGCAATAATTGTAATTATATTCATTTATTATAATTGGCAGTAATTGCAAAACTGTTGTTAAAAAGAATTAGGGCCTGCTGCCGCTGCAGCCCTGGCTCGCACTACGGTGGTCTGTCTCGCCAACCCCTTTGATATTTTTAACTCCTGTGCAGCTAGCTGTATGCTCGCCTGTAGCATGGGTGGAATTTCAAATAGTAGTTATTACTTTTTCTTGCCTATATGAATACGAAGGAAAGTATTGTTTTAATATCAATTTTTCAAAATCGAGTTTTCACTGGATCTACACGTTTTCAGACCAGATTTTCTCAAAAACGGTTCCTACAATTTTTTTTAAAACCATCTCATTTACTATAATTTTTATGCTCTACAAGATATGGTAGGCGCCATGTCTGCTGAAATTCTTTGAGAGGCTGTTTTCACATAATAAATTGTTTTTTTTAAGATTATGACTTAAATGTGCATTTTATCGCAAACATGTATATAATAAAAGTTGTAGAGAATTTAAAATCCTGTAACTTTTATTTCAAACATATTTTTGTATATTGCTTAGTTTAGCAGTAATTAGGGATTTTATGTTTTTTTTTCCTCTCGAAAACGTGTAAAAAAATAATTTTTTAAAGATTTCAGCCTTAGTATGCATTTTACAACATAAGTGTATGTAATAAAATTTATAGTAAATTAAAAGATCTACATCTTTTATTTAAAGCATTTTTCTTCACAGAGAGTTCCTAGTTTAGCGTGAAAGAGTGATTTTCCGTATTTTTAAGCCAAACTGAGATTGATTTTCATTTTGCGTCTTTCACTCATGATTAAAATTAGGTTACGTTTATTGAGGTTAATTTTTTGTTTATTTCTCATGTTTTATTACTAATGTTAGGTTATATTGTTAATTATTTACCTCGGCAAGAGAAAGTTGTGTGAGTGTTTCACACCAGATTTTTTTTTCATTTGTTTGAAAATATAGAATTTTGTTAGGCCTAACACATGAATATCTTTCTATTTTTGTTGTGTTTATGTTGTTTAGGTCATCAGCCAAAAGGCTGGTTTGAACCTGTAGAGGTTTTACTAAGTAAAACGAGGAGTGAGGTGGTTTACCGTAGCCTTCCTCTCTGAGTGGAAAAGTACGCTTATCAGCATGCTGGGCCCTCTGAAAACCACATATTTTCCACTCTGCAAACGACACCTTCACTTCATTCACCACAGGGTCTGGCTGTATAATGAAATTCATTACTTTCAGAGGAGATAACTCTGATTAGTGTCTTTTGCACCTCTACCTCTTCTGTTCTTAAATGATTCAGTCATTTAATTGGCTGACCATGTGATAAGAAACAGAACTATTTATTTTAGCCCTGCAACGAACAGATTGAGTGTAAATAATTTTTGTTACAGACTGTATTTCGTCAATGTGTGCAAGAACATATAAATTTAAATATTAGTAACACATCACATCCTAATAGTTCTATGATTAAATGCGAGGAACCTTGGAGTAATGTACCTGAAAATCTTTTGCCATATTTATGGCGAATCGTCTATTGGTCGTCACAGTTTCTCACATGGTAATTATAATTTAATACTTATTCGGTCATTAATTTAATGTAAAAGAATATTTTAATAATTTAATAAAAGCATAATGTTATTAAGTGTACTGTAGTTGTATTGTTTTTATTTCTTTGTAATAGAAACATTTTTATTAGACAGCTGACCAGAAACTTCTTAATTAAATATGTGTGACTAAAAGTGGTCAGTTTACGATCTGAAATTTTAAATTGGTGTCGTCATTTAATTTATTTGTACAGTTTTACAGCATTTGTACATTTAATTTATTTTCATAACATTTTTACTTTCTCTTGCCTATATGAATATATAGGAAGGAAAGTATTGTTTTCATGTCGATTTTTCGAAATCGAGTTTTCACCGGATCTATACGTTTTCAGACCCCCTGAACCCAAAAAACATGTTATCAGCGATTGGTCTGTGTGTGTGTCTGTGTGTGTGTGTGTGTGTGTGTGTGTGTGTGTGTGGGTGTGTGTGTGTGTGTGCGTGTGTGTGTGTGTGTGTGAACAGAATATCTCAAGAACGGAACATCGTACGAACTTGAAACTTGAAACTTAAGTTAAGTACCACTACCGGACTCGACACGAACATTTTCATCAAAATCGGTCAACCGGAAGTGGTAGTTTATTCGTGTAATTTTTCACTTTTTTGCGATTTTCTCAAAAACTGGTCCTACGATTTTTTTTTAAATCGCCTGGTTTACTCAATTTTTTATTCTCTACAAGATAGGGTAGGCGTCATGTTTGCTGAAATTCTGGGTGAGGCTGTTTTCACGTAAAAACGTTGTTTTTTTAAGATTACAGCTTTAATATGCATTTTAGCGCAAAACTTTATATAATAAAAGTTGTAGAGAATTGAAAATTCTACAACTTTTATTTCAAACAATTTTTTGTATAACGCTTAGTTTAGCGGTAATTTGCGATTTTCTGTTTTTTTTCTCACGAAAATGTGTGAAAAATTGATTTTTTTAAGATTTCGGCCTTAGTATGCATTTTACGACAAAAGTGTATATAATTTAATTTATAGAAAATTAAAAGATCTACAACTTTTATTTAAAGCATTTTTCTCTACAGAGCCTAGTGTAGAGAGAAAGAGTGATTTTCCGTATTTCTAAGCCAAACTGAGGTTGATTTTCATTTTGCATCATTCACTCATGATTAAAATAAGGTTATGTTTTTGAGGTTAGTTTTTTGTTTACTTCTAATGTTTTATTATTAATGTTAGGTTTATTGTTAATTATTTGCATTGGCAAGAGAAAGTTGTGTGAGTGTTTCACACCAGATTTTTTTCTTACGAATGTAATCTCTGTGCTGATTATTTTATTTAAGTAGACTTATCCGGTGAGGGCTTCAAGGTCAAAGATTGTTTGTTTTTGTTGTCAGTGTTACACTCCCTACTAAATATGGTACAGTGTTGTGAATGTATGTCTATGCACAACATAGCAACCTTAATTGGTGAGTGATGTAGAGTGGGCAGAAAGGGTTTTAATCTTGAATGCTACGCTGATATGTCGATTATAGTGCCCGCCACGATACTACGTTAACTTTTAAGATTAATGATAATATGATTAATGTTTATAGAAAAATGATATGATAAAATTGATGTGAAAAAAATATATAAGATAAAAGATAATAGGTTATTGTTTGATTCTTCCTGGTACTCTGGGTAACATAGGATGAGTGATATCACAAAAAAATGAACATGGTAGATGTTACAGCCCTATTAGACTAGGCCATCATGCAGCGCAACTAGCTGCACCACCGGTGACTCAGTCTGCAACCTGGCAGAGCAATCGGTGGTGCATCCAATCACATGTTGTTCAGTGCTAGGGTAGTTCGGTAGTTTTTGCCAGCTGAGCAGTCTGTGTTCTATTTTTCTCGAACTCTTTTCTGTGCACTGTATTTTTTATGTGAACTGTGTACTTTAGTACAAAAGTTTTTCATCTGGTATGATACACTTTCTCATTTTCGTATTTTTCCCAGTAATATCAACTTTTATTAACGACAATAATTCAAAGAAAGACGATTTAGACATTCTTAAGTAATTAAAAAATTTGTCGTCGCCTGAACAATGTTCGTCAAAAAAAGTACAGAACAACTCGTTTAATTTCCTTAACGATAGCATAGGGTGTACATCCATCTTATCTCCTTACCTTATCTTATCTTCCTTTGCCTTCTCCTTTTCTTTAAAAGTACAAGGAAGAGCATATATATTTATTTGTGGTTCTCTCGTCACTAGTGCACAGTAAATTGACCATGTGGTGGCGAAACTAGCGTGGTGCCTGGTAGCCCAGTGTAATAGGTTCGGTATTATACAATGCCCCATCATGACTCTCCCCACTGTGGCTGCCAACGTGGTCGTGGGGCCTGGCAGCCATTTTGTGGTGACGCCAACGGCTGCCTTAATTTGATAGGCTACATAACAATCAGTGCCCAATGATGAGAAGCAGTGCTGGTTGTGCCACCTGGTGGCCTATTCTAATAGGGACTTCAGTTGCTGTATTATCAAAATGAAAAACTGTTTCTTTTAGTTTCTTAAAATAGATTTTGAAATGAAAGGTCTCAGCTGGTAGATAATGAAAATGCTTTTATCTTTGTTAGCATTGCATATAATAGCTTACAAACTTATTGGTAATATAATTAATGGTCTATGTTATAGAACATATATTTTGTTTCATCTTACTTCTTTTTGGAAATCACTTTTTAGAATGTTGTGGTCATGAAAAGCAGCGTAACTGACTTTTATCTAGAGGTCCTGGTTTCAATTCTCAGTCACGTTGACCTGATTGAGTATTACCACTCTTTTTTTTTCTGAGACCTCATGAAAATTATATCTTGAAATTGGGGCGTTGTTATCATTTTCGGAATATGTTCTTACTGTTGTAGAATTGTGCTAAAGTAAAACTGATTAAAGTTATCAGAATGTGCTACATTTTTTTTGTGCGAAAAGAGTTGATAACATTTTTTTTATCTGGCCTACATTATTGTGAATTTTTACTTATTTTCCTTGTTGTTTTATTAATAATATATTTTATATTGAGTGTAATTTATTTTTGCTTGTTTTTTTTAGGTTAATTCTTCCTTTAATGCAGTCATATGCTAAAGCTGGCGAATTTACATTCCGTGGGAAATTAAAATCTGCACTAGTAGATAATGCTATTTATTATGGTTCATATTTACTTATATGTACAGTATTGCTTATTTATATTGCTGTTAAGCATGGATTTCAGTTAGATGGGTATGTTTACACAATGATTTAATTTACTTTAAGTTCTGTAAATTAATTTTTTGAATCTATTTTTAGAAACGTTGTTTACACTGTGAGAATAACCCCATAGAACTTTGTTCTTGTAATAAATACAGGTTGGTCTTCTTTTGTGGCTTCCTCTCTACTGCTTGTTTCAGTATCCTTCAATTCTTTGGAAAGTTAACGTGTTATAGTCTTTAATTGTAAATTTAAGAATTATTGAAAACTAAGATTCGAGAAGCAATTGTCAAAATTCCTGTTGAAATATTACTTTGAACCATGCGAAATGTAATTAAGAGACTGCAGGAATATTTCTGGAAAAATGGAGCTCACATGCAAGTTGTGATCTTCAAGAAATAAATTTACTGTATGTATTCTTAATTGCATGGTTCTTTTATTATTAAATGAGAAAAAGAAATTTTTTTAACAGGTTGACACCCGTGAGACACTTATACATCTCTCACGAGATCTGTAAAATTTACTTTTGAGAGACTGATCCGTCTTTCTAGTAATAGTGTTTTTAATAGTAACGTGAGACAGATTACATTGAATCATATACTGAAATGTTAGAAATGAGTTCAAATAACATTTCTCTGGTCATGGTTCATGATTTACTTGATCCGATAGAGTCAGAAATGATCGGTGAAATTTTACGGATTATTAATACTATTACATAATATTGACTATTATTATAGTTAATATATACTATTATTGCATTATTAATATGTTTTAATAATATTATATAATTTTATCTTTTAATTTTGTATGGTTTTAATATTAAAATATTTTTTTCATTGTATAAGTTGACTCTGGTCGGTGCCTCTATGTAGACAACTGGTACTCAAATTTACCACTTGCCGAACTACTGCTTGATAGAGAGACGCATATTCGATATTTATGTAGTTTTATTGAAAAATAGCCCAAAGTAAATTTTTTTTTTATAAAATACGTATAATATTTTATAGAAATACAAGTAAAATTTCAGTGATACATCAGTCTTTGACAGTAAATTTGATTTTTTTTACTCTTGAGTACCTGGATCAGTCTCTTACCTAAAAGACAATGCCCAAAAATTCAAGCCTTTCAGTACTCTAAACTTGAAACAAACTTAATTAAAAAAAGCCAAACATTAATTAAAGAAACCATAAAAAAGGTATTGGTTTTTTTAAGCAAAATTGCCTTAGGAGTCTACTGTTAAAAAAAATTATTTAATTTTTTGAATTCAGTTTTTCTGAATCATCCTGTATTGTAGTAGTGCTGAAATGCTTGATTCCAATGTTCTGTTCTTCTTCCGACAATCAAGAATTAGGCTTCTGCTTGTTCCGACTCACAACAGCGACGAACTATTGAATTATTGCCATCTTTTGCGTGTTCTCCCAACATCTTTCCTCCCTACCGATCTGTGTTGCAAAACATTGAGGGGGATCCTTTCCTCAGGCATTCTCTCTATGTGCTCCCTCCATCAATTTCAATATTCTGCAATCTTCCCATTCAGTTTTAAACATCGAGTTCCATTCTTATGTCCTTATTTCCAAGTTGGTTCCTATGACTGCAACCCTTTGTTCACAGGCATTGCATCTCTACTGCCTGTACTCTACTCTCTTGCGTTTTGGTAATAATCCACGACTCACTTTTATAGAGTAGGACTGGGGCATCCATCACCTTGTAAAATTTTAATTTTAATATTTGATTCTATTTATAACAAATTTAGTAAAAAGATAATGTGGTAGGGTATGTAAGGTTTTATCTACAGTTAATAATAATAATAATAATGTTATGTTAATGTTTTTCAGACAAAAATTAAAAGCAATTGCTTCTTCTGCCAGTAACACATGGGGTCTATTTCTTCTTGTATTACTGTTGGGTTATGCTCTTGTTGAAATACCACGCTCTTTGTGGTTATCAAGTTCTCGGAGTTATACTCTAAATCTTGCTTATTTTAAAGCATCCAAATTATCTGCTGATAAGTGTGAAGCTGAAGAAACTTTAGATGATATTTTAGAGGTAATTATTATTTTATCAAACATCCTATATAGAATTATCAATAGCTGTATTATTTTAAATTGAAATATATAATTCTAACCACTAGAATACGGTAGCAGAAAACATTTACCAATGTTTATAGCGATTTCGTGTATCTTGTACACATCTTCAGTAAATTAAATTTTTTCAAAATATTTTTCACATCAAAATTTCAGACTTCTTACTCCTGCCATGGCAGATAAGGAATCTTTATCTCTGATTCCTTATATGCTATTTTAGGTGAAGGAAGTTTTAAATTTTGATGTGAAAATATTTAAAAAAATTTTAATTTACTGAAGATGTGTACAAGATGCACGAAAGTGCTATAAACTTTGGTAAGTGTTTTCTGTTACCGTATTCTGGTTGTTAAAAATATATATTTCAATTTAGAGGTAATATCTTTGTTGATTAATTTTTTTGTTATGATTTTTTTTCTGTTCTAGTAAGTTACTATTAATTAAATTTAAGGATGTAAACCAAATTTTTTTGTGAACTTACAGTCTTGGTTGCTAATATTGACCATAAAATTGCCACAAAATTTTAAAAACCTACTGAATTTTATGATTCATGATTCAGTAGAAAATATTAGAATTTTTTTTTTAGGAGTCTCCAGTCAGTGGTTTTCTGTTGTCATAACATGTTTTCTGTTAACAGTAATCATAACACCTTCCTTCATTTGTGTGAAATATAAAAAAATGAGGGTAATTATTCTTAAATATTACTTTTGTACCTTCCCAAAGGCATGTCAATTCAAAACTCAGCTTGTTTTTAATATCAATTAATTATTGTTGCTTAGATCATCAGCCAAAAGGCTGCTTTGAACCTCTAGAGGCTTTGCTAAGTAAAATGAGGAGTAAGGTGGTTTACCATTGCCTTTCTTACTGAGTGGAAAAGTATGCTTATCACAGTATCAGGCTCTGTGAAAAGCATCAACTTTCCACCGTGTAAATGACACTTTCATTTCATTTGCCACAGGGTGTAGCTGTACATGAAATTCATTACTCTCAGAGGAGATAACTTACTAGTTTCTTTTACTCCTCTACGTCTTTTGTTCTTAAATGCTTTAGTCATATGATTGGCTGACCATGTGATAAGAAACAGAACTGTTTTTTGTAACCCTGGAACTAGCAGATCGAGTGCAAATAATTTAACTCTCCACCTGCCTGTTAAGGGCAAATGAATTAATATTAATTATTGACCCGGTGATGTTTGCCATCCCTAATGCAAACTCTTAAGAGGCTAACAATAAGTCTCGTGCCTTGCACGGATTTGATAAATTTTTTATCATAAAAAATTGTTTTTAGAATAATTATATGATGATAATATACTTTAATCTTTGAAATATAAATTTATATTAATTTTGTCTGTTATTTTAGTCAGTGCAATCTGTTGCGTGTTGTATTCGACCAGGTGATTTACTTTATGGTCATTTAGAAACAATAATGCATAAAATTCCACTCGATTTAAGACAAGGTATGAAGCGCAGACAAAGAACTAATGAAGACATGATGGATCCACCAACTTTAAAAGCTCTTGTGCGTTTACACAAACAGGTAAATATAAATTTGGTTTATTATGCGGGAATTCCAACGAAAAAGTTTTTTAATAAACCGAAAATTGTGTTATATTTTGCATAAACACATACAAGTATAATGGAAAAGAGTGAGTGAGAAAGATGGGTGGAGGAAAAAAGAGAGGAAAGGGTGGAAGTAAGGGAGAGAGAGCTATCTGATCCGCTATTTTGCGTGACAATTCACAAAACAGAAATGCGGGAATCCAGAGTATGGGAAAGTAAGAATATGTGATAGTATTGTTGTCATATGGTTATCTGAAAATGGTCCTGTTTTGTATGACATAAACTTGTTTGTATAAGATTATAAGAAAATAATATGTTCTATCTTTAGCACCATTTATCTTATCATGTGATGTTTGTTTTGATCTAAAAGTTGTACTAGGTATATTTCACGTGACTTAATTATAATAATTTATTTCCGAAATGTTCAAATATTCATTGCTGATAAACGCTACATTAAATTTTTATTATACAATATTACCATGTTTATCCCATCCTTATTTATCCGAGTGTTTGGATTAGCTGCCCTAATCTGTATCAGAAAAATCTGGTGTGAAACACTCACACAACTTTCTCTTGCCAAAGCAAATAATGAACAATATAATCTGACATTAGTAATAAAACATTAGAAACAAACAAAAAACTAACCTCAATAAACATAACTTTATTTTAATCATGAGTGAAAGATGCAAAATGAAAATCAACCTCAGTTTGGCTTAAAAATACGGAAAATCACTCTTTTACGCTAAACTAGGCTCTGTAGAGAAAAATGCTCTGATTAAAGTTGTAGATCTTTTAATTTCCTATAAATTTGATTGTATACACTTTTGTCATAAAATGCATAGTAACGCTGAAATCGTAAAAAAAATTGATTTCTTTTAGACGTTTTCGTGAGAAAAAAATAGAAAATCGCTAATTCCCGCTAAATTAAGTGTTATACAAAAAAATGTTGATAATAAAAGTGTAGGATTTTAAATTGTCTACAACTTTTACAAAAAAATAAAATAAAATAGTTTGCACTAAAATGCATAATAAAGCCGCAATCTTAAAAAACAGTTTTTTTTACGTGAAAACAGCCTCTCCAAGAATATTAGCAGACATGACGCCTACGTTATCTTGTAAAGCATAAAAAATTTAGTACATAAGGCGATTTAAAAAAAAATTGTAGGACCAGTTTTTGAGAAAATTGCAAAAAAGTGAAAAATTACACGAATAAACTACTACTTCCGGTTGACCGATTTTGATGAAAATGTTCGTGTCAGGTCCAGTAGTAGTAGCTACCTAACTTAAGTTTCAAGTTTGTACGATGTTCTGTTCTTGAGATATTCTGTTCACACACACACACACGCACGCACGCACGCACGCGCACACACACACGCACGCACGCACACGCACACGCACGCACGCACGCGTGCACACACGCACACACGCACACACAGAATGAGAAGAGAGAGAGAGAGAGAGAGAGAGAGAGAGAGAGCGAGAGGGAGGGAGGGAGAGGGAGAGAGAGAGGAGGGGAGAGGGAGAGGGATAGGAATAGAGGGATAGAGAGAGAGAGAGAGATAGAGAGAGAGAGAGAGAGAAAGAGAGAGAGAGAGAGAGAGAGCGAGAGAGAGAGAGAGAGAGGGGGGGGGGAGGGAGGGATGGAGGGAGGGATGGATGGAGGGAGAGGAAGAGAGAGAGAGAGAGAGAGACCAATCGCTAAAAACTCGTTTTTTTGGGTTCAGGGGGTCTGAAAACATGTAGATTTGGTGAAAACTCGATTTAAAAAAATCGACATGAAAACAATACTTTCCTTTCTATATATATTCGCTATATTAACTATATAGGCAAGAGAAAGTAAAAAAATTATCCATGAAATTGTGATATTTTGCATTCAGTATCTTCTACAACACTGCAATCTAGATACGGTACATTATACATTGTATAATCCATACAGTATTGTACACTTATCAGAGTTATATACATTCCAAGTTTACACTTAGAATATGTACTGTACTGTTAAAGCATTAGTGTTTAAAGCTAACAATTGCATACATGTTACTGTATTTGCTTGATGAGTCATTGCGTTCAGGTGGTGAGAACGGCTGGTGTGATTCAGCGGATAGGTGCAGATACGAGAACTTATGAGTGAAACAATATTGCTTTAAACACCATACAAAAATAAAATACCCAAAACAGGCAGGTGGAGTGTTAAATCATTTGCTCTCAATCTGCTAGTTCCATGTTTACAAAAAAATAGTTCTGTTTCTTATCACATGATCAGCTTATGACTGAAGCATTTAAGAACATAAGAGAAAAAGGTGTGAAATACACTAGTAAGAGTTATCTCCTCTGAGAGTAATGAATTTCATTATACAGCCAAACTGTGTGGTGAATAAATTGAAGGTGTCATTTGCAGCGTGGAAAGTAGATGCTTTTCAGAGGGCCTGGCATGCTGATTAAGCGTACTTTCTCCACCTCACTCCTCATTTTACTTAACTTCAATAAGTTCAAACCAGCCTTTCGGCTGATAACCTAAACAACAACACAAAAATAAAGCAAAGAAAATAAATTATTTCTTTGCAAAGAAAAATAAATTATTTCTTTGCAAAGAAAACTCAACACCTTTAAACATTTGTGTAATAGCATATTTTGTTGTGTTTCTGGCCAAAGTATCTGTAATAAGTTTTCCTTCACATTTTGTTTTTGTTGATTTCCTGTTTTCTGTTTATCTGGATTCTTGAGTTTCCGGTTTACTTTTGGTCCAATTATTCTGAATGAATGAGGTAGAGCTGTATAAATATTTATCTTTATTTTTAACTACATATGTGGTGGAAAATTAAAAAAACCAACTATAGTTTCCCATGTCCTAGGAAAGTTAAATTTGACCTTTCATACTTGTAGTAATGAAATATCTGTCCTGGATATTTTGTGAACGTAATTAGTAAACTAATTTTAATTTAATTTTGTAATATATTTACAGTTAATAAAAGCATTGCAGACTTACAGAAGATGTGAAACTCAGTGGGAGCTTTTAGTAGAACGAGTAATATTCCTTGAAGATGTTTCAAGAAATCAAATGAGCAGGGATCACAGGTTTAAACCTACGTTTCCACCTGCACGTCCAAATTGGCTTAACAGCATTTATAATCCAGCTGTTGGTAAGTTATTTTTTGTTCTTTCCAATTCATTGATTAATCTTGAAAATTACTATTAAATATACAGGACCTGAAATTATTAATGCACTTAAGATCATATGAACTTGCAGCTATAGAATACAGAGATTATAATACAGGGCGTTTCAAAATGTTCTTCGTGGTTACGAAAATTCATTACAAAAAAACTATTCCACTTACAAGAATGAAACAAGTACTGTACGAAAGAGCAATTCAAACAGTTTTTTTCCACGGGTACTGGGCAGTTAGTTGACCGTCTGCCCGCTAGGTGTAGACAGTAGAGAAAATGGCTGCCACGGGAAGCGAGAAGTCGTTTTGTGTCTTAGAATTTCACTCGTCAAAGTCGGTAATTACTGTGCAACGTGCGTTTCGGTTGAAATTTCATAAGGATCCACCAAGTGACAATTCAATTCGTGCATGGTACAAACAATTCAGCGAAACTGGTTGCTTGTGCAAGCGGAAATCAACTGGTCGTCCATCAACCTCAGATGCCAGTGTTGACAGTGTGCGTGCAAGTTTTATTCGCAGCCCGTCAAAATCGACTGCGTCTGCAGGCAGAGAGTTAGGAATTCCGAAAACAACAGTGTGGCGAGTTCTCCGTAAACGTTTATTATTCAAACCGTACCATCTTCAATTACTGCAGCATCTATCTGATGTAGATAAAACACGTAGGCTCCATTTTTCTTTAGAGTTACAGCAAAAGGTGTCATTGGATGAAGGTTTTCTAGAGAAGATAATTTTCAGCGATGAAGCTACGTTTCACATCAGCGGCAAAGTAAATCGTCATAACGTGCGAGTTTGGGGAAGTGAAAACCCACACGCTTATGTGGAACACGTTAGGGATTCTCCGAAAGTAAACGTTTTTTGCGCGATCTCTCGTGAGGCAGTGTATGGGCCGTTCTTTTTTGCAGAAACGACAGTAAACGGCATGACGTACCTGGACATGTTGCAATTATGGCTTATGCCTCAGCTATTAAATGACTTCATTTTCCAGCAAGACGGTTGTCCTGCCCATTTTCATAACGAGGTTCGACGGTACCTTAACACAACACTGCCTCGACGCTGGATAGGACGCGCGTCTGAGGAAGACCAACAACTTTTGCTGTGGCCACCAAGATCACCAGACCTCACGCCATGTGACTTCTTTCTCTGGGGCTATGTGAAAGACAAGGTCTTCAAGCCACCAATGCCGAACGATATCGCTGAGCTGAAGGATCGCATAATCAATGCGGTCAACTCTATCGAAAGAGACATGTTAGGGCGTGTTTGGCAAGAGCTAGACTTTCGTGTTGACGTATGCCGTGTCACCAAAGGAGCACACATTGAACATTTATAGATGTTAAAAAAAACTGTTTGAATCCCTGCATCTGCACGTACAACTTTCATTTAGGTAAGTGGAATAGTTTTTTTGTAGTGAATTTTCGTAACCCCGAAGAACATTTTGAAACGCCCTGTATATTATAATTAAGGAGTATCTACAAATACAGAATTATTTACGTAAACAAAATTTACTAAGTTTCAACATAAACAACAAAGTTTCAGTGTATGATTTACCAAGTTTAAAACAAAACTTGATGCAAGATCGTTGCTCGAATTTATCAGCCATCATTAAACTTACAATTGAATGAAATAACACATGATTACAAAACACAACTCATAGAATGAACACAACCTCTTAATGCAACAAAACTCACCACACTTACTCATTAGGTATTATTTATTCGATTACTGTAGTCATTTGCATGTTCAGATGACACAATGGATCTTATGGGAATCGTCACTGCTATTCATGCAACTAAAAACATCAATTAAAGGCATCTGGATGCGTATATAAATACATTTTTTAAACCTCTATAGAACATGTTTTACTTTCTCTTGCCTATATGAATATTTAGGAAGGAAAGTATTGTTTTCATGTCTGTTTTAAGAGGTTGTGTTCATTATATGAGTTGTGTTTTGTAATCATGTGTTATTTCATTCATTTGTTAGTTTATTGATGGCTGATAAATTTGATCAATGATCTTGCATCAAGTTTTGTTTTAAACTTGGTAAATCATATACTGAAACTTTGTTAATGTTGTTTACGTAAATAATTTTGTATTTGTAGATACTCCTTAATTATTATAGATTATAATCTCTTATCTATTTTATGTCTTATGTATTCATACAGGCAAGAGAAAGTAAATATATATATTACTGGAAAATGTATTTAGAGTGAAATTACTTTCTGTGTAAGAAACTAGATAATTAGAAAAGTCAGGATTAAGTAAAAAGCTAGTAAATGAAGAAAGCTGTAATGTTGTTCTCAAGTGGTGGCTATAATCAACACAATTGGGTTCTGGCTTCTATGCCAGCGGTCCCAGCTTTGATTCCCAATCAGAATTTTTTCATTACTCATTTTTATCTATCACTCGTCACCATCTACATTAGCCTTAATGTGCATAATAATTTGATGTAAAACAAAAGAAAGTGTCAGAATAAAAAAAAATTATGTAGCTGATTTTCCATTCTTGTCCTCTGCACAGGTTCAAAGATTATTTTAGAGGTATTCAGTATTTATGTAATATAATTCTGTTGCAGGTTTCATTACAGTACTTAAATGGTATGTAAAATGTGTCTTTAATAAATCATCAGTAAAACCAATTATCACTAGTTCTTTGACACATTGTAGTGGTTTAGAATTAACATCTTTTTTGTAGCATAATATTAAAAATAATAAAGTATACATGTGATATACAAGGGGTGTTCAAAAAGTTCCCGAATGGTGGTTCAGCATGCTAATGTAACCTATGGCAATGGTTACCTAGTTACCTTCATAGAAGGACCCTTGCGGACGGACACACTTGCTCCATCGATCCTGCCATTGTTGCATGTAGCAGTAGAAGGCTTCTTTTGGAATCTGTTTGAACTGAGTCATCGCATTTGATTCGATGTCCTTCTTTGGTCTGAGAGACAATGTTGTGTCACTCCGATGATTTTTGTTTTGTCTCTGGGTCGTAGGCGAACATTCAAGACTCACCAGTGATGATTTGTTGGAGGAACGTAGGGTCATTCGAACTTGTCTCAAACAGCTCGCCAAGGGTTGTCCATCTATCTAATCCATGTTCAGCAGCCTCAGAATGAACTTGGCACTGACATGTCTTATCTTCAAATTATCACATAAAATGGCATAATTGATTCCTGTGAGATACCAACTTCGTTTGCCAACTCCCCGATTGTCATTCTTCGATCATCCAGGATCAATTTGTCACTTTTGCAATCATTTTGGGATGTCGACGGCCTCCCGCTATCCTTGTTGTCATCTAACGTCTCCTGCCCTTTTTTAAACCTTTTAAATCAGTTGTAAACAGCAGATTTTTTTAGTGCAATATCACCAAAAACTTGCTGTAGAGCCAGCAGCGTCTCTGAAGCCGACTTTCCCAATTTGCGCATGAACCTGATGTTTGCACTCTGTTAAATTGCGACATTGAGTTGACTCACATCCTTGTCGCATGGAGCACTGTCCAAACATGTTCAAACATGAGTGTGCACACAATCTTATTGCTAGTTCGGTTATCTTATCGCTTGTTTGGTGAGGGCAAGGCAATTCTAGAACTTTTTAAACGTCCCTCTTCCATTGTTTCCATCCATTGTTTCTAAATCCCAAGTTTAGTCTCGAGTCTGAGAAAAAGAATTTTTTTATGTTGTACTGTATTAAATAACTTGAAAATGAATTTTTAATAACAATAATTTTTATTATGTTCCAGAGTGGTATTGGCATTGTATTATTCAAGGTTATTTACTACGAACTGCTGCAGTTGTAGCAGCCGTATTATCAGCAGCTGTTGTTTGGTCTGAAGTTACATTTTTTAATAAACATCCAGTTTTATCAATTTTTGCTAATTTTCTTAATCTTGCCAGAGAAAGTTATGATTATTTTACTATTGAAGTAAGTATTAATACTTAATGGATTTTTTAAAAATTATGACCGCATAGAATCACTTTAGTCAGTCCTTTATCTAAGTCTCTTCAATAGGACTGTTCAGGCCTTGTGGTCCTCCCGGTATCTTTTCATACGCTCTGATCTTTGTGGCCTTTTTGGTGTTGAAAATATTCATGTTGTGAGTTCCTTCTAGTAAGTGTGAAGCAAGTGTTTTTTATCCTGGATCTTATTGTTCAATTTTTACTTGTTTGTGGTGCCTCTGGTGCAAGACCAATTCCCTTCAGATCCTCTCTTGTTTATCTGATCCATCTGCATCCTGTCGTTGTGTTTTTCAAGTTGAGAGTGTATGAACCAGTTGTTTTAGGAGTCTTGAAACTTGCATCCTTATGATGTGACCAAAGAACCCGTCTCCTCTTACACGTGGTATCAGTTATGGGTTCAAGCTCTCTGTACACCAGTTCGTTTCGTACTATTTGCCACTGTCCATCTTTCTGGTACTTTTTGGTGATGCAGGTTCTTATAGATTAATGCATTATAGTATGAATAGTAAATTTGTACCGTTTGTCCGTAAACTGAATTTGTAAAAAGTTTGTAAATTGTATGTGTAAAAGAATTGAATGTAAATTGAAAAAATTGTAAATTTATGATAGAAAATGATTGAAAGTGTAAATTAAATAAAAAATATAGTGTGAAACACTCACACAACTTTCTCTTGCCAATGTAAATTATGAACTTATAACCTTTATACATAATCATGAGTAAACAATGTATTAGGTATTGTAGAAAAAAATGTTTATAATACAAGTTATAGATTGTTTTATTTCCTATAACTTTGATTATATACACTTTTGTAGTTAAATGCATGCTAAGGCCGCAATTATAGAAAATCCTATTTTTTTAACAAAATTTTGATGAGAAAAATACAGAAAATCACTAATTGATACTGAAATAAGTATTGTACAATATAATTTTGAAATAACAGTTGTAGGTTTTTTAAATTTTCTACTACTTTAATTGTATACTCTTTCGCTCTAAAAGGGATATTAAGGCCGTAATTTTTAAAAAGCCATATTTTACCTCAAGAGCACAGCCTCTCGAAGAATTTCAGTAGATATGGCACTTACCCTATTTTTTAGAGTTTTAAAAATGTAGTAAATGATACATTTTTAGGTTCGGGAGCCTGAAAATGTGTATTTTCAGTGAAAACTCTGTTTTGAAATATCAACATGAAAACAGTACTTTCCTTCCCTATATAGCCTATTCATATATGACAAGAGAAAGTAAAAAAAAATTTAAATTGGGTGTGAAAAGTTGAATGTAAAGTTGGAAAGTTGTCCATGACCTAAATGTGACTAGGTAACCAGAATAATTTTAGTTGACCAAGTTGTTTTGAAGTATTTTATTGGCCATGTAGGATTTAACTTTCTTACTCTGAGTGACTTCATGGTCTTGTAATTAGTGAAGGGGAGAGCCTAAGGAAACTGATATTTTATACCTGATATAGTTAGCGTTGCCCATAATGGGCAAGTGGAGTGTTACATCAATTGCTCTCGATCTGTTTGTTCTAGGGCTACAAAAAATAGTTCTGTTTCTTATCACATGGTCAGCCAATTATATGACTGAACTGTTTAAGAACAGAAGAGGTAGAGGTGTAAAAGACACTAGTCAGAGTTATCTCCTCTGAGAGTAATGAATTTCACTATACAGCCAGACCCTGTGGTGAATGAAGTGAAGGTTTCATTTGCAGGGTGGAAAGAGGGTGCTTTTCGGAGGGCCTGGCATGCTGATAAGCATACTCTTTCAACTCTTGCGAGGAAGGCAATAGTAAACCATCTTACTCCTCGTTTTTACTTAGTAAAACCTCTAGTGGTTTACACCAGCCTTCCGACTGTTGACCTAAACAACAACATAGTTGCTGTACTAGGAACAGATACCAAGTTCACAGCAAGACTGCCCAGTGTGTTCTGTATCAGGTGCAAGTTACTGATTATTCAAAAGTTGTGTATAAACTAAAATAAATTTATCTATACAATGATAGATAAGGCTAGTGAACTGAACTGGAGACATACTTTAGTTTGATTTATATGATTCTTCCGAAGTTAAAATTTTTGCTACAATACATTTTTACTACAAAAAATATATTTTAAATTGTTTTTTTTTTTGTTTATTTAACTTCACATCAACTACTGTGGTCATTAGCGACGATGTTGGGTTGTAACTGTGAAGGATGAATGATTTTTGTAACGTATGAAAATGCCATGCCTGAGTGGGTTTTGAACCCAAGTCCGCAAGATGAGAGGCGAGCACGTTACCAACTACTCCAATGCGGCTGGCTAAATTGTTTTAATTTGGATTTTTGTCTTGTTTCAGATATTATCCACCATAATAATAGCATATTTATGTTTCTGTGCATATTCTACTGTTTTAAAAATAAGAGTTTTAAATTATTATTATCTTGCTCCACATCATATGACTGATGAACATAGTTTAATTTTTTCTGGAATGTAAGTATTTTATACTTTAATGTCTTACATGTACTGTTTTTAACATTAATAGTAAAAATAGATCAGTAATGAAAATTGAAAAAGTATTTGATTGATTGGTACCTACTGAAAATATATTTAATTTAGATTGGTTTATTAATAATTTAATTTCTGTCATTTCTTATAAACTTCTTGTGATTTATAACAGCGGTTCCCAGCCTGTAGGTATGCGGGGAAAAAATTAGTAATTGTGGATGGCAGCAGCAGAAAAAACAATAAACTAGAGAGGAAAATCTACAGCTGTAGTTATCTTAAGGTTTGAAAAATTGTGTGTTAGTTCTTTGTTTGTTTTCCTTAAGTTTTATTGCTGGAATTAAAATTCTATTGAAATGTATATGTATTAAAAATTCTATTTAATGAAAAATTCTTTCGTCTAGCCAATAAATTACCAATATTAGAAAAAGGAAAGTTGATTGAACTTTGAAGTTATTCTTCTTTAAAATATTATTTTGAAAAAGAAATATGTTGATTTATAGGCAGCCGTAAAAGAAGAGTAATCAAATCTTAGTGATGAAGCAGTGAAATATTTATTACTTTTTACAAACAGCTTGTTGAAACAGCATTTTTAGCTTATGAATATGTTAAGAACAAAGTGAAATAAGCTTCATGCAACTCGTGATTTAGCTTAGAAACTTATTTCATTGAGCTTGAACTCAACTAATATTTATGTAACCTTTGTTCACAGGATGTTATGTAGACTGACTCCGCCATTATGTCTGAATTTCCTTGGTTTAATCCATATGGACAGCCATATAATTAAAAGCCATATTTTGGAAACTCATTATACTCAGGTTAGTTATGAATTATGTACGTAACAATTTATATATTTAAATATTGTTCACTTTTAATTCTGGATCGTTTATAAAACACAAACTTCTTCGTGGGAAAGTGATTCAAGCCTTCTTGTAGTGTGAATGGATAGTTTATTCTATCCATTTATAAGGTGCTGTAGAATTAACTGAAACAAATATTCTTTCCTTTTGTGTTACAAACCTTTGGAATCGAAACCGCAGAATCAACATTAAGTGGTTGCACTCTGAAATTAACGATCTGAGGAATTCTTTGCTAGCATACATTAAATACTAGCCTTTTGTATTTTAGTCAAAATACTACCATGAATATTCGTTTTATTCAGTCTTGGGTGTTACTTCCTGAAGATGAAAGAATAGATAGGAAAATGGACAATAATTATTTCATTATTTAAGGAAATTATTTAAGCATTTAAGGAAACGAAGATCAAGATTTTTGGTGAAAACAATAAATTCCAAATCAAAGGTGTAGATTACATTTGGTGAGATTATTTTTGATAGAAAATTTATGATCTTTGGAATAGTTTGCACTAGTAATCAAGCATCAGCTCCTAGAAAAGTGTCTAATAAAATAAGGAAAAAGAGGTTTGAAACCATTGAGGAATCTTTGAGAAAAAGCCAGGGAAGTAGGCACAGATCTCTGTTGTCTAAAAGGAAGAAAAAGTGAAAGTTGTGTTTTGGTTTACGGATGTGGTGTATTCACTATAATAATAGTAGGCCTACTAATGAAGTATTAGAAGTTTGGAAGTCAAATTAGTCTCCAGAATTTTTCTTTTGATGAAGACTAATTTTCCCATATCAGGCAGGTGGAGTGTTAAATTATTTGCACTCGATCTGTTAGTTCCATGGCTACAATAAATAGTTCTGTTTCTTATCACATGGTCAGCCAATTATATGTCTGAAGCATTTAAGAAAAGAAGAGGTAGAGGTGTAAAAGACAATAGTCAGAGTTATCTCGAGAGTAATGAATTTCATTATACAGCCAGACTCTGTGGTGAATGAAGTGCAGGTGTCATTTGCAGGGTGGAAAGTAGATGCTTTTTGGAGGGCCTAGCATGATGATTAGCATACGTTTCCACTCAATGAGGAAGGCATAGTAAACCACCTCACTTCTCGTTTTACTTAGTAAAGCCTCTAGAGGTTCAAACCGGCCTTTCGGATAATGTAAACTACAACAAAGATTAATTGATTATTGATTTGTCTTTTTCTTACAGGTGATGGGACACATGGACGTAATTCCTATTATCTCTGATGGTTTTAACATATACTTCCCAATGGCTGTACTTGCATTCTGCCTAGCCACATATTTTAACATTGGTTCTCGTGTATTGTCATTTATTGGATTTCAACAATTTCTAGACGATGATGAACTGACAACTGATCTGATTGAAGAAGGCCAGAAACTTGTTAATAGAGGTAAGTGTGAAAGTTTATTCATTCTTATTGTAAAACTGTCCCTTAATAACTGCAACTATGAGTTCCTTTTGGTAACATTTTTCTCATGTCTTCATACTGAATTTCATATCTTTCATTAACCCTTGTACATTCTTCTGATTCCTCGACCTTCACTTTTCTCTCTTACCCAGCATGTGAAAGTGTGAAAGTTTATTCATTCTTTTTGTAAAGCTCTCCTTTATAGCTACAACTATAAGTTCCTTTTAGTAACATTCTTCTCATGTCTACATACTTACTGAATTTCATATCTTTCATTAACCCTTTTACGCTCTGATTCCTCGACCTTCACTTTCCTCTCTTACCCAGCGTCTTAATATTGAAAATATTAACAATGAATGTATTTTGTCTTATAATATGTTGTAGTTATAGATACTCATGTAGTCTCTTACCAAATTTATATTTTCCTTTTTTATATTAAATCAAAAATACAAAATTATACCAATCATGTAAAAGTGGAAAAACATAAGTTTTGTAAGATAAATAAACATTTCAATAAAATAGAACAGTGTTATAAAGAAAATAAAAATAAAATTGAAAAATATGAGATTTTCCAATTATACGAGGTGTGGCAAATAAGTACCGGGAATTTGTCAATAAAACTAGCAAATTAAGTTAACGAGCAAAATTTTATCATCGACCTTCACAATAATCTCCCTCTAACTCTTCACAACTTCGAAATCCTTCGAAGTTACTCCATTCAGCACCGCGGTTACAACTTCTTTGATCTCCTGTATGCCACCATGATGAGTTCCCTCGAGGTGCAATTTCATCTTGGGGAATAAGAAGTCGCAGGGGGCGATATCGGGCTATAGAGCGGGTGCAGCAATGTCGGAGTGCCTTTTTTCGCCAAAAACTCTTGCGTAATGAATGACGAATGGCTGGTGTGTTGTCAGTGGTGCAAGATCTGGCTGTCCTCAGCAAATTCGGGCCACACATGTAAAATGTGTGCTTGCAGCCGCTCTAGGACACCAACATAGAACTATCCAGTCACTGTCTGGCCGGCTGGAACATATTCATGATGAATGATCCCATGGATATTAAAAAAAACGATCATCATTGCCTTCAGTTGCGATTCGGATATCCTCGCTTTTTGTTGGCCTCTCCCCACCCTTTTCCACTCACTGCTGACTTTGTTTATGGGTCTTGCGGTCATACTCAAATATCCAGATCTTATCTCCAGTGACTACCTGACTCATCCAATCTCTGCCTTTGCTCTGAACTTGGGACAACAAATCCTCACTTGTAATGTGAATTACTCATTTTCACGAAGGCACTAAAAAAGTTAATTTCAAAAAACACGCATAAATCAGAAACCAAACATGCTATCGACTTCAAATTTCGACTACAACAAAAGAAAGGTCCCTTATTTCTGGTCATATGTTTACGAACGACGCAGTGTTGCCAGTTGCTTAGTTATAACTAAATTCCCAGAACTTAATTGCCACACCTTGTACTTACTGAATTTCACATATTTCATTAACCATTCTACGTTTTGATTCCTCGGCCTTCTCTTTCCTCTCTTATCTAGCATCTGACTATTGAAAATATTTTGTCTTGTTATACGTTGCAGTATTGATATACTCATGTTTCATCTTACCAAACTTATGTTTTTCCTTTTTTTATATTTTACCAAAAATACCAAATTATACCAATAATACAAAAGTGAAGAAAACATAAGTCTGGCAAGATAATCAAACATTTTAATATAATATAACAGTGTAATAAAGAAAATAAAAATAAAATTGAAAAATATGAGTTTTCCAAATATATAAGCATTTGAAAGAGCAGAAGCAGGACTTCTGCTGCTGCCTTCTACAATAAATATGAAAAAGGATAGATTAGAAAAATTGAACATTTTATATGATGACTGAAGATGCTAATCTTCTGTAGGTTTTAAAGTTTCGAAAGATATTGTAACACCTATGCGTAGGTTCATTAGAGATCTGGGTGTAATAAATAATAAACCAACTTCCTTAATTCAATTGTGTAAGCCTAAAATAAACTTCTGGGTAGTTCTGTAGTGTATTAACCAAATGAACTCATAACTGTACTCAATTACTTCTTTTGTCATTAGTTATCAAACCATCTATATAATTTTACTGATTTACTCTTTCAACTCTCTCACTCTTTAGTTTAATAGGCTGAAGATTGTGCTTCTTATAATCTTTTATTTTCTTAAAGTTAATTACCTTTGTTTTCATTTGTTCTCCAAAACATATGTGTTTGGCTGCCCCAACATTATTGACTCTCAGAATTATTTATTTTCTTCTCAGAATCTATTAAAAGCATCATGTTATCTGTAAACCTAAGCAGTACATTCTCTTTCCTTTAAATTTTATGCTTTTGGTTTCTTAAGTTTTGTTTAAGTTTAATTATTGTTTAAGTTTTGTTTGCTTAATATTAATTATTAAGAAATTATTCAATGTTAAAGTGTAAACATTATAAACAAACTAAATTAAGGTTTTCTATTTCATATAATGAATTAATATAATAATTTCACCAACCTTCTTTTTAAACTGCGTCACCTTTATTTTAATTCTTACTTACACATGTTTCGGTGGAAACACTAAAAATTTTTAGTTTCAATTTTTCATTTACCCTGATGATGGTGGATCCACCGAAACACGTGTAAGTAAGAATTAAAATAAAGGTGACGCAGTTTAAAAAGAAGGTTGGTGAAATTATTATATTAATTCATTATATGAAATAGAAATAATTTCAAACTGCAGGATGCATTATAAAGATTTATTTCATTAAGGTATACCTAACTGTGCCAAGGTCCTAAAAAATAAACGTAAATTGTAAAAGTGTTAATGATGATCCACATTTTTTCTGATTCTTTCAGAGAAACGTCGTAGACAAAGATGTGAAGAAACAGCTGGAAGACGTAGAATGTATCAAGAGAGATTTGGTTCTAATAACAGGCATAATGTGGAAGGTATGTAAACATTGTTTCAATCATTCTGTGGTTTGTATTTTATTCAAAAGATTGTTTACTTACATTATCTATGTGGTTATTACGAGAGATATCTCTTAAAGTAAAGACCGTTTCATTGTTAAAAAATGTATTCTGAAAATTTTATAAATATTTTTTATTTCTCTTAAACTACATCTCTTATCTTAATTCTCTATATAAATATCATGTGAATTAAGACTTTTATCATAGCAATGGACCAGCTTTAATGTACCGTCATCATATTTTTTCTGTCATCAGTTTATTTAACCATTGTTTAACAGCATTTTTAAGTTCATCATCACTCACAACTGCCCATAATAAACAGGTGGAGTGTCAGATTATTTGCACTCAATCTGTTGGTTGCAGGGCTAAAATAAATAGTTCTGTTTCTTATCACATGGTCAGCCAATTAAATGACTGAATCATTTAAGAGCAGAAGAGGCAGAGGTGTAATAGACACTAATCAGAGTTATCTCCTCTGAAAGTAATGAATTTCATTATACAGCCAGACCCTGTGGTGAATGAAGTGAAGGTGTCATTTGCAGAGTGGAAAATCTGTGCTTTTCAGAGGGCCTGGCACGCTGATAAGCGTAATTTTTCACTCAGTGAGGAAGGCAATGGTAAACCACCTCACTCCTTGTTTTACTTAGTAAAACCTCTAGAGGTTCAAACCAGCCTTTTGGCTGATGACCTAAACAACAACATCACTCACAAATTGCTTACCACCCAAAATTTTTTCAATTCCCAAAAAAATGGTAGTCAGAAGGAGCTAAGTTCGGACTATTTGGTGGGTGATAGTAAATTTCCTATCCAAATGCTCTTGGTAAATATGTCATACCTGCAACATGTGAATGTGCATTATCTTGCAGCAGTTTGATGTCGTTGGTGAACTGTCCGTGTCACTTATTTTAAATGGCAGGTTGTAACTTACATAGAATTTTTCAATAGGTTTTTGCAAAATGGATGTTCCACATGACATGAGATTAATTGATAGTATGCCAAATCGACCCCAAAAGTTGGTGGCCATCAGTTTGCATCCAGATGGCTCTGGCTTGAACATCAAAACCTTTGTTGATCTCGTAAGTGACTGAGGATGACACCATTCACTTGACTGCCATTTTCTCTCTGACGTGTAGTATGAAATCCATGTTTCATTGCCGGTGACTTAAGGAACTCATCACCTTCTTCTGTGTAGCGCAACCGTAAGCAGATCCCATTTGGATTTTTTTGTGAGATTCTGTAAAGAAGCGTAGCACCCAACTTGCACAAATCTTTCTGAAGCCTAAATGTTCATGAACAATGTGACCAATAATAGCTCTTAAAACATGAGGAAAAGAAGGGCCATGTTAGAAATTGTTGAGCTATGATCTTTTCTGATTTCTTCATTGATATGTTTCAACAAGACCTTGGTGATTATTGAGGCCACCCCAAACGTTCTTCATTATGCACATTAATTCTGTTATTTCTAAACCTTTCACACCATTTTCAGACATTTCTTTCATTCATTATGATATCACTGCACACAGCAATCGACTTAATGGTTTAAAAACGTATTACTCTACATATTTCACAATTGGCAGCAACTTCAATTTCTTTATTCATTTTATGATGTAATAACTTGCATGTATTACAATGTGACTACTTACAGACAACAATACAGTGTGTTTATTACTAGCATGGCCTTCACTGACACAGGTTTGCCAACATCAAGGAGAAAAATTTCCCAGCGGTCATTACTGAGATAACCCTCATAGCACTGTATTATGTTATAGAACTTTGTCACCACATGTAAATATGAAGTTATCATTATTTTTATAAAATATCAAGTTTAATATCAATAAAAAAATTGGTGTGAAACACTCTTACAACTTTCTCTTGCCAGTTTAAATAACAAACAATATAACCTGTCTTTAATCATGAGTAAACAATGTAAAATGAAAAACTTCCCTAATTTTTAATTATGAGTGAATGATGCTAAATAGAAATTAATCGCTGTAGGACTTAAAAATATGGGAAATCACTAATTAAGCTAATCTAGGCTCTGTAGAAAAAATGCATAAAAATTCAAGTATTTAAAGATATTTTATCATGTTAATTATATATTTTGATTTCATATAATGAATTAATACAATAATTTCACTAACCTTCTTTTTAAACTGCGTCACCTTTATTTTAATTTTTACTTACACGTGTTTCGGTGGATCCACCATCATCAGAGTAAATAACATAAAATTGAAACTAAAAACACTATTTATTAAAAATCTATAGAAGATGATACATCTTCAGTCACTTGTATAAAACTGATTTAAAATTAATTTATTTAAATTTATCCCTTCTCATATTTACTGTAGATAGCAGCAGCAGTCAATATAACTTCATCATTCCTAAATTTCACCTGTTCATTCAAAATGTCCTGCTTTTGCTCTTTTAAATATTTATAAATGTGGAACATCTCATATTTTTCAATTTTATTTTTATTTTCTATATTACATTGTTCTATTATATTGAAATGTTCATCTATTTTACCAAATTTATGTTTTTCTTCTTTTATATGATTGGTATAGTTAGATATAATGTAGTCACATTTCAGTGCTTTTTTATGTTCATTATACCTCACTTGAAAATTACGACTAGTCATACCAATGTAAAATTTTTTACAATCCTCATTACCACAATCTATTTTATACACACCCTTTTTATTGCTTAGTGTTTCATTTATATTATTTTTAATTATATTTGTGGACAGTAGTTTTTTATTATTACATGTGTATGCGATTTTATAAAATTTATTTAATGTTCTGTATAATTTATTGTTAATAGTTTTATTGTATTTTAATGCAATAAATGGTTTATGTTTTATTTTATTATCTAATATAAGGGTGGTTCTCAAGTTATTTTTAAATTGTAGTTTGTTTTTAATTTTATTTATTACTTTATTTATTTCTTTTTCATGATACCCATTCTTTTGTGCTATGAATTTTATTGTTCTTAATTCATTTTCTAGCAGTTTTTTATCTTTTATATAACCATATGCTCTGTGAATCATACTATGGTAAGCTGCCATTTTATGTGAGTATGGGTGGTTAGATGACTTATTTATATTTGTTACTGGTAATATACTTTTACGAAATACACCTGTTGTTATTTTACTATTACCCTTGATTAATTGTATGTCCATGAAATTTAATTTATTATTATTTTCAAGTTCCATAGTGTGGTGTAATTTATCATCAAATGTATTTAATTTTTTCAAAATAACATCCTCTTCATTTTTATATGTCTTTTCCAATATTACCAGTATGTCATCTACATATCTGTGCCACATTACTACATTATGTGTGTGTTCTATTTGATACACAGTTATTTCTTCAAAATATTGCAAATAAATCTCAGACAAAATAGAGCTTAATGGTGCTCCCATAGTAAGTCCATCTTTTTGTTTGTACATTTTTTCATTAAATTTAAAATAATTTTGTGAAGTACATTGTCTCAATAATCCTATAACTTGCTTTACTTCATCTTCATGCAATTTACGGTCTGTTAATTTATTTTTTATAATGTTTATGGTTTTGTCAATGGGTATATTTGTGTACATATCTTTGATATCAAAAGACATCATAATATGTTTGTCATTAATTTCAATTTTTTGTATTTTGTCTATTATTTCTTGAGCGTTTTTTATACTATATCGGTTATTTAATATTATATGTGTTTTTAGGTAATCGTATAAAAATTTAGATATTTTATATGTAGTCGCATTTTTATAATTAACCAGAGGTCTTATAGGTACATCCACTTTGTGTATTTTAGGAAGGCCATTGAATAATCCCATAGGATTATTGAGACAATGTACTTCACAAAATTATTTTAAATTTAATGAAAAAATGTACAAACAAAAAGATGGACTTACTATGGGAGCACCATTAAGCTCTATTTTGTCTGAGATTTATTTGCAATATTTTGAAGAAATAACTGTGTATCAAATAGAACACACACATAATGTAGTAATGTGGCACAGATATGTAGATGACATACTGGTAATATTGGAAAAGACATATAAAAATGAAGAGGATGTTATTTTGAAAAAATTAAATACATTTGATGATAAATTACACCACACTATGGAACTTGAAAATAATAATAAATTAAATTTCATGGACATACAATTAATCAAGGGTAATAGTAAAATAACAACAGGTGTATTTCGTAAAAGTATATTACCAGTAACAAATATAAATAAGTCATCTAACCACCCATACTCACATAAAATGGCAGCTTACCATAGTATGATTCACAGAGCATATGGTTATATAAAAGATAAAAAACTGCTAGAAAATGAATTAAGAACAATAAAATTCATAGCACAAAAGAATGGGTATCATGAAAAAGAAATAAATAAAGTAATAAATAAAATTAAAAACAAACTACAATTTAAAAATAACTTGAGAACCACCCTTATATTAGATAATAAAATAAAACATAAACCATTTATTGCATTAAAATACAATAAAACTATTAACAATAAATTATACAGAACATTAAATAAATTTTATAAAATCGCATACACATGTAATAATAAAAAACTACTGTCCACAAATATAATTAAAAATAATATAAATGAAACACTAAGCAATAAAAAGGGTGTGTATAAAATAGATTGTGGTAATGAGGATTGTAAAAAATTTTACATTGGTATGACTAGTCGTAATTTTCAAGTGAGGTATAATGAACATAAAAAAGCACTGAAATGTGACTACATTATATCTAACTATACCAATCATATAAAAGAAGAAAAACATAAATTTGGTAAAATAGATGAACATTTCAATATAATAGAACAATGTAATATAGAAAATAAAAATAAAATTGAAAAATATGAGATGTTCCACATTTATAAATATTTAAAAGAGCAAAAGCAGGACATTTTGAATGAACAGGTGAAATTTAGGAATGATGAAGTTATATTGACTGCTGCTGCTATCTACAGTAAATATGAGAAGGGATAAATTTAAATAAATTAATTTTAAATCAGTTTTATACAAGTGACTGAAGATGTATCATCTTCTATAGATTTTTAATAAATAGTGTTTTTAGTTTCAATTTTATGTTATTTACTCTGATGATGGTGGATCCACCGAAACACGTGTAAGTAAAAATTAAAATAAAGGTGACGCAGTTTAAAAAGAAGGTTAGTGAAATTATTGTATTAATTCATTATATGAAATAGAAATATTTAAAACTGCAGGATGCATTATAAAGATTTATTTTTGAATGAAGATATATATTTTGAATTTGTTTTTAGCGAGGTCGATCATAAGAGAAGATTCATCCAGATCTAATTTACTAGCTGCAGCAGAACCTATTGATTCATACCAGAGTAATTTAGATGATGGAACAGGTCAAGAATTTAATCTAGCAAGAATTGGTCAACCGCCAAGAGGACTGTTTGATGATATTTAAATAAAGTAAATTTTTTAAAATAAAAAATTAATTATGGTCTGAAGGTAACAAAATTAATTCAGATGTTGTTATTAGTGCTTTTACTTACTGTATTATCATAACAATAATAATTACTATGTCATTAATAATATAAAAATTAATTATAGTGGTAAAATGTGGCGTAATATTAATGGTAGTGCAGTTCAATCTCAGTATTCCAGTGGGAAAGAAGGTGTCAATATACAAAAATGTCAGGGTACTTCATTAAATTAAAAACGGTGATAAAACATTTTAGTTTGAAAAATGTCTTTAATATCACAACAAAATTTTACATTAAAAAATGTATATATTTTATGAATTACCATGTGTACACAAAAAATATTTTCACAATGTCATATTTATTATGTTTTGTAGAAGATGTATAAATTGTTTTGTTTCAAATGGGATGCTAAAGAACTTATGGTTTAGTTGATTAGAAAAAAACCGGTTTAATTATAAGTGTGTACAAATTTTAATTATTTATCCTTTCATTGTATTTTTGATGATAACGAGGTTTATATGACAGGGGAAGAAGTAAATATTCCTGTAAAGAATTCTAATGAAGTTGTGTATAGTTATAATTACAACTTGTTTTTAAAATAAGTTCCAATTTAAAATTTAAAAAAAACAAGTATACTTTTCTTAAAATGTAATTTTACGTGAAAGTCTGTTCCTTAATCTATCATTTTACGTATTTCCATTAATATTAAGGAACATTAAATTTCATAACAGTCTTCTTCTTCAGGTGCCTATCTGTTCCAAAATAATGTTGGTGACCATCATAGCAATATTCACTGTGGTGCTCTGCAAAATAGCTCTTCTGAGCATTTTCCAAACCAAGTTCTCCGATTTCAAAGCCACTACATCCTTCTTTTGCCAGGTCCTCTTTTTCCATAATATGGAAAATATACTATATTTTCCCCTGCAGAATGGCTTTTAATAATGCCTCAAAATGTTACTTTTAAAACACGCCTTGTTCAAGGATTACTTATAACCAATTAGAAGATTTTCTATATTTTTAGAGTTCATGAAATCAGATATCAGTTGCAATAAAACTGAAAATGTGCAATATTTTAATGTATGACTAAAGTATGTAGCTACTTCTATGATCACTGTTGTTTTAACTAAAAATCTAAATTTAGACTTTTTTTAGGATGACTGGACTAAAGAGGTTGGGCTGCAATTTTGATTGGTTAACATAATTTTATAGATTATCTAAATTTTAGTAACGATCCTGTTTCATAATTAGTGATAAGCAAATCGGTTAACTCCAACATTATATTGATAGTATCAACTACAAATAAACTTTGTTTGAAGGTTGTAATTGAGGTATTTTTTTGTTTGTTTTATGCTTGACTTATGCACATTAAGATTAAATTCAGACCAGGTGAAGGGAGATAGATAAAAGTGGGTGATGATAAAATACCAGAACTGACTGGGAATCGAAACCTAGACCACTGGTATAATCGAGCTCTTTGTAGTACTATTACTAAATTTGGAAAATTTAAAAGAAAAATATTGGGAAATTAAACAAGTACAATTCTAATAAAATTTATACAAAAAATAAATAAATCTTAAGTAGCTTCAAATGAGGACTATATATATCTAAAAGACTGATTTTTTAAAAAATCTTTTTAATATTATAATTTTTTCAATTGTCATTAACTTTTAGTCGTCGTGACGTGATTATTAAACGGTAACTGTAAATTTATATGAATGCAATTTTCTTATTGTAATTGGGAATCAAATGTGGATCTTTTTACTTATGGTAAAGTTGCCGGTAATAAGGAAAGAAAGTTATTATATTAGCTAATTATAAAATTTATGCATTACGTTAGCGACAGGTGATTAGCCCATGGAACTATTTCTCATCTTGCCTTTTGGTGTCGATATGGTAACTAAGTTATCCAATCAGAGACAAGAGTGAGCAACCATGATTCAGTATGAATCTAAGCAGGTTTCAATCAGTCGGCAATCATTACGTAACTTATTGGCTTATAGCTCATCGCTTTTCCACCCCGATTTGTTGAAGGTCTCATGTACACAAAAAGCTACAAATATTATAAATTATTGCATACTAGAGGTAAGTTTTAACGATATACCTTCTCTATAAAGGAGTTAAAAATTTCTTATAATGTGATTTTTCAATTACGTGAATCAATTATGAAACAGGGTTTTAATAATAAAATAAATTATTAGTAAAGTATTAAATAAAATGTGGTAATATGTTTGAATAATTTTTAAGTACTACAGTATTGTTAACATTAGAATAAGTAAGGGATGTTTGGTACCTTTTTTAACAAACTGGAAATCTGTTGTAACTTAGAACATTTACTATCTTTATTTTTTTTAATAACACACTAATAAAAGAAAATTAAAGGTGTAGAGTTTGAAAAATATACTTTGAAATACATTAGAAATGATACTGGTCTTGTAAACTTAAAAAATTTTCGTAAAATATTTTAAATTCTACAATAGTTGATTGGCTGGGTGAATTAGTTATTTAATAAAGTTTTATTAGTCTGGGCAGTGCCTTGAAATTGTACCCAGTTGATGTTGCTTCATTCAGCAGCATTTTTGGGTAGATTCTAATTTAAGGCATTTTCTGCCTTTTTCGTAATAAAATTAATCTGGTGCCAATTTTCTAAATTGCGTGATTGTTTTATCTATGATGATTATAATGAATTTAAAACTGAGTATGGGGTTAATAATTTTTGTTTGTATATCAATTTCTTCCTTATGAACTTTTTACAATAAAAAATTGATTGTTATTCATGGGAATTATCACTGATATGAAATTCAAATTTCAAAGATCCATTTAATTGCACAAATTACTTTCTGTATTATCTCATTTTTTCCATGTAGACAAAGCAAACGTAAAATCTTATGGAGATAACAGTTTGCCAAATACAAGTATGAGACAGCATGTCTAAATTTAAAGAAGTAATTATGTGATTATTTTTCATCTTTCAAAATTTTTAGTGAATATATTTTTTTCTTGTTATATGAGATATTTTAACAAAATTTGGGTTTTATATTGTGTAAGCAGTCTATAGGGTGCTGCTTTTATCAGAAAAAATTTTGTTTGAATTCTGGGTAATAGACTGGTATAAGAATTAGAAATGATCTATTGGTGTCAATTGTGCATTAAAGAAGTTTTCATTTTTGTGATCTGTAATCCTCTAGACAATCGGGAAATACTTTCAAAATCCTTTCAACATATTTTTGGTGATTAATTTTTTCTTAAAAAGAAAAATGTATTGTAAAAGATTTTATGTCATGGTTAAATAAATTTTTGAAGTTGGTTAAAAATAATTGCATTACGGTCAGGTGTTTCAGCCTTGAAAATAAATTACTGGTAGTTCATTATGTTGGTAAGGTATGTTCCAGCGTTAATCAGTAAAAATATTGTTTATTCTGCATTTCCTTGTAGTGAAGACCAAGTTTCCTTAAAGATTTTTGCAATAAATTGGGCTGCTACTATTTTGTCTCATGGGGGTTATAGATTTTGACCATACAGGGCTTGTCCGTAAATTAATGAGACTGGGTCTGATAAAAAGAATTTATTGATCTGATCGGTAGAACTTGTGAAATTCTTCAAAATAGTCTCCTTGGGAGTCGATACACCGCTGCCAATGTGATTTCCTCGCTAAAAAGGCTCCCTGGACCTCTTTCAGAGACTCTGTGACAGCTCAAGGATTGTGGGAACATCTTTAAAACAGTGACCTTTCAGGCTTCTCTTGAGCTTGCGTACAGGAAAAAGTCTGCCGGACTTACATTGGGGCTGTATGCGGCAAGGTTGCAAACACTATCCAGGCCAGGTAGGCGATCACAACGAAAGCAGGATGGGCCTCAACACTTGTGGCACGATTTTCATGTTTGGTACAAACGTTCTCATGTTAAAATTTTCAGAAATAATTTTGTGAACTGTTGTCGTGCACATGTTGAGGTCTTCTGTGATTAATCCTACACTCAAATGGAATCCAGGAGATTTTTTACTTTGGCCACATTTTTGTCCAAACCACTTGTTGAAGAGCGTCCAGACAGTTTTTTGCTCGTTCACTGAACCACCGGAAAACTTGAGCTCTTGACTTTGTAAGCCTCCTTAACCTAGGCAATCATCACGGATGTGGTTTTGCCCAGATGAAAGCAAAATTTAATTGTGTAGCACTGCTCCAGCAAACTGTCCATTTTTGAAGTTTTCTGCTGTGACAAAAACTCTAAAACAGCTTTTGTGCCATACATGATCCTCACTGTGTCAGAACTCGGATGCGACTGTTATCCTATGCATTGCTTAGTTTAGACCTTCCGCCACAAATCCCACCGCCAGGGAATATGCTGCTGGCGACTGGAACACGGCCAGTCTCATGACTTTACGGACAAACTCTGTATTAACTTAGAAACAGGCATTTGGAAACTTACGTCATATTAGTATTGGTTATACAATAAATCTATTCTCTCTCTGTGAGATGAATAACCATCAGTTCTTATTAACTGTTTAATTCGTTCAGCTTATGGATACCATATTGTTATATAAATACAGTAGCCATTGCTTATTGTGCTCAGGTTGGTACTCTGAATTTTCGATTTTACTAATTAGCAATCATGATATCCAAAATTGCATCAGTAACACCCTGATTGGCAAACTGAAACACAAATAAGGGCAGACTTAATAATAGGTCTACTATTTAAAAGATTCCTATTAGTTAATACATTTTTTCCTATATTTTTTTATTTGTTTTCTGTATTTTTGTGTATTTTTTTTTTTGTTGTAAAACGGCTAAATTCATAAAATTAGACAAAATTACAAGATGTACAACAATATTTCTTATTTCTGTATGATATCGCATTTTCGTACATATAAACATAAAATTTATAACATGAAGTAAGTACATTGAAAATACCATAAACAAAGTACTACCGACTAAAAATAGAAGCATTTATTACATTTTTACTTATGAAAATACGAGGTATATTCGGAATGTAAGTTCCATTTCCTAATTTAAAATAATCAAGTACAGATATAGCAAAGGAATTCATTTCAAAAAAATCTACAAAACCTTACATAATTTTTTAAAATAGCTCTCATAATTTTGCAGGCATTTATCAAAACAATACAAGTTTTTGTATGCCTTCTTCGTTGAATGTTGCTGCCTGTGTTGTCAACAGTGTGGTAACATTTTCTTTCAGCTCTTCATCGTTGTTGAAGCGTTGACCACCAAGGCAAGACTTCAGATACAGAAAGAGATGAAATTTGCTAGAGTGAGGGTGGGGCTGTACAGAGGATGGCTAAAAACGTCCTAGTCAAAGCCCTGTAGGAGGTTTTTTGTCACATTCGCAGTATGTGGTCGAGCATTGTCATGAATGAAAACCACAACTTTTGAGAGAATTTTTCGGCGCTTGTTCTGTATTGTGTGGCGCAGTTTCTTAAGCGTCTCGTAATAAATATTTAATTGATTATTTCATTTCACGGTAAAAATTCAATCAGTAAAATGCCTTGTCTGTCTCAAAACAGTATGGCCATGACTTTTTGACATGTCAAAATTTGCTTGGACTTAACCTTCACTGGGGATTAAGTGTGCCTCCATTCCATTGACTGCAGTTTACTTTCAGGGGTGTCATAAGCAACCCAAGTTTCATCCCCCGTGACTATCTGAGTTAAAAATTTTTCACCATCCTTGTGATAATGTCAGAAAATTGAGGCCGTTGCCCTTGCGTTGTTTTTTTGTGTTGTTCAGTTAGAATTTTATGGACCCATCATGCGCAAAGTTTTTGAAAACCCAGTGTTTCAGTGAAATTTGCAGAAATTTCAAGAGCAATAGTCTTAATTGTTAAGTTATGGTTTACCTTAATCTTTTCTTCAACTGCATGAACCAGTTCATCAGAAACCACAGATGGACATCCACTTCATGTATTTGATCACGCCCTTCCTTGAACTGTCGGACCCATCGTCTCACCATTGAATCATTCATTGCATTTTTTCTGTAAACCTTGCAGATTTGTCGATGAATGTGAATCGACGTTTTTCACATTCAGAAAATGAATCACAGATTTGATTTCTCAAGCGGCAGGATTTTCATTACCGCCACCATTATAAACTAGCACTGCAAGGCGTATGGAACACACAGTGATCTCAGTCTGGCGTCATTTCATTCTCCTTGAACCAAAGTGACTAAAGCGCATGAACGAAACTGCAATCGAAGTGCTGGAAAAATTGAAACGGAACTTACTTTCCGAGTATGCCTCGTATCTGTGTAAAATGTAACCTTAAAGCTGTTTTTTTAATGGGGTTGGGGTTCTGCATTATAACCATATCATACCCTTAACATTATGATGCTCTGTTTACAAAAAAGGAGGGGATGTTTTTAATGTGTGGATACTGCGTGATTTCTTATACTGAAGTCCTATGCACTTCATTCCTCTCTAATGATTCCATGACTGATTCGTTGTTAAACAAAACAATTACCCAGAATTAAGTTAATTTAGACAAAAAAATCTCCCTTTTAATAATTTCATATCAAGTAAAGATTAATTTGTATATTTTTAAGTCTTGAACATAGTAAGTGGTGGAATAAAAATATGTGATGTTATAAATTGAAGAAAAATACATATAATTGTATGATTAGATTCTGTTCTTTTACGTTTGATCATAAGCAGGTAATGATATTTACCGGTGAATACAAAGTGGCAATTATTGTAGTCATGTAATTACCCAAGAAATTTTAATTTATATAAATAATTTAAAAAAAATTATTTCTAAGGTTATTTTCTTAATTAATTTAGGTTGTGATATTAAATTTTATGTTATGTATATTAAAATATTTATCGATGTAAATTTTAAAATGCTTTAAATTATTTAGTTATTTTATTTTTGTATATTATTTATTATTTTTATGATTATTTGTAGTGAATTTATTATTAAGTGCAATATTATTGTTGTTTTAAATTGTATAATTTTATAGTATAATGTTTGTTAATTTTTTTATCATATTTAAATTTTATTTTATGTAAATAATTTATATTGTGAATTAAAGTATTGGTAAAATATTCATGGTTTCTAAAATGTTTGAATGCGTATTTATAGTCGAGGGTATTTAATTTTAGAGTTAATGTAAACTAACATGATATTTTGAATTTTAAAAGCATGTAGCGTAATCCGTCCTCATGATAATTTCTTCGTTTTTTAAAACTGGTTTTCTAGGATTGGCCTGTTTGTACGAGGGCAGTCCAGAAAGTCTGTCACGTTTTGATATGAAAAAAACTAACTACAAGAAAAACATTTTATTATATACATTTGAAAGTGCAACTAAAATGCTATTTTTCTACGTTATCACCAAGCAAATTAAGACACTTATCATAGCGGTGAACTAATTTTGAAATGCCGGCGTCATAAAAGTCTACCGCCTGTGATTTTAACCTTGCACTTTTAATCTTGCACAAAATTTGTGATAACCTCGTAATTTTTGTGTAACAATTTCGTGCAATAAACTTTTTGAAATTTGTGGGAAAAAAGCGATAGCTCTCTTATGGTGAATCGACGGTCTTCTCTAATCTTCTCATTGACTTTATTCACAATGTCATCAGTCACGAGGCTTGGCCGTCCACTTCGTTCTTCCTCGTGAACATTACTTCGGCCATTTTTGAACTGAATGCACAAACGCCGTACTCCACTTTCAACGTAAACATCGTTCCCATAAACTTCACAGATTTGGCGATAAATCTCAATTGGTTTATTGTTTTTAGCCAACAAAAACCGTATTACCGACCGTACTTCACAACTGGCGGGATTTTGAATTGCAGCACACATTTTAAATTGTTGTTGAAAAACAACAAAGAGCGACACAGACCTCTTGCTAGCACGGCTGGATAGCCATTGAACGGAGAAATGCCGCGGCACCAAAATGGCCGCGATAGCTCATCCCCTAGCGACTACAACGCAAAACGTGACAGACTTTCTGGACTGCCCTCGTATTAATAACAATATTTTATCTCTAGGTGATTATATTCAAAAATCTATTCTGTAACAAGACCTGTAAATAATTACGCACTTAACTCTTTTCATTCGTATTCAAAACCCAAGTGCCCTTTCAATATATTTTTTTATTTCAATGAATTTTTTCTTATCTTCACACTCCGTTCTGTATTATCTCAATCCTTTTTAATGTAATTTCACTCCTTATAAAAGTGTAAATTTGTGTTTACATCAGAAATTCTAGTAACTACAATCAAATAACTCTAATTTGGAAAAATGATATAAACAACATACTCTGATAACTGTTTAACAATGTACGCAATATTGTACATCCTAGATAACTTGAGTATTATTTACACTCTAAAAACTACAAGAGTTTTCTAAAGAAAAATAAACTGGCACCCATTTGTAAAATAAAATAAAACACTTGATTATTTTGGACAACAGACAAATTGACGTTTGACTTTATTAGGTGTTTTTATGATGTGTGAGAAAACAGTTTTCGATACAAAGAAGTCAACTAAAAAAATCACCTAATGTCCATTTACCTGAATGCCTGCTAAAAGGTTATATTTCATCCTACAGAGAGTAACATTCAATAAAATTTTGAAAAGTTGCAGAAGTATGATGTCCTGTACAGCACGGCAGATGAGTGGAATGGTAAAACACATATGTTGTGTTGCAGATGACATATATGAGTGGAAAGAGTTAAGGGAAGGGAAAAAGTCAGACTATAAGTGCGGTTATAAAATTTTTCAATTGTCTGTTATATCACCTCTCTATCTATTATTATTGTATATGTCCATATTTTCAATTAATTAAACTTTAAATTGAGAAAAATTCTTGATCTTACTACTTGAATAAAATATCAAAATGTAGGAACAATTCAATACAAAATTTATCTTATCTCTAGTCAATTGATCTAGTTGAAATATATGCACTGGAAAATTCATATCAGTGATTGAATGTGCATAAAACTATAGTCTTAGATTTAAAAAATGAGAAAATCAGTTTGATTCAACAAAATTCTAGTATTATTTAATTTCATAAATCTTTTTCGTTAAACGAGTACGGGAGGGTGTTTTTTTAACCTCTGGTTAACTATAAAAAAAAATAAACAAGATTAATGAACAATATTAATTTATTATCCAAAATTATGTATATACATATATGCTTTTTGATGTAATCGATGTAAAGATTTGTCATATCATTGGGTGAGCTTTCTGAACCCCTGTTTGAAGAATGTTGGCGCCAATGATGTGAGTGGATCTGAACGTTGTTTTTAAGTTCCTTATTGTTTTAGAAGCTTGAGCCTTCTTCACGTCAAAGAAGTAAATGAAAAATCACTCTGTGCTAAATCAGGGATGTATGCCAGGTGGTCAAACATGTTCCTTTTAAATTATTCCAGAATCTGTTTGGTTACAACAGTATTGTGAGTGCAGTTGGTGTCCTGAACAAGGACAACTCCAGAAATCAATGTTCCTATTCGTTTGTTTTGAATAGGAACAGTTTTTGTTTTGCTTGTCACAGTCATTGCATGGTTTTGTTTTATCCGAGGTGGCCAGAAAAACTCATGTTCACTCCCTCATGATGAGGAAGTGTGTTGGACTCAATTGAGGCATCCTCGTCCAGCCCCAAGAAGGCTGCAACCGCCTTACCAACCAAAAACCCGCCGCCTGGCCACCTGATTCGACATCATCAAACACCCTCCACCTCCCTCGGAACTGTTTATATAATAATAGAAAGGAAATGTTGGGTTAAAAAATTTATATACTGTCAGTGGGGCGTGGAAGGGAACCGTAGCCTAATTCCCCTCTAGCTGTCACCAACGAACACTCACTCTCTCACTTTCATTCATCTCTTTCATTACCAGCTCAGGAAATAAGTGTACCTACCTTAATTACTGAGATTGGGACAGGATTGATTTACTGTGGGAGAGGATGGTCCCGCTGATCTCCATATGTTTCCTCCCTCCGCAGTCTCCCGACCACCCTCTCCGCAAACTGAGCGACCACCTTCCAGCTCTCCTCATCCCGCAGCATCGCTGCCTCTACTCTCCTGGAATCCACAGTGCAACGCCCATCTTCTCGGATGTCTTCATTCTGTGGAGGCCAAAATAGGGAAATCTTTCAAAAATATGCGCAATGGACTCCTCCTCTTCACTGTCGCACAGTCAACATTTTGGTACTTCATGAAATTTGAACCTCGTCAAATATGCCCCAAAGCAACCATGTCCTGGTTGCATGGTTTGACAACAAACATCTTTACTTATCGTAGTTCTTGGTTCCATAAACTCCTTTTAACATAAAGAAACACCATACACCATGGAACTCGTATTGGCCGAAAGCTTCCAGTGTACCAGCGATGTTTACATTTGAGCTCAGCTCAAAATTATGAGCTGGTATTGGTAGTAGTAAAAGAGACGTGCAGTTGCCCAGTGCGCATCCTTACCTTCTAACAATTATTAGACTTTTTAGCGACTCAATCGGAGGTTGAAGAAAATTACCCTCGTATATTATGTTTACTGTTAGAGATTGATGTATTTTAATCTGAACTTTTTTCATATTTATCTTCTTTTTCAGTCATTAATTCATTGTTCTATATAATGACAAAAAAAACATAATATTTAACTCCTAAATTGTTGATGTAAAATGAAAATTGTGTGTGGTTAACTTTTTCCAGACTGTTTTGTATTATCCATAGTATTGTAAGAACAGAAAAATAATATAGAATTAGTGTTAATGGCATGGTTGTATAAGTATATTGTGTGAATTCCTTTTCATTCTAAAATTTAACTTTTATTTCTCACGGTTTTAATCTTAGCCTAACATGAATGTTAAATAAATATTAATTGTTTATTAATTACATAAGTTAATTAGAAATTAAAGAGAATTATTGCATGTATGTAAGGTAACTAAACATTTAATACTATTTATAAACTACTAAAAATTAATTTGATGTATCACATTGTGCCCGAAAGTTTGTGTAAATTAGGTGTAATATGTGTTTTAATTAAAAATTATGAATTTAGTTACTTATATAAATTAGATGAAAGACTATTATTACATAAATCATGATTAAATATTGTAAATTTAGAGACAGTTGTATGAGATTGTTCAAAAAGTATCTGATCTTATTTTTTCGTATGCTAATGAATGACAAGAGATGTTACACGCACATGCGTAGACCAGTCGTGTGATTATAACATCATATCAGTCAGCTGAATATTAAATATCATCTCCTGCAGTTACGGAATATGTTGAATAGCGATTTTGCATCAAATTTTACCAAAACTTGGTAATTTTCAAGTTGAAACTATTTGAAAAGTCCATCAGGCCTTAAGAGAGGACACCTTGGGTGTTACGCAGTTGAAAAAGTGGTACAAGTTTAAAAATGGCCGCATTTCAATAGGCAGTGAACCTTATTCTGGCAAACCGAGTTGAAACGATGAAGTTCTCAATTTACTTAGTGTATTGGTAATGGAACTGTCCATGAAATAATTACAAGTTAGGTTTAAGTTAGTATTGATTTAGTTTGTTGAATTTTTACGGAAGATTTAGCTATATGAAGAGTTACTGCTGAATACTTGTGTAGTACAGGAGAAACGATGACTTGAAATTGCGTAGGACTTGTTTGGCTACACAAAAATTAGCCCTCTTTCCTAAAAACTATCACAACAATTTCTGTTCATCCCTACACTTAAAAACGCTGCTGAAAAAGGAGAGGTCCTGATTCAAATCCAGAAATTATTACATGTAAAACACAATGGCTCTAATAAAGTTCATTCTGAAATAGACCTTCCAAAAGTTACAGGAGCTTTGGAATACAATTGTGGAATCCCAAGGAAAGTATTTTGAAGGAGACTACATAATGATGAATAAATTCTACATGAAGGTTGGATACTTTTTTGAACAAACTCGGAATTGTTTTAAAAAATATGTTATATAGCATGAGTAGTTAATAAATCGGAATTAATAAAATTATTTCTGGGTAATAAAGCACCTCCCAGGCGGCTGATACCGATATAACAGTTCAGTTTTCTCCCTGCAATTTAGGCACCACAAAAACAAAAAAGTTCAAATTGTTTTTGCTCTCTGAGAAAAATGGCCCTTATGGGTACACTATTTATGTCAGTGAGTGAGTCAGTTCTGTTGTAAGTCAGACCCATGAAGCTTTACATTTTATAGAAGCTATTTTATACTATTGTGAAATGCCAAATTAAAATAGATTCACTCTTTATAGTTTTTTCGTCTTCTCTTTATGACGTAGGCGATCTACCCTGTTCTGGCATCAAAATGTTATTAGAAATTTGGCAATAAAATAAATTCCTCCCAGTATTGTACAGGTCTTCCCAAATTTCTTTTTCCCTCAAAGCCTGTATCCCAGAACGTGTTTCGGAATAATACCGCCTTCTTTAAAGATGTTTCTTCTGTTTATTGCAATAATAAATGTTTCTTTCATTTGTCTGTCTGCTACTCATTCCTTATATCTAATTTTCAAATCCTGTTCTCTCTCATATATCCCTCGACTCTTTGTAGAAAACATATCTTTGCAACTTCACTTTCTGTTTTCTTTTCTCTATAAGAACCCAAGTTTTGCTGCCATACAAAATTGTTGTAACTGGCATTAAGTTATAAAATCTCATCAAAGTATGTTTGTGAGCTCTGTTCTTCAGTGTAATTGTAATTGTTCCTCATATTCTCTGGAAATGACGTACTTTTTTGTCAATATTGAGCTTTCCATTAAAACCAATGTGGTTGCCGTTGTAATTGAATGTTGTGACCTGCTCAAATAAGGCAGTTTATTAATCAGAATCTTTGATCTTACAGAGTTTCAACATAATCATTTCTATTTCATAAAAATGTAGTAGTTTTTTGAATATTTTATGTTTTGTTGTAATATTTACAGATTAGGTTTGGTGTGATTTTAATAATAATTAAATTATTTATGTTTTATGTAAGAATTAAGGGGAGCAGACTGATTTTAATAAAAAAAATATTGATTTTTCAATTTTACCATAAAAATATTGATCGATCGTTTTCCGCTATTTAAATTGATATATAACACGACATTCGTTGCTTTTTCTGTTGAGAAAAATTATGTTTTTATGTTGATAGGGTACGTAGTGTTTTTTAGATATTTTTTCACGTTTTTCATTCTTTTCAATTGAGAGTAATAAAATCATGTTGCTGCTCTTAACATTACGGAGATCGCGTTCACTTAAAAACAATAATTTCTAGAATGCATAGGAATCAGCTATAAAGCAAATAAATATTGGTGTGTTTTTGTTTGGAAGTTAATTCCAATTGGCAATAGATGTTTCTGTTATGGTATTATGCTTTTACTACATCCGCATTTTCCGTATATTGTATTTTTTGACTTTATGTACGCTTATTTCAGGAACCATCCCACCTAGGAGTGTGCAATTTCACACACTACATTTTAGTACTAAGGTGTGTATTTACTCCAGAGGTATTTCAAAAATTTTGGAGTTTTTATTTTTTGGGTGTCTTTTCATATAAAAATGTGGGCTACATTTGAACATTTTTTGAGAATAAAAATCATTTTTAGATTGGATAAAGATAAGTAAAAAAGCTCTGGTACAAATTTGTAAAAAGGTACTGTCCTAAAGATGACCTAAAGCTCAGCTTTGTAGCTTAAATGGTTCCTACAAAAAATCTACCTAAGTTAGTATTGCAGGTATAGGGATAATGAAAATGGTCTGCTCCCCTTAATGGTTTAATTTTTGTTATGTATTAAAATTTTAAGTTATAAAAGTGTGTGAAGTATTATCATGATGCATGAAGAATTTAAAAGTTTTAACAAATTAGTATTGCCTAAATAATAAGTACCTGTAATAGAAATGTAGAATATTGGCAAGATAAATTGAGTGGGGACATAATTGAGTGGAGACAGTGAGGATACAAATGCAGCTGTACAGTTGCTTCTTGTTATAAGCATACTCCCTTAAATAAGGGTGCGCTAAATAAGCTTGCCGGTATTCTTAAGTGTGCAGAAGGTTTATTTTGGTAATGGCGTGCTCAATTGCCTCAGCGAGTGGTGGGGGTCAGTGCTGTACCAGCTGTGATCAGAATCACGTCACTCTCGCAACATTATATATCAGCTAACCTGAAAACATTAGTCTGTAATGTGTATGTGATAGGCGTTAATTATTGTATACAATTTTTACAACTGAATGTTTTTAACGTCGCTAATAGATGATAATTTACATCGTTCAGCGTGTGTGATTTAATATGAAGTTCGGTGCTAAGACACAATATCTACTGACTGAATTCAAACTGTTCGCACAGCTACACCGGCAAGCATATTTGGCATCCACTCTACCATACGATTAGGCCTACATTCTTTGGCCTAATATGCATATTGTACTTGATCACAATATAACCTCATTGTTTTTGTAATGGCTAACTTATTATTTCTTAACTTTATTTATTTAATCAGTCATGCATTCCTTTAATTTATTATTTGAACTTATTCCTATATAAATTAGACATGTACTGAGACTGCGTGATGCAAACCTTTTGATTTGTTGTGTGCTATACTGACTGTCTTTACAGGAGGTGCGGGGAATGTGTTAAATAAGTATGCATGAACCAGAAATCAAATTATTTTGCCAGTATTCTACAAAAATCTCCTAAAATAAGATCCCTGTTCATAAGTTGTTATACAAAAATAGTGGTAACATGAAAAAGTTTGATTTTAAATTACTGTAGGAGCTGTTATCCAAAAAAGTTGAAAAATTTAAAAACGTAGATAATTTGAGGTTAACCATCCAGTTCAAATACTTGTCAGTATACTTATTATTAACTTTATAGATTAAATGTCCTGGCTCTAACTTCAAACTTAGTAATGTGGCCGCCTCTGTAGCATAGTGGTTAGTGCGCTAGCCTACAACGCAGAGGTCCCAGGTTCGATTCCTGGTTAGGGTCTGGAAATTTTAACACATTAAAACCCATCGATCCAGTACCAAAACCCACAGTAGTCGCTAATCACCTAGCTGTTGATGCAAAATTAAATAAATAAACTAAAAAAAAAACTTAGTAATAATATGCTATTTCTTAAAGAAGTAGGGAACCCTTCTTTTCCAAGGTCGTAAACATTTGTTTGGTTATTTGATCATCTGGTATCCATTCCGCAACAAATATCACTCTTGCCTATATTTCTAATTAGCTGATTTCACCCTTGACACATTAAAGTTTATTCCTAGTATCTTCATGTCTTTTATGGTCCAGCATTTAAACCCTGTTAAAGGTCTTAATCTTTTATCTGCCTCTATTCTTGACATCTCCTGAGCATTCATGGTTCAACACTCTTAACTACACATTAAAACTCATAGAACCAAAGTGTGATTCTTCTTCTTCTTATAGTGAAGGGTTAGGCTTCCGCCTGTTCCGACTCACAACAACACCAAACTACTGAATTATTGCCATCTTTTTCGTGGCCTCCCAACATCTCTCCTTCCCACCGGTCTGTATTGCAATACAAGAAGGGGGATCTTTCTCTCAGGCATTCTCTCTACATGCTCCCTCCCATCATTTATGATATTCAACCTGAATGACAACCTAAAAGATAGACAACCTGAATTGGAAGATTGCAGAATATTGTAATCAAAGTGTGATATAGTTTTAAAATTATTTTTCGCACTTACCGACCAGCCTTTTCCAATTTAATGTCATACATCTTGTGATTGCTCATAAGAGACATCATATGCCTAGTAAATAAACAAATATATTTTTACTAAGGTTTTGTTATTCAAAACTGTTTACCTTCTGAGATGATCAGTATATCTAAAACCTTTGTCGTCTGTAAAGAAATCAGGAGGTTATTTCGCTCAACAGTATAACTAAATGTGTCTAACAACCTCTGTAAATCATCCTGACTTGGCAAACAACACTAAATAATTAGTGAAAGTCAAAATTTTCATTGAAATAAGTAAAAATTAAATAGTCTTCTTCTTCTTCTTCTTCTTTTTCCGTTACGGATTAGGCTTATTGCCTGTTCCATCTATCCATCTTCTTCTTGGTCTACCCAACAACCATACTCCTTGCAGACGGTTTAAGTTTATTTAAGGCCAGTAGTGGATATCGGTCCTCTGGCATGCTGCTTACATGTTGGAACCACCTTTCCCTATATTGTTCAATCCGCTGCATCACAGTTTCCGTTCTGCCCGAATCATGCTGGATTGGCTCAGTCTTGATGCGATAAATGTTGCTCCTCTCCCAGATTTCAAAAACCGCATCTCAGCTGCTTCCAACCACCTACCCTCAGATTTCTTTAGGACCCTTTGTTTCACTACTGTATAACAAAAGAGTTGGTGCCATTACATCGTATAGCCTCAACTGCGTTTCTTTCCGAACCCTTGCTTTAAATCTTCTATTTATGTAAACGCTAACACGTTGAAACCTAGAAACTTTTGTCATTACATCAAATTCCCAGGGGACTTAGAAATTAAATAGTAATACATGTAAATGAATTTTGCCATAAATAATTTGTTTATATACATAAAATGTTACTGATCAGCAGCCACAGAATTGTATCTGCCATATATTTTTTTATTGTTTTCATAATAACGAAATCATTATTGTTCAACTTGAATGTACGGAATAAAACTTAGTGGTAATAAAATAATGAAATTAAACAACATAATTAATATGGTTTTAGTCATTAACAGAAATTAGTATTAACAATATTTATAATTAGTATAATTTGTATATATTATTAGTGTGAATTATATTATAGGTTAATTTTAATTGATTATTTATAATGCATTCCTTATAAAATTATGTAAAAAAAATCCTTGTAAATAGTTTAAGATGAATTAATTTTGTTGTGTCCAGTGATTATTTAAAAAAGAAATGTATTAGGTAAAATCTATAAATCAAGGCTGTAATCTAAGCCCTTTTCTTTAATGAAAATAGTTGTCGAGTCTCCGAACAGTTAAATTAACAGGTTGGCTGCCATGAGAGGCGCATGTGATCCTCAGGTGTTCGTCAATGCAGGCCTGCTAAGAATACATTGGCCAAGAATTGTGATGGCCTGCTAAGAATACATTGAATTTGTTGCAGGCCTATTAGGACTAGTGTAAAATACATCTGTACGCAGGTGCCATCTGCGCTTGGCAAAATTAGTTAGTACTACACAAAAACTACAAGGTTTGATAAAAAAAATAATGGGAATTAGTTTTCTTCAAACTTTTTTATATTTTTTTCACCTATGTCAGTTTTGTCCCCTCCAAAGTAATCGTCCTCAAATATAATACTCTTGTGCCAGCGCTTTTACCAATCTTGGAAGCAATTCTGGAACTCACTTTTTGGAATAGCTTTCAGCTCCTTTAGTGATTCTGTTTTTGTGCCATCAATAGTGGCAAAATGTCTTCCATTCATGGTTCTCTTGAAAAGTCAAAACTTTGGTTTCAACAAAATTTGTTTAAAAAAATTTACAAAATTCTGGATCAGTGTTGACTTCATTCACCAATTCTTGGGTGATATCCACTCCATGTTCTTTTTGTTCAAAATTTAGTTATTTCGGAACGAACTTTGCTGCCATGCGTTTCATGCCCCAAATATCTGACAAAATTGCTTGACATGATTCAAATGATATACCGACCTCCTCAGCAACCTCTCTGATAGTGATTCTGCAGATCTTTCAGAATCATTTTCCTACTTCTACGATGCTATTTAATATAATGAATTAATATAATAATTTCACTAACCTTCTTTTTAAACTGCGTCACCTTTATTTCAATTTTTACTTACACGTGTTTTGGTGGATCCACCATCATCAGAGTAAATGAAAAATAGAAACTAAAAATTTTTTTCATTTATTTAAAATTTACAGAAGATGATACATCTTCAGTCACTTGTATAAAAGTTTTATACAACAGTTTTATACAAGTGACTGAAGATGTATCATCTTCTGTAAATTTTAAATAAATGAAAAAAATTTTTAGTTTCTATTTTTCATTTACTCTGATGATGATGGATCCACCGAAACACGTGTAAGTAAAAATTGAAATAAAGGTGACGCAGTTTAAAAAGAAAGTTAGTGAAATTATTATATTAATTCATTATATGAAATAGAAATATTTCAAACTGCAGGATGCATTATAAAGATTTATTTCTACGATGCTGTCGTCGGTTATTGATGTGCTAGGGCCTCCAGGTTGTTCATTATCTTCAATGTTTTTACTACTATTTTTGAACCGTTTGTACTACTCGTAAACTCTCATTTAACTCATAGTAATTTCACCAAAAATCCATTGTCAAAATTACGAATGTGGCACTACAGTTGATATAATTTTTCACACAAAATTTAATGCAAACTCTTTGATCCATTTTTTCGAAAGTAACAAATTGCCGATCGAATGCAAACACGTGTACTCTTTTCAACTACTAACAACTAACTGTACATTCAAAATGGCTGCAAATGCGAACATATGTTAGAAACATGTTTACTGACAAGGTAAAGAAAGAAAATTTTGAAATCGGATTTACAAAACCCATGAAATTTAGAAATTCCCGTTATTTTTTGCTCAAACCTCTTAAATCTACTAATACTTTGGTTTTGTTTATTCGTATTGTAATGTTGTTTTCATCTTCATTAGTGATTGTATGTGTTATTTAATGTTTATTTTTTTAAAACTATTGTTAAGTGAGGGATCACATGCGATACACAAAGCCTATTCCAAGGATATTTTTTCTGGTAGGCCATGAGGATCGCAGGTTTCTTAACAATTTTTTATATATCTGACATTTTATTAACTTTTTACTGTTATATTCTCAGTATATACGGAAGTATATTATTTAATACGGTTCAATACTATTTATTGTTTATAGTTCTTGCGAATTATATAATTATGTTATTGATCACATTTTGTAATTTTTCTGTGCGGCTCGTGGTGAAAGTAAATTAATTATGTTGTGGCATGTGCTTATGGTTTACCCTTATACATTGTGGCAGCCAACCTGTTAAGTTTCCATTTTTTTACTATTTCTTTTGTTTTTTTATAGATTAGTTGGTAGATTTATTCAGTTCTCTAACTACTACTTTAAAATTTTTATGAAAATAGTTTTAAGTTTGTTGGTATATTTTTTACATTATTATGCATTGATTTTGCAGTTGATCATTCGAACCAGCTTGTGGATTAAGTATGTACCGGTACCGTATCCAATAGTCACACTAGCGGAAACATGTACATTTCAACTTCAGACCTGTCATCTCTCGGTGAGCTGCGTGTTTAAACGTTTTCATCATTTCCTGAAATTTTGGTTGTATTTAACCGTCTTGTTCGTTATTATTTTACTAACAGTATTATTTCTATTTCATATAAAATAATTTCACCAACCTTCTTTTTAAACTGAGTCACCTTTATTTTTATTCTTACTTACACGTGTTTCGGTGGATCCACCATCATCAGAGTAAATAAAAAAATTGAAACTAAAAAAAAATTGTTATCTCACTTATTTAAAATTTACAGAAGATGATACATCTTCAGTTTTATACAAATGACTGAAGATGTATCATCTTCTGTAAATTTTAAATAAGTGAGATAACAATTTTTTTTTAGTTTCAATTTTTTTATTTACTCTGATGATGGTGGATCCACCGAAACACGTGTAAGTAAGAATAAAAATAAAGGTGACGCAGTTTAAAAAGAAGGTTGGTGAAATTATTATATAAATTCTTTATACGAAATAGAAATAATTTCAAACTGCAGGATGCATTATAAAGATTTATTAACAGTATTAGTGGTTTATTTTCTTCTTTAATTACTTTCAAACGTAGTTTGTGTTTCTGTTTTGTTTTTCATCTAATAATACAAGGGAGCAAATCTTTTGTCGTATGGGAGGACATCAAGTCTATTCCTGCTCTATCATTCTGTGGGGCCGTACGACTGGTTCTATGCCGGGGTCCTGGGTTTGATTTGTGGTCAGTTTTGGCATTTTGTCTTCCATCACCCTTCATCATCTGCATTAGCAGATTATCTCTTAATTATTTTTTATTTCTTTTTTGCTAACTTCTTATGATCCACTGGGTTGGTCTAGAGGTAAAGTCGTTGTCGTGAGTCAGCTGTTTAACAGCTAATTTTCAGACGAAGGTTCCTGGTTCAAATTCTTGTAAATGTAGTTTAGTTACTTTTATATGGATTTGAATCTTAGACAGTGGTTACCAGTGTACTTTGAAATTTGGGGTTCAATTAACTACTCTCTTAGGAATGGTCAACCTAGGTCTGTACAGGAATACACCTCATTTACTCATCCTCATCTAATTGGGTCATGGGGTTGCTTATTGTTCTGAATTGAACAGATTGCAATGTACACACAGGAATAAAAAAAAAATACTTCTTTTTTTTGTAATGTTATAAAAATATTTCTGTGGTTTGGTTGAAAAGAAGACCTTTGTGAAAACATTAATGATGAACACTCTACTCCCACCATTGTCATGTGCATATACTAGCTCTAAAAGTAGGAGTGGGTATTGGCAGAGAGGAATAAACCTCCTCCATATGACTTTTTTCTTTTTTTTTTTAACGTCCGACTGTTCTGCAATTACTGCTAATGCAGACGGTGAAGGATGAAATGATTTTTTGTAACGTATGAAAATATGCCGTGCGCCTGAATGGGATTCGAACCCAAGACTGCATGATGAGAGGCGAGCACGTTACCAACTGCGCCAATGCGGCCGGCAAATGGTCCATATGACTAAAGATTTGCTCCTTGGTATATGTGTTGTCTACAGAAAATCATACTATATATTTTCCTCTTTCTCATCTTCCTGTTCGGTTTCTTTATGTATAATATATTCATGTAAGGATTTACAGCCCCAGCCGTATCTCGCTTCCTAAGCACCACCTCTGTCTGTCTCGCTAGTCCCCATCAGAGAGCTGCCACAAAGACATTGCCTCCTGCACCCCATCCAACCATGTCACTTCCAGCCTACTCCTCCTCCGACTGGCTGGCATCCACTCCCTTACTCTCTTTGGCCATCTACCATCCTCTATTCTCTGCAAATGGCCAAACCATTTTAACTGCTTCCATGGTATCCATGATATTTCCTTGAACACGATTCTTCTCCTAATTTTGGAATTTGATCAATCCACCTCCAGAAATCCATCTCCACCGCTTTTAGGCGATTCTTCTGTCTCTGTCAATACCCACACTTCCACAGCATAGGTACACACACTCTCCAGGATAGCATGATAAATATTTATCTTTGTCTCTTTCCATATTTTATCATTACAAAGGACAGAATTTAACTATCGTATAACCCTTTGCCCGGGAAAAATCTGGTTTTCTTTAAAATCTTCAAATCTGGAATTGGTTTCTTTATTCTCATTAATTTCATCAATAACAAAAACAGTAGTGGCGTCAGTACACTTCCCTGTGTCAACCCAATTCTAATTTCAACCACATTTTCTTGGTACGCTTTCATGTACTTTTATAATATCAACAACATATAAACAAAAAAAATCATCATTATTCTCCTGGCGTTCATTTTCATTTTTAGAGCAAACAAAATTAAGTTGAGCCGGCCGCATTGGCGCAGCTGGTAACGTGCTCGCCTCTCATCATGCGGTTCTGGGTTCGAATCCCACTCAGACATGGCATATTTTCATACATTAAAAAAAAATCATTTCATCCTCATCACACACAGTTACACCCCAACGTCGTCGCTAATGACCTTGTAGTTGATGCGACGTTAAATAAATAAGAAAAAAAAAATTAAGTTGATTACTGATTTACCTCTTTAGAGAAACTACATACTTCTCAGACTGACCTTCCATTCTTTCTCTCAACTTTCCAAAAATACTTAGGCTTTGTGTGACTGTACCCAGATCCTCCTGATGCGTTTCCAAATGGACAGTTTAGTAATCCCATAAGAGCTATTTTATTTTGGTGTTATCTATAACATTCCTTATCGCTGAATTTGTCTGTTTTCAGTATTACTTAATACATGTGTAACATTTCTCCTTTCATAATATTATTTTAGGTAATAAAATTCATTGTGATTAAAACAAAATTAACATGATATCACTTGCTATTGGTGTTATCATTCTAAATTTGTAATACTTTTTGTCAAAATAGTAATTGAAAAATCAATGCAAAAATAATTCACTGAATATCAATCTAAAGTTGCAGATGTTAAAATTTAAATTGCATTTAAAATTATGTGTCGGCTGTGATTTTGACTATTTATTTAAATTAAATTATAATTATCAGTGTAATTAACTTAGTTTAATTTTATTTTATTTAATATTGTAATGTGTATTTGTTTGTGTAATGAAATAGTCCAAATAATATTTTCATTTTATGCAGTTCATCTAGAATAAGCCATATTTAAAGATAAGTTAATATGAGTATAAAATAAGTATTAATTACAGCAGATTGAATACAACTTGATCGGGTTATTTTCTTATATTTTTTGTTTCCTTCTTTACTGGGTTATCCTTAGTTTTAACACTTTTAAGACTTACCTTTTTTATCTGGTTTAATTCTGTAGGTGTTAATTATAACACCTAGGTGTAGTCTAACACCTTTACAAAAATCTCATATGAAAGACTCACATGACTTTTGCCCATGTTTTTTCTAAATTTTTGAAAATAAAATTTTTTTAAAATGTTTTCTAAATTTTCTCTTGGACCTTTGATGTTTATAGTTCTGTTGTGTTTTATATGTAACATCAACATGAAACTGAATTTTTTTTGTTAAAAAATTTGATAAAATTGTAGGCTATCCTATCAAATTGACATAGGAAAATGCACAATTAAAATAAAAAAAACTTTTATTTTAATATTTTTATTATATATAAATTAATAATATATATAATTTATTGTTATTCATTTATATTGCTCCCATACATTTATTTATATACATTATTCTGAATTAATATGCCCAATTTTTATTTATTTTGTAACAATAATCTCAGTAAGCTTTTTAGCTTAAAAAATATTAAAATAACCCCACATTTCAGTCATTATGTTCTCCTTTCTGTCTTGATTTACTTGAATCATCACAGACCTGTAACAAATAAATAATATTGTTCAAAATTTTCCTGTGTATTTTTTGTTCATTAAATTAAAATGTTTTGTTGGTCTAACCTACATATATATATTGTCACAGTTATTATTATGAGCTGAAAATATTAAATCTTTTTAGTTCAGCAATAAATTCTATTTTTATTTATTACGTGTATCAATCATACCATAAAATTTTTTGACTTGATCATAAGATTTTATATTTAAAAAATTGCTATCCATTTCACATGTAAATTATAATTTATTGTTAAATGAGTTGAACTCTTTTAGAATATTAAATGTTCATTCTTTATTGCAGGATTAAAAAACACATAACTGTCTTTAACATAATGTGCCCATGTATGATTAATCCAAATACTGTTTTTAAAATTTCATATTTCTGTGTATTTATATATTTCTGGCAAGGTATTCCCATTCTGTTTAGTTTCCCGCCATCCCGACTCGCAACATCTCCCCCCTCTGAGCTGTATTTTAAATTGTTCAGGTGAATCCTTTCCTCATGCATTCTCTCTACGTGCTCCCTCCATTGGTTTTGATGTTCTTTATTCTTCCCATTCAAGTAGTAACCATCCAGTTTCGTTCTTATACCCTCCTTTCTCAGTTGGTCGCTACGCTTGTAACCCTTTGATCTTCGTAGAAATTCCATCTCTGCCACCTGTATGCTACTCTCTCTTGTGGTTTTGTACTAACCCACAATTCACTTTCCAGAATAGTACTGGCAACCTCGTTAAATTTCATTTTGGTTTCTTTTGTTGTTTTCTGCCCAGGGTACCGAATGAGCCCACAGCTCCACGTTTTGGGTAGTTGACAACCCTTACATTAAAGTATCCAACAATGCCAATATCACCGGTCTTATAAATTTTATCCTAGATTGTCGTAAAAACCGTTATGATTCTTCGCTCTTTCCTTCATCTGTTGCATATATCCCAATCATCGTCAGATGAACCCTTTCAATTTTAAGCTTTATACTGTTCTTTCATTTATACAAGTGCAATTTTCTATACTTTTCTTTCAAAAAAAGATTTATAGTATAAATGAAAGAACGGTATAAGGCTTAAAATTGAAAGAGTTCATATGACGATGATTGGGATATATGCAACAGATGAAGGAAAGAGCGAAGAATCGTAACGGTTTTTACGACAATCTAGGATAAAATTTATAAGACCGGCGATGTTGGCATTGTTGGATACTTTAATGTAAGGGTTGTCAACAACCCAAAACGTGGAGCTGTAGGCTCATTCGGTGCCCTGGGCAGAAAACAACAAAAGAAACCAAAATGAAATTTAACGAGGTTGCCAGTACTATTCTGGAAAGTGAATTGTGGGTACAAAACCACAAGAGAGAGTAGCATACAGGTGACAGAGATGGAATTTCTACGAAGATCAAAGGGTTACAAGCGTAGCGACCAACTGAGAAAGGAGCATATAAGAACGAAACTGGATGGTTACTACTTGAATGGGAAGAATAAAGAACATCAAAATCAATGGAGGGAGCACGTATGTATTTCATGAGTATACTCATGAAATACTTCATGAGTATTTTGAATTCTCATGAAGAATTCAAAATACAGCTCGGAGGGGGGAGGTGTTGCTAGTCGGGAAGGCGGGAAACTAAATGGAATGGGAATACCTTGCCAGAAATATATAAATACACAGAAATATTAAAATTGTAAAAATAGTATTTGGATTAATCATAAAAGGGCACATTATGTTAATGACAGTTACGTGATTTTTAATCCTGCAATAAAGAATGAAACATTTAATATTCTAAAATAGTTAAACTCATTTAACAAAATTATAATTTATATGTGAAATGGATAGCAATTTTTTATATATAAAATCTTATGATCCTTTGGTCAAAAAATTTTATTGTACGATTGATACATGTAATAATAAAATAAAAACATTTTATTTATGTTATATAAATAACATAAATATGAACTAAAAATATAAATAAGTTTGTCAGCAATCTTAATAGTAGACAATGTTGAGATGTTTGTGTGTGGCCCGCCCACCCGGATCTGATGGATCCCCTATATGCTGTCTTACTTATATAGCCAATATCAGAGGTAGTACAGTGTTACAACCATTCAAATTTTACCTCACATTATAAAAATTTCCCTTATCACTTCTTTTCATATCTAAATTGTGTACACAATGTTAACTTTTGTTTTTGTGTGGTTATTACTTTCTACAACCATTCAAATTTTACCTAACAATAAATTTCCCTTATCACTTCTTTTCATATCTAAAAACTCACTTCTTTTCTAACCATACAAAAACTTTTGTTTTTGTTATAAAAACTTTTGTTTTTGTGTGGTTATTACTTACGTGTGGTTATTACTAAAATTTTCTACAGAAAATTTTATATTAAAAGAGGTGGTACCCTGGAAAATATTGTCTGTGCATCTATAGTTTTTATTGCTAGCTGTTTTCACCTGATAAAAATCAATTGTCCAATATTTTGAGGTTGTTTTAGCCCAAGAAATAATTAGGCCTATAAGTGTGTTGCTTAACATCCTTCAGTAAGTTTTCCATCAGTTTGTTTTTACCATTCTGGATCTGAACATGTATTTTGAAAACTGATCCACTCCATTAAATAATTTTTATCACACATCATAATTATTTCTCGGGCTAAAAAACCCTAAAAAATAGTGGACAATTGATTTTTTACTAGGTAAAAACAGCTATCAATAAAAACTATAGATGCAGCGACAATATTTTCCAGGGTGCACATCTTTTAATATAAAATTTTCTGTAGAAATAACATTTGTGGGTAGCATTTTTACACACCTTAAGAAAGTTTATAACCTCACAAAAACAATTTAAAAATTATTTAAAGGAGTGGATTAGTTTTTAAAATACATGTAAAGATCCAGGATGGTAAATACAAACTGTTTTTGAGAACTTACTGAAGCGTGTTACACATCTATCAACAGAAAAACCAATGAGGAGCACTACAAAACTATTTACAGATTTTTTGTTTTCATCTGTATTCTGAATAGTGTATTGGAATTAGTACAACATAAAATAAAATTAAAAAAAAAATTAATTGTGTTTCATTTATTTTTAAAATTATACACTTCACTACCTGTTTGCAGTACAATACTGTATTTATATTTTTATTCACAATTTTCCGATACAGTACTGTTTAATACATTATCCAAAACTGTCAATCCACAATTACAGTAGTACCTCGATTATCTGGGGTAATGGTGGGGAGGAAGGCCACGAATAACTGAAAACCATGGTTGAGCCCCGCCAGCAGTAATGACTAAAGCTATAAATAATAGCTGTAATAGAGATGACACATTACACTTAATAATTTATTAGGTGTGTTCAGAGGTGCACGTGTTTATATCAGGAAATGAACACTTAAAATCTATTATGAAAGTACTACACCGAAAGAAAATTATTTAACAGAGGCTGCCTCTATAGCGCATTGGTAGCATGCTATCCTAAAATGCGGAGGTTCCGAGTTCGATTCTCGGTTAAGAGTCTGGAAATTTCCACAAGTTAAAACCCACCATAGTCACTAAAAACCGAGCTGTTGATGCAACTTTAAACAAACTAAAAATAAATTATTTCATTGACGACTGAAATAGTCGGTCGTTGTTTTCTGCTTCTTTGCTTCTCCTTTCTTTTTAATTGAAGATCAGAGTTAATGTAGCACTAATTTGTCACACAACAGGCTGTTGATACGTGTACTACAATACAGGAAAAGCAATATCAGTACTGTAATACTAGCAATAGCAATATCAGTACTGTAATACTAAACTAGAGGGGTTCGCGATTTAGTAACATCACACATAATTTTGGAAAGGAATACGAAAGTTGTGAGATAGGGGTTGACGACCTTCTACAATGAAATATAACCTACAGTTGTGAGCTTAATTTCCGCTACTGACCAACCCTCTATTTTTTCACCTTCATACACACGAGTGTTCTGTATCTGACGCACACTTCAATTTTTTTAATATTTTCGTTTGGGAAAATATTATCGATTACTGTTGATTTCTTTATTATAGACACCCAAGTTCAGCCTTGTTTCTTCAAAACCGCTAATTCAATTTTAATGTACTATATACCAAAATTTAGCTAATTCTAATCTGCCTTGTTACATGTCAATTTCATATTTTTAGTGTTTTTTTAAATATTGCGATATCAAGAAACAAAGAGCCGATTTTTTTGTTGCTGCAACACATTGGATGCATTTAGAGGCTTATAACTCAAAACACCGCTTAACCGATTTATTTGAGATTTCACCGGAATATAACTTGTTGTTATTGTATCTACAAAATTTAAGATTTGTAGCATATTTAAATTTTGAGGTATTAGTAAAATTCTGAACCCCTGTTAACTCCGTAACCGCTCATTAATTTGGCAATTTCGAAAAATCATTGTATTTAGTATAAAAAAATTAATACAAATTCGATAATATTATGGAACAGCAAATTGACCAGTTATACGGTAAAGAGTTTTAAATATTTAAATAATGATTGGTGCTGCAGAGGGTGGAAGAAGCTTAACTATGTAGCCGTGGTAGGCGTACTAACCTATTTCTATTAGCATACCTGGGACCCGTCCTTCTAGCATACGCGTAACAAACATGACAATGTGATGTTAATACCATTAATCATTTTACTTAATCGCTCGATCGTTCGGCACGGGCAAACTATCGTTTTATTCAGCGTAAAAACCTTTGTACAGATATGTTAATAACATGAAATATTGATTGGCCAATGTTGTGGCAGAATTTTGAAAAATAGACTGGTTAATGCGGGGGTGGGCACTGCTATCCATGTTGACAATTTGGGTACGTAACATCCTGTTGAACTGACTACCTGAATTGTCAATCCAGGTAGACAGTCAGATTCAGGCAACATTGATAGTAGCGACCCCCCCCCCCGCATTATCCAGTCTATTTATCAAAATTTAAAAAATTTTACCACAACATTGGCCAATCAATATTTCAAGTTATTAACATATTTGTACTAAGTTTTTTAAGAGCTGAATAAAACGATAGTTTGCCCGTGCCGAACGATCGAGCGATTACCGAGATAGCAAGGGTTAAGAATATTGTTAATAAATTAAAATTTAAATAACATACAAATTTCAAATTTTGTACATGCTGTACGAATAAAATTGTGTATGTTGCATTAAAATTTCAATTTTTTTGGTCAAATAATTATCGAGTTACACACCTCTAAATGCATAAAATTTGTTGCGGTAGCAGAAAAGACCAGGTCTTTTTGTCTGCCAACCTCCGCATGGCAATTTTTAGACAACATTAAAAATATAGGACAATTATGGGTCAACGCATAATAAAATGAGCTAAATTTTGATGTAAAATATGTTAAAATCCTTCTCATAGATTTGAAGATACAAGGGTTCGAAACTCAGGTATCTATGATTATGAAACCGAAAGTAGTCATTTTTATTGGTTTTGTCTGGTAAATCTTATTGAATTTCTTTTCTTCACCACCACTGTTAATCCACTCCCAGATAATCAAGTTACTGCTGTATTTCAGATCATCAGCACTTTACTGTAGATATTAAAGGAATATCATATTATTTATTATAATAAAATATTACGCCATATTTTGTTGCGTGTTACAGAAAAACTACTTCAGCTTCTTTAAATTATTCATAAACAAATAAATGTAACTCACCTTGTAATGTTCATATTTTTCTCTTAATTTTTGTGGAATGACCATACAAGTAGTAACAGTGTTCCCCAGGAACAATACAAAAAACATTATAGATAACATTGAAATCTGTAAAAGAAAAAAAAATGAATCAGAATAAACTCTAAGCTGACTACTACAATGCTTTTCACGGTTGATGAGCTCTCCTGTTCCATGCATTTAGACCAATCAGAACGTTTGCCAGTGTTGTCAGATTGTACAAATGTTTCAGCCTGACAAACATTACACGCGCATGCGTATAAGAGCTGCAGTAGTTCACTTGTGTCCTGCCTCTCGCACTGAACACATCGATTATAAAGCGCGTTAACATGCAATTATTTATAATATAATCAGCTTGCTGTATGTTCTTAGGTTATTGAAAGACCAAAAAAAATGGCTAACAAAATATATAACAGAACTATGAGAGCAAGTGTTGGCAACGTTGCTGGCAAGTCATTGGCTAGCTGTGAAGTGGGCAGGGGGCAATGCGTACGTTCAGAGCTCATCAATCCTGAAAATTATTATAAACTACAAATTAATATTAAGAACATAACTTGTTCAAATTACTAGAAAGTTCAAGCCATTAATGACTTACAGTAAAACCCTGCCTAATCGAAATGTAGGAGGACAGACCCGATTTCAAATCAGCGAAATCCCAGATAACACGCAAAGATATACTTTTAAGGTTGAAAAACGGTTAAGTTAATTTATTGTATAAATGAAAATACAGTAATCTTAAGAAAATAAAATTTAATAGAATAAAGTAATTCTATGATAAGCAGTGCCTGATTTTAATTATTTACAGGCATTAAAAAAGTCTTTTTGATGCAACCTATGTTTTTCGGCAATATCATGCCCTTGTTATGTTAAAAGCATGTATTATTGCACAAGTTGAGAGTATCAGGGTTCAATTTCTAGAAATACATAATGAGCCTTCTACGGTATACACTAGATATTTTTGTCACAACAGTACCTTAACTTTTGCTACGTATTTAAGTGATGTACTGTACAAATATACAATATTGAGATTATGTAATCACTAAATTAAAAAAAAGTTTTTCGGGTTCGTTTCAGTTTAGCCAGGTGATAAACGAGATTTTACTGTATTTTGAATGCACGAAGACACATCATCCACTAAACTTTTGGCAATAAAGTGTTTCAAGACCACACGACCTGGAAAGGCATGTCAAAATTTAACCAAAAAAAAAATGGTGATTTTTTTACGCAATACCTACCGTTTTCTATAGCTTTTCAAACTATGGAACATTGGCAGTGTTACCAAATGAACAGCAATCCCTAGGTTTTTCTGACTGTCAAAATATTAAAATTGTGAACTATAACATTGTTTTCCCAGTGTTTATTCAATGCAATCCTCAACAGAGGCATATTATGTAAATATATTGTTAAACTTTTACAAAAAATATGTAATGCTATTAAATGAAAGAATTTAATAATATTGTGTAAATACCACATTGGCAGAACACTATTTACAAAATATGAACAAAATGCTCAAAAGTGTAGATGCAGTGACCACAACCCTACATGAATACAGTTGGACTTATTCACATTGAGGTCAGAGGTAAATATCAATAGAACTCTGTACGGGTTGCAGTTGTCTTCACAATATGTAATGAGGTGTGTAAGGTATTGTACAGAGCACGTTTTTGTATATTCTGTCTTAACTGATTTGCCTGTTGCTTTAATCTACGAGTAATTTGTTTGCTTGTTTCAAGACACATAGAAAGACCCAAAATGTAGAAATGTTCTGGAAAGAGACTAAAACAAGTCGGCATGAAATACTCACAAAACTTTCTCTACCCAATTTAAATCATTAAAGACATATTCTATGTTACCAATCAAAACAATCAAAAATGAAAAACAACCTCGGTACAATTCAAAATATGGAAAATCAACACATGATGCTCAATAGGGTCTCCAGAAAAAATTCTTGGAAAACAAATGTAAATTTTTAAATTTTCTATTCACTTTGATTAGTTATATCTTAGACTACATTTAAAGCTAAAGTACGTACTTTTGTCGTAAAATGCAAACTGAAGCCGCATTTTTAAAAAAAATCACTAATTGAAACTAAGTATTGTAAAGAAAAACAACACTTGGAAAGTTGTAGATCTTTTAATTTCCTATAAATTTGATTATATACACTTTTGTTGTAAAATGCATACTAAGGCTGAAATCTGGATAAAATCAATTTTTTACACGTTTTCGTGAGAAAAGAAACAGCAATCACTAATTACTGCTAAACTAAGCGTTATACAAAAAAATGTTTGAAATAAAAGTTGGATTTTAAGTTGTCTACAACTTTTATTATATATTTTTTGCGCTATAATGCATATTAGAGCAGCAATCTTAAACAAAAAATTTTTTTTATGTGAAAACAGCCTTTCTAAGAATTTCAGCAGACATGGTATGTACCTTTTCTTGTAGAGCATAAAAAATATAGGCAAGAGAAAGTAAAAAAAAAAAAAAAACACTTGAAATAAAAGTTGTAGGTTTATTAATTTCCTATAACTATAATTATAAACACTTTTGCTCTGAAATGCATATTAAGGCTATAAATTTTAAAAAAATCTTTTACAATAGGAGCACTTACAATAAAATAAAGAAATTGTAGGAGCCGTTTTACAGAAAATTGCGTGAATAAACTACTACTTCCGGTGAAACGATTTAGATGAAAATATTATTTATGTCAGGCCCTTAGTGGTACAAAACTTAAGTTCTAAATTCCCACATTGCACAATATTGTGTTCTTGAGATACTTTGTTCACACGCACAGACCAATTGCTAAAAATATGTTTTTTTTCGGTTCATGGGGGCTGAAAACATGTATTTCCGGTGTAAACCAAAAACAAAAATGAATCATGACCACTAATACATACCTGCCAAGTGGCTTCAGGATGAGATATCAATGTATAAAGCGTATAGGCGTTATAAAGCTGGAAGACATAACCAGTAAACAGGAATGGTAGAAGAAAACTAAGTCCACGCCACATCCAAGAATGGAAACCTTCTATTGTAATATCCATATTATGGCGCTCCCCTAGTGCTTTTAAACGATACAATACACCTTGCTGGTACCTGAACTGCAGGTACTGTACAAAGCCTGGAAAAATAATCAATACATGTAATTAAGTAATATTTTATTGTTAATTTATGAACAAGACAGTCCAATCTTGATTATCCGGGATCGTGATAATGGGAACACCTGCATTGGCGCCGAAACAAAAGTAACTTTGCGGTTGCGACAGGGAAAATATCTTTTGTCTTTTGATTTAACATAATTGTAGGCGTGGCCCCAACTCTTGTATACCTGATTTTCCTGAAGGGTCATTATGTATGTATGTATATATTACGTATATTAGAAAAACCCATAATATGGTGCAATCAGTACTGAATTTCTTGGGATTTTCCACGGTCTTACTAAGATTGTGGGATTTACGTGTCGTAAAAAAATTACCAATATTATGTGGTTATATCTGAAAGTAAGTTCGGGACATGCGTGTGTGCGCATGTACACAGACACACAAAGTATGTTATAACCATGTGTTTCACGTGACACTTAAGCATCAACATCTGTCTGTATTTATGTATCAAAAAACATTGTCATAAATCTATTTTAAAAATTTAAGAAAGTAGAAAAATGTACAACAAACTATGAACCAAGTTGACCCTGTATTGATACGATAGGTTTTAAGCTAAATTAACTTTTATCTATTTTATTGACGAAACCGGTAGTTAATTAGCTAATAGGCTGACTAAACATACAAAATGTTTTCATGATTACAGAGAGACAGGCAGCGAACAGAAACAGCATCTTTACTTACTACCGGTAGTATAATATGTAATACACCTACGTAATATTGTGTGTTTGGATTAACCGGGATTTCAATTTTCCGGGGTGGTTGTAGCTGGAGGTCAGCCCGGATAATCAAGGTTGGACTGTAATACCAAAATTTTCACTACCGTGAAAAAAATAACATCTAAAATTATTTACCAAAGTTACAATAAGCAATGGTTATTTTTTAAAACTACAGTTTTCATTCAGTTTTGAAATATGTATCTCCAATTCACAGGCCGACCAGTGGTGTAGTGGTCAGCGCAACTGGCTACTATGCCGGGGTCCCGGGTTCGATTCCTGGTCAGGTCTGGCATTTTTTTCATCTGTAAATCACCACATATCATTCCCTACGCACAAGCCCAAGGCTTATGTAGGCATCATCACTCAATAAAAATAAAAAAAACATAACTGTAGATGCAAGACCTAAGTTACTACAAATGCATAGAGGTAGCTCATGGGGAAAAAGTATATTTTGAAGAAAATTAATGCAGCAACCAATAAAAATTATAGAATTTTTTTACTGCATTATTTATCAAACGATAGTGTACCAGTTCTGGCACCGCTTTAGGCAAAAGCATGGGTAGATCCCTGAATAAAACTGTAAATATGTTTTCTAGAGGTAGAAATACAACCAATGGAGTTAATAAGAGAATAAAATGTTCTGCTTTGCCACTTTGAACTGAAATTTATTCTGATCAAACAGAATGAAATGAAACAGCATTATCTTGAAAACTACAGTAACTAAATGAGAAAATGAGTTTCAATGTTGGCAGCATAGGATAAATAAATATTCAGAAAAAATAATCTAACAATTGTCAACTGGTCAATAATGAGAAGGAATTAAGTGGAAGAAACCTCAAAGAGTTTTAATGTGAAAGAATTTGTTGTTTAGGTCATTAGCTGAAAGGGAGGTTTGAACCTCTACAATCGGTTTCATAATCATAGACACCCGAGTTTGAATCCTTGCATCTCCAAAACTATGAGTTGGATTTCAACATACTTTACATCAAAATTTAGCTCATTTTATTCTGTGTTGACCCATAATAGCCCTATATTTTAAATATTGTTTAAAAACTGCCAAATCGAGGTTGGAAGACAAAAAGACCCGGTTTTTTTTTGCTACCGCCACAAATTTCATGCATTTAGAGGCGTGTAACCAACTCGATAACTATTTGACTAAAAAAATTTGAAATTTTAACACAACATAGACAATTATATTCTTACAGTAAGTACAAAATGTCAAATTTATACATTATTTAAATTTTGATTTATTAACAATATTCTGAACCCTTGCTATCTTGGTAACCGCTCGATCGTTCATCACGGGCAAACTATCGTTTTATTCAGCGTATAAATCTTAGTAAAAATATGTTAATAACATGAAATATTGATTGGCCAATATTGTGGTAAAATTGTTAAAAATAGACTGGGAAATGCAGGGGTTGGGTGCTACTACCCATGTTGCCTGAATCTGTCTGTCTACCTGAATTGACAATGCAGTCTGTCAATTCAGGTAGACAATCTGACAGGATGTCACGTACACAACGTGGCAACATGGATAGTAGCGCCCACCCCTGCATTACCAACTCTATTTTTCAAAATTTTAAAAATTCTACCATAACATTGGCCAATCAATAAATATTTCATGTTATTAACATATCTGTACAAAGTTTTTTACACTGAATAAAATGATAGTTTGCCCAAGCCGAACGATCGAGCGATTACCAAGATAGCAAGGGTTCAAAATATTGTTAATAAATCAAAATTTAAATAACGTATAAATTTGAAATTTCGTACACGCTGTAAAAATATAATTGACTGTTTTGTTAAAATTTCAAACTTTTTGGTCAAATAATTATCGAGTTACATGCCTCTAAACGCATGAAATTTGTTGCGGTAGTAAAAAACCCAGGTCTTTTTGTCTTGATATGACAATTTTTAAACAACATTAAAAATATAGGGCTATTATAGGTCAACGCAAAAAAATGAGCTAAATTTTGAAGTAAAATATATTGAAATATGACTCATAGTTTTGGATACTTGGGTGTCTATGATTATGAAACTGATAGTAGAAGCTTTACTAAGTACAAAAAGGAGTGAGGTAGTTTAAAATTGCCTTCCTCACCGAGTAGAAAAGTATACTTATAAGCCTGCCAGGCACTCTGAAAAGCATGTACTTTCCATCCTGCAAATGACACCTTCACTTCATTCACTAGATAATGAAATGAAATTCATTACTCTGAAAGGAGATAACTTTGACTAGTATCTTTTATACCTCTAACGTACACCTCTCTGTTGTTTTACACCTCATTGTTGTTGAAAAGTTGTTCATTTACACTTTTCTGGGGTAACCTATTCTACTTCATCATCACACATGACCATATCAGATGAGTTGGCTTTCCTCAATTTGTATCGATTAATACAGCGGGCCATCCAGAAAGTTGTACCTGTAAAGAGCTGCGTAGAGCGCTGGTGAAAAGAGTAGCCACTGGACAAGGTCTAATGCTTTCAGTTGTATGTCTGCGTGCAAAATTACATGTCATTGACTGTGTTGTTTCTGTGAGTGTTTATATTGTTTAAGAAAATAGAGAACGCCACTAATTATATGAGTCAGGGCTACGATTAGATTTTTCAACGCAAGAAATGCGAGACCTTCTGATATTCATTTTCAATTGAAAAAAGTTTGGAGACAATATTATGGTGTTGTAACTTCAATTTGGGGAGGTAAAACACCTATGATAACAAGCATTCCGGGCATTCATTGGTCATTACGGCCGAACAGCTGAGTTCAATAAATAAATTTATGAAGAATGATCGGCATGTTATAATTGATGAAATCTGTGAATATTTTTGTAATGTTTCTTATTCATGAAATTGTAAAAGACCATCTACATTATATAAAAATTTGCAAAGTGGATCCCTCCCATGTTTACTGATGAACACAAAATGAACCATATGGCTACAGCACTGACGATTTAGGAACGTTATTCTGTTGAAGAAGAGTTTTATTAACTCACATAGTCACTGGTGATGAAACACAGATTTGTCATCAATCACCTGAGAGTAAATAACAGTCGATGTTGTGGCATCATGCTCATTCACCAAACAAACCAAAAAAATTCAAGATAGTAGAAACTCATGGCAATCATTTTCTGGGATCAGCAAGGTGTACTGCTCATTGATTTCAATCCACAGAGAAACTATCGATGCTGATGCATATTGTGCAACATTGAAGAAATTACGGGGGGGGGGATTCAAAAACAACGGTTACTTTTGTTGTCTAGTGGGGGCATTCTCCTCTACGACAATGCCAGGCCTCACATGGCTGGGATAACACAACTTGTGCAACAATTCAAGTGAAAATCTTTAAACCATCCACACTTTATCCCAGACTTGGCTCCTTCAGATTTTTATCTCTTAACAAAACTCAAGGACTTTTTCGCAGGAAAGAAGTTTGAAAGTGATGAACTGAAAGAAGAATGACTATGTATGTCAATACATTGGTGGTGGAGGAATATGAAGCTAGAATACAAAAACTCGTCCATGATAAATGCTTAAATTTGTATAGTGACTATGTAGAGAAGTAGTTTATGGTATGTTCTTTACAATAAACATGTTGATGATATACACTAATTTTTAAAATTCTTAAACTTGTACTACTTTCCAGATGACCATCGTAATTTTTCTGCACATTATTCAATTTTAACCTGAACAGCATGATCAAGACAACTTCGCTAGAAATCCTATAGTTGTTACATCATGGACAGTCCATACTTCTGACACATAAATGGAGAAGATATTGATAAAAGAACTTATTGAACTAATTTATTTGATAACTATTAAAAATAAATACATAAAACTAACTTATGTAAACGTTGAATGTCATAAACTGTGGTCTAAAGATATACCACGTTGTTGAGTTAGGCCAAATAAGGAGAACACCAGACACAACCGTTGAGATAAAATGATGAGCTCTCCACCATCCTTTTATTCTTGAGCCATTTACTTTTAAGATACTTTCACGTATCGTTAGTGTACAATAGTACCAAACCAAAAGGAACATAAAACTGAGCTCCAACACCCTGTTCAAGTAAAACATGTCATTTACAATTTACAAACAAAAAAAGATACAGTATTTAAAACACACATTCAAGGATTACTAAGTAATTGCATGCAGGCTTATAGCTACGGCTAAAGAGGATGTTGCAAACATCACTGGGTTAATAAAAATTACTCGGTAGTATTTAAGTATAATGTAAACAGGTCTTATGAGCGTGCGGTTGAAAAACTATGAACATATTATGTTTATGCTTTGTTGCCGATGGCCCCACCATTATCTGTGCTGCAGACGGTCCAAGAACCTGCCGTGGGAAGTGCTAACAACACACAGCCAGCAGTGCCTCCCCACTGCCATGCATTTGACTTGCCGGACAGTATTTAAGTGGCACTCGCCATCCAGTTCCTGAACTAGGAAGAATAGCAAGCAACAAGAAGATGAACAGCCCAGTCGAGACTGCACGCAGTCATCCCTGGTTGACGCTGCATTAGCCGAAGGAAGCCCGTGCATACCTGCAGGCATCACGGTGAAGATAGAGGTCAACGCAGAAGTAGGCCTGAACCCAGTAGCCGAGCTGCCACTCTACAGGCTTTACTCTCAATATGCCGGCTCACCGCTTCCGGCTATCTACAACTGTCCTTTTCAAAGCCCACAACAAAGTACACACGGCCTTTTTTAGGACCACCAACTCGCTACCTACAACGGTCCTTCTTAGGACCACCAATTTCACCAGCAAGTTTTTCACGTGTTGTCGGCCCAGGTCGGCGACAGCCTATTTCTAATGCAATGATACTTTAATGTTTCTTGAGTGCAGTTTGGTGGTTCTTTCTTTCTCAGACACTGTTCAGTTTTGGAGTTAATTGCATTTTGTTAAATAAGTAATTTGTAAAATCTCAGGCTGTTATTATTATTGTGTTAAAATTTGTAATTAATTTTGTAAATTCGTGATACAGCTTTTGTAATTTGTTAAACAAATAGTTAATGAAAGATAAATATTTAGAAATGTGTTTGTTACCATAATAAAAGGTAATTCAATAGTAGAAAGGTGTATATGGTGGATTTAGTGAATATGATCACAGCAATCACAAGTGTTGGCAAAAACAGTCTTTTCAATCTCTTAAAAGGGAAATGAAATGAAAGTGTATTAAATTTCGAAATTATCACTTGCTGATTAGGTAAATCAATTTATAGAACTACAGTTCCTTGGTATGGCAGGCCTACACAAATAATGTTCATTGCTTTAGATTTTTTTTATTCCGAAATCGACATTCATCGTCTTATAGTGCCAACTATAACTGAAAATTGGCCACGACACTCACAAATTGTTCTCTATCATGAACCACCCTCAACAGAAGGACCTGCCTGAATATCTGATTGCGGGTCTATGCAGGAATATTTTACTAAAGGGCGATCCATCATGAAGTTGTAATAATGAATGAATCATTAATGAAGTGGTTTCCTGTTGCTCTCTCCATCCTATACCATTGATCAATTGATTCATTCACCTTGTAACACACACTAACTAACAAAATTAGCCTATTTAGTTTTCCTTCTAATTCATCTAAAATGCAGTACACTAATGGGAAATGACTGCCAGTAATATGATTTGGAACAGAATATACAGGCTTTAATTAATAAACTGTTGACAATACTATAGCACCAAATCAGAACTAAGGGTAGTTTATTACTATGTAATACGGTATTAACATTGTCCATTACTCATTTACAAGGAAACACACTAAATACAACGTGCAAACTGTAATTCAGTTAGTACATCTTAACAATCAGGGTAACAATATATCGAAGAAGCAGTACTGTGAAATCCACTGTAAGACAAGATGACAAGTAGACAAGCTAACATACCCAGTAGACGTTATATACTGAAAAAACCACAGTCATAATGTATTTCGCAAACGAGTGTATCTACTTCAAATTGACGGAAATTATTAACTTTCTTCTTAATTAACTGTTCATTTATTTTTCATAATTTACATCATTATTATGTTATCAAGTTACAGTGATGACATGCATATGTCTTTAAGTACAAAATGGTTAATAATTTCGATTAAATCGAATCATCGATTTGATACCCATCCGATAAATCGTAAGAGACAAGGTTTGGGAGACTTATCGTCATTTATTCCCGATAAATTTCACGTGAACATGAATATGACACCGGACACATTTGAATATATTAACTCAAGAATCAACATGAAGATCGGAAAATGCAGATATAACTACCGTACAAATTCAATTTTACCAGAAGAAAGACTGGTTGTCACCCTAAGTTAAGATATTCAATAAAACAATAACATTGGTATTAAACGATTTATATGTTCTGATATAAATCACGCGATACGAGTGAACCAATCATACTGATTGTTTCTGTGCGACATTGAGTTCAACAGTGGGTCAAAAACAAAGTGTTTTGTATCCACCTATATCTACAAATAAGCAGCACAGTTTAATTTGTAGGTGCGCATCATATGCGGGGTTTTCTAGTAGATACAATCCGGTATAGGGTTGGATTGTATGATAATCTAAATCGCCAAATACTGTCTGGTGATAAGCTAATTTGTTTATGGCATTTTCGATTAAAGTAATGTATGTTTGGATTTTAACGACTATGATACTTCGTTTAACAAGAAGTGGTGAGGCACATTCAGTGTAAGGCTTCACAAAAAAAGTATCTGTTCAGTTCATCTTCTTCGGGCATTTCCATGTATACAGTAATCGTTCTTTTAAGTACAACTCATACATTTCAGTTTACAGCCTAGTCAAGATCAGGTGCGCGTTTGGTCCAGTTTAGTGAGTGAAAATGAATTCTGTAAAGTGTTTGTTCATTTACAGCTGGTGAAAAATTAAAAGTTTGTCTTGAAGTATAAGAGATTGGTAACCGTGCAGCGGGTCGTAAGCATGACATTCCAGAATCCTGTGTAAGAGATTACAGGAGGGAAAAAGCTTCAAGATTCCAATAAAAACAGAAGAGCATTTCACGGAGGAAAATGAAAATTTTCACACAGAAGAACAGTTATTGTCCTACATTGAAAACCATCATCAATACGGGTTGGCAATATCAATGAAGATTGCAACTTTAAAGGCGAAAGAAATTATATTTATAATTCAGTAATTAAATTTGGTTGAGTACTTGAGTCGTGCATCTAATATGAATCCTAATTACCTAATTTTATTTTTTCTTAAAAACTTAATCCCATTTGTAAGGTGCGCATCTTATGCGGGGGCGTGTCGTACACAAGCAAATACGGTATGTTTGATATGATTTCATTGATACCTAATAAGCGGACACCTACAAGTAATGCTGCTTCGGTATGTCAGTACCCTAACTCATAAAATCAACTTTTACATTCAAAATTTGTAAAAATCAATCAATAGTTCATTTACAAAGGGTTGTAACACACTTGCTAACTAACTAAATAATAGCCTATTATTTACATTAAATAACACATTTTTAATTGAATCGTACTTACCTAATATTTGTGAGAAGATTGATAACAGAAAGAATAAAACCAATCACAGAAAGCACGAGTTTGAATTTTTCATACTCGTCTTTATATCGAAACCTGTAAAGGAAAAATTAAATAAATGAATTAAAGGCAACAAAACAGAAAGACTTTATAAAGATAGATACAACAAATTTAAATCTCTGTTAGATGATGGAAAATTAAAATGCAGAATAAGATGATGTATGTGATGAAGTCAAATAAGATACTCCTTTAAATATATCTGCGAACTGAAAGCAGCTGAACGATGTACAGTGCTGTTCATTTTATAACTCTTGCTTGAATGATTTTTTTTTTTTTTGGTTTAACGTCCGACTGTTTTGCAAATTGCTGCTAATGCAGACGGTGAAGGATGAAATTAATTTTTGTAACGTATGAAAAAATGCCATGCCCGAGTGGGATTCGAACCCAAGACCGTGTGATGAGAGGCGAGCACGTTACCAACATCGCCAACGCGGCCGGCAAACTTGAATGATTGGTAGACTACAAAATAATTCACTTGCTTTGAAAAATTTACATTCATTCGATGATTTTAAAGCAATAGAAGTTACACATATATTTAATTTTAAGTTTTTTTTTGTTAAGAGCTACTAACAAATAACTAATTTAAATTTGTGAGTAGTGCAACAAAAGATAAAAATTAAAATTTTTTTTATAAATAATTTTTAATGTACACTAATTTTCAATCATTAACAATCAGATATAAGCGCAACATTTTTCAGCAATTCTACAAAGTTTTACGAAGTAATTAGTGCTATTTTTGAAAAACCTCCAATTTCATATTGTAACATTATAACAGCGACATTCTAGAAATAGAAAAGGAATAAATTTTTTATTTTAAGAAATTAGTTCTCGGATGCGCAGTTGAAACTAGTGTAAGATAAGGGGAAAGGGTCTTTGTTATGTCTGTAATTATTGATCATTTCTAAAACTAGGTTTTGGATTGTTCTGTATAGCATAGAAGGGTCACTACCATTGTGTTCCTATTTTGTAAACAAATAAACTGTCCTTGAAACTACAACAGTCTCAGGTATTTAACACGCTAGCCCTATTATCAGCAAGTTCAGTCAGTTCAAGTTGCCATCATACTATTTTTAAGGGCTGATGAGCTCTGAACATACGCATTGCCCCCTACCCACTTCATAGCTAGCCAATGACTTGCCAGCAATGTTACCAACACTTGCTCTCATAGCTCTGTTATATATTTCGTCAGCCATTTTTATGGTCTTTCAAAAACAATTGTAACCTATGAACATACAATCAGCTGATTATATTATAAAGTATTGCATGTCAACGCGCTCAATAATCGATGTGTTCAGTACAAAATGCAAGATAGGAGTGAACTGCTATGGGTCTTATACACATGTGTGTGCATAATGTTTGTCAGGCTGGAATATTCGTACAATCTGACAACACTGGCAAATGTTCTGATTGGTCTAAACATGTGGAACAGCAGAGTTCATCAACTGTAAAAAGCATTATAGTGCTTTCGAACAGTGTTAAACTAGTATAAATATATTGCACATTATGGAAAAAGGTCTACGTGCAGTCCACATTGTATTTAAGGTAATTTAAACTTTAAATTAAGTAATTAATCTAATTATAATTTTTTTAATAGTCTAAGCTTAATAAAATTTTAATTTATACTTTTTGTAAATAAGTTATAAGGAACTTTGTTTATTATACCCAGATCCAGAACGAACTTTGACTTAGTGTAATAATATTGTATCTCTAGCAGGCCTATTTTTAACAAAACAGCTAAATTACGTTTTCTTCTGATATTACAATTGAATACTAAACTTAAATAATAAATAAGGTGATCACCATTGTGTTTTATGCTATTTACATCCAATCAAAACTTTGAATGATATTTAAATCCAAAACTTTTATTAGTTGTATATGTGCTATTATAGTATGCGGCCTAGCGCCTTATGTTTAGTGAAGTTTGTATTTGTTTATGTGGTACCAATGTACACTAGCACTTTTTGCGCGTAAAGATTTGAATATTTTTTACTAAGGTTATGTCTTAACTAGACGTAAGATATTGTTAAAAGATTTTTACAGAAATGTAATTGCCAATGAAGAAACAGCTGTGGCTTGTTTGAGCCAGCACAACCTACTTGACACAACGCAAAATGCTTCTCCATCTGATCGATGTGGGAGTAACATCGAAGAAAAAATGAAACGAGACAGGCGAGGGGCATTTCTACTGATTCTTCATTGCTCTCGAAAATGTGAATTATCATATCACTATCCTTTTTATTGTCCTTATTTTATAATTTTTTCTTTGAATTATCCTTTTTGTAAAAGAATGTGAAAAGAGCTACCACATCAAGAAAAATACAAAATGCACTTAACATAACGCAGTAGGATACATACTATATTAGCACCTTTTATGCTTGGGCTATTACGCATAATATACTGATGTAAAAGGTGAAAATGAATGATGAAAAAAATTCCAGACCGATACTAAAATCGAGAACATTCAGCATTCAGGGGACCTGAAAAAACACATGATTTTAGAGGAAACTCGTTCCAAAAACTTGGAACAAAACATTAATATTCACATTTCATTGTTGTTGTTTAGGTCAACAGCCGAAAGGCTGGTTTGAACCTGCAGAGGTTTTACTAAGTAAAACGAGGAGTGAGGTGGTTTACCATTGCCTTCCTCACTGAGTTGAAAGAGTACGCTTATCAGCATGCCGGGCCCTCTGAAAAGCACATATTTTCCACTCTGCAAATGACACCTTCACTTCATTCACCACAGGGTCTGGCTGTATAATGAAATTCATTACTTTCAGAGGAGATAACTCTGATTAGTGTATTTTACACCTCTACCTCTTCTGTCCTTAAATGATTCAGACATTTAATTGGCTGACCATGTGATAAGAAACAGAACTATTTATTTTAGCCCTGCAACGAACAGATTGGGTGTAAATAATTTGACACTCCACCTGTCTGCTCTGGGCAGTCACATTTCATATTATTGGAAAACCATGAACAAATACAAACTTCACATCTACACACAGTTACCCTGGAAATCTAATGTAACAAGAAAAGCAAGAACAAGTTAGTTTTTATTGCATGAAGATTTCCATTAATCTGTGACAGATGAGAATCTTTGATTCTTCAGTTGGTAGTAATCAGATGAAATAAGTAACTCAACAATTTGCATATGGATGCAATAAAAAACTTTCAGTCTTGAATCATTAAAAAAGAGTTATGTAAATACAACGATGAATCTTCAAAATGAAATTCAAACAGTTCCTAAATGCATGGTAATAGATTCCCCAATTCTTAAACAACAATAGATCAATAACCTCATATTTCTATTCAGTACAACGCATTTATCTAACATTGAATTAATATTAAATACATAAACAGACAGACAACTACATTAATTTCATAAAACATACTTATCATTTTTGTTTAATATTGAAACATTAACATTTCCTAATATAATTTTTAAATATGTTCCATTTGGTTTGGGTAAAGAATGTTCCATTTCAGTCAGGTGATGTAATCGCCTATCAATTTCGTTGTTTAATTTTTTGGTACCTTCTATTTCTTCTTTCTCCGAACATTTTAATCTGAAACAGAAAAAATAAATCTGTTATGAAATATTTACACGACCTTTTCTTGCCAATGTAAATAATAAAACAAATAGCTTGTGTTTAATCATTAGTAAACGACGTCAAGTGAAAAACATAATGTAATTTCAATCACGAGTGATTGACAAAATATAAAATAACAAAAATAAATAATAAAAAAAATATCAAATAATCAATTAACAAAAATTTATTAAAATACGGAAAATCACTAATTGACATTTAATTAAGCATTATAGAAAAATTTTTAAAATAAAAGTTGTAGGTGACCGCCTCCATAGTGTAGTGGTAGCGCGCTGACCTACCACGCGAAGGTTCCGAGTTCGATTCCCGGCCAGGGTCTGGACATTATAACAAATCACAAGCCAATGTTTCATAGCTCATTGTAGTCGCTAATGACCAAGTTGTTGATGCGACTTTAAATAAATAAGCTAAAAAATAAAGTTGTAAGTTTTTAAATGTTCTATATCTTTGATTATCTACACTTTTGCCCTAGAATACATATTAAGGCCGCAATATTTTAAAAAATGTTACCACAAAAGAAAAGGCCCCTTCAAGAATTTCAGCAGATATGGTGCTTCCCCTATCTTGTAGAGCATAAAAAATGTTGTAAATGAAGCAATTTTTTTTAAAAAAATCGTAGGAGCATTTTTGAGAAAATTACATGACTTCCCTTGGACCGATTTTAATGAGAAAGTTTGTGTCAGATCCCATACCTTACGGAAGTTCCAAGTTTCAACTTTGTATGGTATTTAGTTCTTGAAGTACTTTCTTCACACACAGACCGATAGCTACAAACATGTTATTTGGGTCCAGAGGCCCTGAAAACGTTTATTCCGAGTGAAAATTCAATTTCGAAAATTCTACATGAAAACAATACTTCACTTTCCTATACATTCATATAGGGCAACAGAAAATTTAATTTATTGAACTTATTCAATTAAAGTATTGGGAGTTTTAGTTACTGTTGGATCAAGCAGATGTGCCCTATCGCTACGTTGCGGAATGATAAGACGAACAATTAGATGCACTAGTTTATTCATGGGGCCCTGGGAAGTGACCTGGGGAGGGCTTCGGCTCTGGCAAAGGGGAGTGATGACGTGTCACGATACACAACATCGGTATCAAAATAAGTGGTTAATCAAGAGACCGCTCTTAGCCTCTCTCACTCCAACTCCAACACTTTAACCTACAAGAGGTGCCCCTGTTACGCTGAGCAACTCGATGGAAGGTTGGGTTAAACCCCAGCGGGAAATCGGGTCAGCAAGCTGATAGGTGTTGGGGGCTGAGGAGCCAATCTTCAGTCAATTCTCACAACCTGATGGTCATGCCTCAATCTTTGACGTCTCAGGGAGTAATGATCAAAGAGGATAGGATCATGAAGTGAGAAATAGGAGTAATTCTCCAAAACAGGATTGTTAGGAATCCTTAGGAGTCAGCCCCTCCACCTAACTAGCCTTGCCGTTGGGTTAATATCCCACGCAGGGCGAAACATAAACGTATTCAAAGAGACAAAATAGAAAGAAACGGACAGGTTAAACGGAAAAAAGACTGGAAACGGACAAATAACATGAGGCGAGACCGGATGGAACCAGAAGACGGCGAAGACCAAGGATGGAGTGGGAGGAGTATGTTGAGGGTGTGGGGGGGCGAGGGGGAGAGAGAGCAAAGGACGGCTGAGAGCATTGGCTTTGGACAGAGTGGAGTATAAGAAGTTTATAGAAGGCCCGACGCTGAGAGGCAGAAGGGATGGATAAAGAAGAAGAAGTTTATTCATGAATTATCAATGAATAAAGTAATACTATTATATAACTACTGTATACTATTATAAAGTAGTACATATTAGTAGTATTAATGAATGTATCTTTTTGTATTTTTTTTTTGTATGGTCCATACAAAATTATATACAGTATATTAAAGAAGAAAAATATTTGGAATTACTTCAATGCCCATAAATGAGTACACCGAAGCGAAATCAATCGCAAAGTTCTGTCAGGTTACGAAAAAAATATCAGGAGTGGGGGTCTGTAAGTATGGAGAAAGGAGCATTGAATAATTTTTGACAGGTTGTGTGCAAAGTTAGATGAAAGATTGGTTAAAACTGGTTAGGAAAGAAGATTTGTTACATCTTACGGGCATGGTGATGGAGTTAGGGGACGGAAATATAAAATTAATAGATTAGTAATTTGAGAGAAGGCAATAAAAAACTGTTAAAATAGGGTAGTAGAATTGGACGACATTGTGCGCGCGCAAATGTTAGCGTTTAATAAATGTAATAGGCATATAGTTGAAAGGCTTAGTGTATGGAGTGAAAATATTATTTGGTACTACAGAGTAATCATTGGTTTTTTTATTAGCAAATTTTTTTTTTTTTTAACTGAACGATTTGTTTTAGCGGACTTAGTTTATGTTTTAATTCATGAAAGATGTTCTTTAGTTTTATTTTGTAATTGGAGAATGCTTGCATGTAAAATGTTATCAGAGAATTGCTTTATAATATTACAGTGCAATATATTCGTAAGGAAATTGTTAGTTTAATGTTTTAGGCTTATCTACTTGTGGTGCATTTTAGTAAACTATAAATAGACTTTCAACTCAGCTGATGGCCTCGGCCAAGCTTAATGAATCAGAAAGAAATAATAATTTGGACAGTATTAATTGTATCAATTTGTAATTGACTTATATGTTATTATATAATTTAAAGTAAAGATGAGCTTCATAGAGGAGTTTATGTTTTAAATGATTAATGTAAAAGGTATAATTTATGAGTACCTTTAAGAGGATACTGGGTAACAGAGCTAGAACAGTGACAGTAGTGAAGTTCTACAAGGTAATAACAGCCCCAGTCCTTCTTTATGGAAGTGAGTCATGAGTTTCCACAAAACACCAAGTAAATAGGATCCAAGAAGCTGAAATGAGGTTTTTAAGAAGGGTGAAGAGACTTCACCACTCCAGACTGGATCTCATAACGAGGAAATTAGATCCGAGTTTGGTGTATTGAGCCTGAATGAAAAAGTGGAGGAGTACCACAATCAATGGAGGCAACATTTGGAACGGATGCCAGAGATGAGAATACCCTTCAAAGTTTCAGATTACGTTCCAATTTGAAGAAGAGAGGTGGGAAGACCTCAAAGAAGATGGCAGTAGTCCAGATGTACGGAATATCTCGTGTTTGAGTAATATATGTCTAGGATTGTTTGTGAGTTTGGAACAGGCTTATGCCTAATCCTTGACAATAAGAAGTTACTTTACTGTCATTATTATTAGTCAAATTCAAGCTATTTTTCTTTTGTAAATAAAGTTCATATTATTATTATTATTATTATTATATTTGCCGTAAGTCAAAGTTAAGCCTTTTTTAAGATTACCACCAGCTATGAAATGCATCGTCCCAAGAAAGGGATTTCTTTTCTATTTGTTTCGGTAAACTGTAAAAACAATAAATTTTAACTATACAACACTAAATTTATTATGGTCCAGGTAGTGACATGAAAATTTTAAAATTGTAGTTGGGTAGCAATATTGTAGGTTGCCATTAATGAGGTAAAGGTGAATTTAAAACCATCTAACTATGACGTCCATAAAAACAGATCTTCAAGATTAGAAAATTATTATTAACACATTGATGGTGGATGATATCCCTAGGTATCAGAGAGGCTCTTTCCAAGGCAAAACGACAATACCTTGCAAAGAACAATGTCCCCACTCTGCAACACCCTTCATATTCTCCCGACCTTGCACCACTTCGTTTCCATGGCCGAAAATTACATCGAAGGGACATCATTTTGCTGATTAGTCAGAATTGATGGAAAATGTGACGAAGCAGCTGATACAACTTTCGAAAAACGGCTTTCAGGAGTCTTTCTAACAATTGTATAAATGGTGGAATACGTGTGTAGATGCAGGAAGAGGTAAAAATATTATTCAGTTTTAATAAATTTTAGTTAACAAATTCCAGGAATTTTTTCACCCTACCTCACGTAATCTTTTTAGGAATAATAAAAATTAATGATTAAAACTAACAGTTCTCACTTACTTTTTAAGAGATTGCGTAATGACACCTATTCGATATCTTTGATGATCTATTTCTTTCACACATTTTCCTTGCAGTTCACCAACTTCTTCTAATTTCGCTAAATATTCTTTATTTAAATTCTAAAATAAAAACAAAACAAAAATTAATAACATTCTATAGATAGATATATCTAGATTAAACTTCTTCTGCCTTTCAAGGATTAGGCATCTCTGCCTGTTCCAAACCTCTCAAATCCCAACTAGGTCTGAAATCTTCTTAATAAAAACCCACTGTTTTTGAAACATCACCAAGCAGTTGATGCAACTTTAGATTAACTAAAAAAAACTGTAACAACGATGAAGTATGGAATGGGCAGTCTCCTGTTGTGAATGATGACGTAGATAGTAAAACGGATTAGAAAATTTGTGAGAACAAACAATTCAGCGCTTCCAGATGTATTTCCACAAATTTTGAGAACTCTTGTGCATGAGATTGTTGTTGTTTAGGTCAACAGCCAAAAGGCTGGTTTGAACCTCTAGAGGTTTTACTAAGTAAAACGAGGAGTGAGGTGGTTTACCATGCCTTCCTCACTGAGTGGAAAAGTAAGCTTATCAGCATGCCGCGCCCTCTGAACAGCACATATTTTCCACTCTGTAAATGACACCTTCACTTCATTCACCACAGGGTCTGGCTGTACAATGAAATTCATTACTTTCAGAGAAGATAACTCTGATTAGTGTCTTTTACACCTCTACCTCTTCTGTTCTTAAATGATTCAGTCATTTAATTGACTGACCATGTGATAAGAAACAGAACTATTTATTTTAGCCCTGCAACGAACAGATTGAGTGTAAATAATTTGACACTCCACCTGTCTGTTATGGGCAGCCATGAGATTGTTACGAACTGTTTTAAGTTGCATTCCAGATGGGTTCTGATAATGCTCACAGATATCCACAAAACCACTTGGCAATGCTGTAACATTTCTTACCCCGGTATGGTATTAGTCACCGATGAAAAGAATTCAAGGCACCGAGTGGGAGAATTTGGTTGACCTTGGCCAAACTACTGATGGTTAGTCACTAAATGAACTTTATTTGAGACGAAGTGTAAGAGGGGAACAATCTACTGCGCATGCCCAGTTTCTCTATTACAATCATAAAAACATACTGACACTCGTAGTTCATTGGAATACACAGTCCTTATTTTATTACGTGACAAGAGGTACAGGAAATATTGCTTTGATTTGGATATTCTGTTTTTCGTTTTAGGCTACATTTATACAAATAAAAGTATTTTAATTTGTTAAAACTCATTCCGTTTCTTTTCATTTTAATTCTTCACATTTTATTCATTATTCTGTAGCGTTGTAATAAATTAGTTATCTATCCGTGTATGATAAGTTTATCATGTCGACCGTTCGAAAGCAGCGGAAAACAATTCGAAGTGCGGAACGGAATGTTAATAAGTGTTGTAAAGAAGAAACAAAAAATAAACTATTTAACTCTCAACTGGTATCATCATTTTTTGTGACATAACTGGTATCAGAGGTCTGACAGACATCCAAATTTGTTTTTTATATTTCAGTTCTTTGTACTTATTTAATTAATTTGTTTTATTTTTAAACTTATAAAACCATGTATAATCTAAGATGTAAATGTAAAATACTTCGCATAAATGCAAAATTACTATTTAAAAAAGTAAAAAACGAACACTGTGCATTTTTTTGACTTTTACTTCCATTTTGAACAGAACAATAAAATTTTTGGGCCCTAGAAACATTCTGTGGTCTAATAATTATAAATAAATAAGTAATTAATATGATAAAGACAAATTTATTTACAAAAGTTTGAAGTAAAACTTACATTTTGGTTCAGAGTTTTGCTATTTATGTCTATTGTTGGGCAGTACACTCTGACAAACATTTATTATAATTTTTATTCGTTTTTATTTTACTTTTTGATTATTTACAATAAAATTTAAAGATTTTTATGTTAATAAAAATTCACACCATTAACACGTACAACTTGTTTATGTGATGGACCTGGTTGTGTTGAAGCCGCTTCAGAAATTTTAAATGTATCATCCATAATAAAAATTTTATAAAATTACATATGAAAATATTTTATAATAGTACTAAACAAAAAAATTATATATATTCATTAAAACTTTAAACAATCCATGTACTACTCGGTTTCAAAGTCGTAAAAAAGTTACAAAACTGGTATCATAGGTCCAGGAGACCGCCAGTAGAAAACAAAATACAAATAAATCACAACTTGTCAGCTCTTACCAAAAACGATCTTGGTCATGCACAGTTCAAACAACAACTGAAAGGTATACAAAATATACGTGATGTCGGGCAATTGGGAGGCAAGTGCTGGAGGGGTAAAAAATGACAGCGGTCTCACAGACCGCATGATACCAGTTGAAGGTTAATATACTACACAGTTGCGTGTTTTTAAAAATGTACGTACAACGCTAGCAGCAGTGGATTGCCCACACTGAGTCCCGGGTTCATCTCGTCATTACACATCACTACTGAATGCGCGCCAGCTCATGATCTCTGTCGCCTGGGGAAGTGGGGCGGGTGGCATAATAGAATGTGAGTAATATATTTGTCTTATCGGGCAGTACAAAAACATTTAGTCATCGTGTAAATATTATTATTATGTCTATGTATTAATTTATTATAGGCCTACTTATTATTGCTTTTCACAACGGATACACGTGTCACAATATACAGTTGTATATTTGTGCGTGTGTGTCTCGGATGTGTTAATCATTATTCATGATTTTCGATCACTTAAGTGATTTTTATTTTGAAATTTAAAGTGTGTTAACGTGCCAAAAGTAATTTGTTTTGTGTGTTTTGTGTTAGGTAAATTTCAACGTGTATTTTTCATACCTTTTGTTTTATTTTAATGTGTCTTTTCGGAAAAATAAAGCGGTAATTCATTCGGAAGGGCGACAAATTATTGCATCAGTTATAAAAAACTGTGATGAGGAATAGCGTAAAGGAGCGTACCTGCATCCCGTTAAAAATAGGCCTATAAATTAATGTTATGAAATATAAATTTTTTAGTTTCCTAATTTTCTATGTTAAGTACATATTTTAATTCCTGAGGACTGCCTGACTCAAACTGTAAATAATTATTGAATATTAATAAATACAATGAAAGAAAAGTAAAAGAGTTACTATATTATAGAATAAATTGAAATAGTAAAACAAAAGGTTACTTTATTATGACAAGAACATTATGATAAATGTTTTTTTTATGAATAGTATAATCTTTCACTGCATGCCGTAACAGAAATTCCTCACACGGATCACGAGCTGACGCGCTTATAATACTAGCATTTTCACGTAATAGTGATTTAAGTCCTTAGTCCTGAAAGAAACACGCTGTGTTATTATGTGTAGGCGTACACAATCATTTGTATTCTTAATTTGAAGTTCTGAATTAATATTTATTCACAGTATTCGTTTATAAATACTGCTTTATATTATGATTAGAAAGTGAGTAGAGAATTTTTTTAAAAGAAGTAAATGTTTTCTTAAATATCTGTAGCGGAAATCTAGAACAAACAACCTCACATTCTTTTAATTGGCGACTTACATTGTGATGGAGAAGAATTCGTAAATAAAATCGTAACAAAACTTGGGTTCGCCATGTCATCCCAGAATCGAAACGACAGCCAATGGAGTAGAGGTACAAAACTCCCAAAGAGCAAAAAATTCAAAACAATATCAGCAAGAGATAAGGGGTTTTGCTAATTCAATTTCTTCCTACAGATGAGGCCATCAATATGGCACAATACTGTTGAGACTTATAGGAAACTTTGGCATGAAATTCATAACGATAGGATGATTCATTCATAATGATAGGAAGGAATACTTCGTCAAGGAATTGTGTTGCTCCATGCTACAAACGATACTCGAATGCTGATTCAACAGTTCAGCTGGTAGCAATTTAATCACCAGCCAAACCTGGCACTGCCAGACTAAACATGAAGCATGAAGCTTGCTTGTTGGTAAGGTCTTTAAAAGTAACAATGAGACAAACACTAGAGTTATGGCCATCACAACAAAATGCTTGGATAAAATGTTCACCTGTTACGAAAAGTGTCTTCAACATTGGTGGAAACCATGTTGAAAATAGTTTGTCATGCTATTTAGTGCAAAAATAAAATTTGCTTGAAAATAAAAATGTTGTATTGTTTTGTTTTAAAAACCATAGATGCTTACTTTCCAGACACGCCTCATATTGATCTAATATTAACACTATCACCACTGAACACACACATGGTGTGTGATAGAAGGCTTCTACTTTTACCGAAGATAAAATTTAGCAAGGAGTTATACTCTGTTTTTGCTGTTTCAGCAATGAAAGTGTTAACACAAGCAACTTTTACAAAAGAAAAAGATAATTAATTAGCAAGTTGTAATCATAGAAGTGATATTCATATTCAAAATGTACATCTGGAATGAAAAATTTAATTTTTGTTTACTAATTTAAATTTCTCTTATAGCTAACATCCAGACAAGACCACATTAAGAATTCATCATTAGTTTTATCGTGGGTATACTACTGATAAAAACCAAGTTATCAGTAACAGTATTGAATTCATTAATTAAAAATGTGGTAATACATTAAATTGGCAGAATGGTAAAATCAATTTATCAAGGTCACTGTAAGAAAAACACCATTTAAAGACAAGAAAATCTGTACAGGTTAAGATAGACGCAATTCATTATAATCGTTCGTAAGCTTACCTCTAGCACTTTGTATTCCTTTAATAATTCCTGCCAACTTTCTTCACACTGGGATAGATCAGCGTAGTCCATTTTTATCAGCTTTATAGTAAATGATTCACTTATAAACCAGGATTTTGAAGGCTAATAGGTCAAAGGTGATTTGATGAAGCTAATAACAGGCACCTGGATAATAAAAAAATTTACATCACCGAAGAAACTAATAAGCGACAATATCATTCCGTAACTGAAAACATCTTAGCTTAATTAATTAAATGCATAACAGATGTTTAATTAAAAAAAAATGCACATCCACAGCAGCAAACATTACAAGTAGGCTTTTGATTACCAACTGCTCATGTTCACTGCCATCTAGAGATAAAACTGTTTCGATGTTGACGACGCTAACCTGATGACGTTACCTAATAGAAAACATTAAAAGGAATTAACACTGCAAAGTATTACTTGAACGAGATAAAATTTATATATCGTACTACGGAATAGAACCTTTTATACAAAAAATATTTTTTATGACTTCCAAAGCCCTACAAACAGGTGAAAATTTCGTTTCTGCAGTTTACTTTCGAATTATGTCTGCGTATCAACGAACATAAACAACCTTCCGATGTATAAAAACATTTTTGTTGCATTACTTTCACCTGTAAAAAATAATAAATACAAAATTTGAAAAAAAGTCAAAAATTTCTTGTCAAAGAGATAATTATAATGTTATTGATATTCGAAGGCCCTTGAATGATTATTAAAATTACATTTTCTAACGGCCATCGCACCGACAGAGCACACATCGACAACCGCATATCTTTTTGGTATAGTCTATACAGGTTTTAAGGCCTATTAAAGTCGAGAAAACTTTACACATCCTAGCCGGGTATCGAACCCAGGTGCTTCAACTTAGAAATCACGGGTTTCAAACCACAGCAACCTTGTTTTGCCGTATTTTTGTTTAAAACTGGCTGACAACTAGACCCTTCATACATAATTTCCGAGTCACATAACGTTTGTTAAGCGATATTAAGCTATTTGATGCTTAATGAAAATTAAGCAATTAAAAAAGGAATATTTTCGGTCTTCATGTCGGCCTTAGGGCTAGCCTACTCTTATTTGCTAGGTATTAACTGTAAAGTACGTAACTCGGCTGGACGAGTAACTAGTAAGGAGATTAGCTGACAGCCACTCGTGAACAAACTTCATTGATTATTTTTCACTACTTCGACAAGAACACAGCAAATGCGTTGATAAAAATTACGTGGTTCTCAATAATTTTCGGTTCCCGATATCAAAGAATATCTTCTCTCAAGGGAAGTTCGTAACACCAGTTTCTCATGTCATGTTGGAGCAAGGAAATATACTCTTCACATTTAAGATATAGGTATCTATTACTTAAAAAGAACAAGTCAACCAAACTGTAATAAATTAGTTAACAAAATTTTTAAGGTTTTAATTCTACAAGATATTTAATCACCAGTACCTACCTACTTAAAAAAGAACAGATCTCCCGACGCGAAACATATTTTTGACCATGGTGAGAAATTATTCTATTCCAACCTTTGAGTAAAAGATTCCAACCAATTATCCAAAACATACTCCAAGTTATGAGCTGATCAACATGAATTACAGAATCAGCCAGCCCATGGTGAAGTGGTCAACGGAATTGGGTTCTGCGCCAGGGGTCCCGGGTTCGATTCCTGGTCTGGTCTGGCAATTTTAGCTATTACCCTTCAACGCCTGTATTAACAGTAATGTTCCAAATACTCCGAAATAAGGAAAAATGGTTCATGATTAGGTTCAGTCTCTCTATTTTGTTTGGTTAGATTAAGTGAGGTCAGGTAAGGATAGCTAGGGTAAAAACCTTCGCTTTATTTTTTAATCCAGAACTTTCTTAGGTTTTTAAAATTTTGATCTGGATGGTATTCTGTTGTGCCTTCCCACCAAAGTAGGGCTGGTTGTATTCCAGTTCGGTTCACGAAGATGAGTATTTTGCTCTCTGTCACTAAGACAAGAGATCTGGCTTCTAGACTGGGGTCCTAATTTCAATTCCTGGTCAGGCCAGGCATTTTTTCATCACTTATTCTTCTCACCGTCTGCATTATCATTAATTGCAAAACAGTTGGATGTAAAAAAATTTATCACTAAGCCTAAATGTTTGGTACATTGAAATATAAAAAAATGACAAATACACAAGTTGGCTAGCACCATGTTGCAGAGATGGCAAAATGGAAGGCTATCATTATGATATTGAGGAAGGTTGAGAAATTTCAACATATTTAAATTCACAGAAACCAAATACTGTAGTTATTTATGACCAGATATTTGATGTGGCTTTTAAATAAAAGAAAATTGAGGGGTAAATGAAAATAAAATTTTTACATACTCTAACTTTTTAATTAAGATAATAAAACGGTTTCAATTAAACTGTATTTAAAAAAAGTTGAAGAGAGAAACCTTTAGCAGTATTTTTTTATCTAAAGCATTTCAACTGTGTTGATCATGGAGTAATAATGCAAACACTGGAGACCATTAAATGTTAAGGATGTAGAACTAAAATGTCTTACCTTACATGTATAGTACTAAATTGAGTGGAATTATCTAGAATTGTTGGAGATAAACTTACAAAGATTTTATTTGGAAAGCTTAAAGTCAAAGCTTGCATTCCACAGGGTTCAATTTCAGATCCCATTTCGTTCTTGTAATACACAAATAGGTTACCAGAAGTCATACCTAATGATAAAGCCTTATACTGATGTTTTGTGCTAATGATATTTCAGTAATCAACAAAAGTTTACTGGTAGGAGCTCTTAAAGTTAATACAAACAATAGCAGAAAGTATAGTGCAATTCCTGAATGAATTGATGTTAACAGTTCTCAACGGGAAAAGGTCTCAGTAATTAATTTACAATTTAATAACAAACATAATCTAAGGAAAAACAGAGAAGTAGATGTTTTTATTCATAAAATCCTAGAACATGTACAAACAGTGAAGTTTCTACGAGTCTCACTGGGCAGATCTAGTTGTCTTGGAATTTTAGTACCAGTCAAATTTGCATATCTTGGTCCCTTGTTTTTGAACCTTTGATGAAAGATGCATGGTGAACTGGGACATGTAGCCTCTAGTTTAAGGCTGGATTCTATGTAACAATAACTGTGAGAGAACATAATACATATGTATACTGTGGACAATTCTTGCTCTAAGTGTACACACAGTTCCGCATAAAGTATGTCCATAACCTATTCTTTCAACAAGGTCTACAAATTTTAATGTATGCAAATGCCTACAACCTTATTTCAATGTACAAACATACAAATAATTATTTCATTTTAAAATATGTGTTTAATTTCTCCCAGTAAAAATTTAAATTAGCCTATAAATTACAAGAACTAAACTGCAAAAACTCACTAAACTGTACTCTACAGACGCACGCAACTAACTAAACAAATTGGTCTGAATATATATTATAATGAACAGAAAATCATATATGAAAACAAATTAGTCACATAATTATGTCAGACAGATTATTAATAACAACAGTGAAAACAAATTATTGTGACTGAGCGTGAGTCACACATTACAGTAGCGATTGTAAACTTTTGTGACTGTACCGTTGTTGCATGGCGAGGGGCGAACAGTGGAGTAGATAAACACCGAAGCTGCTAGTGCCAATTCGAATTGTTCAAGGTATAGTAGGTTTAATTTAGAATTTTTTTCTCGTATCTCAGGGCTACGGAACACTTGTCAGACGTCTAGTAAAATATCAACTGGGGTATTTACATTAAAACAAACCGCCAGATTAAATGTTAAAAATCTGGTGTGAAACACTCACACAACTTTCTCTTGCCAATATAAATAATTAACAATAAGCCTAATGTTAGTAATAAAACATTAGAAATGAACACACAAACTAACCTCAAAAAACATTAGTGAAATACACAAAATTAAAATCTACCTCAGTTTGGCTTAAAAATACGGAAAATCACTCTTTCACGCTAAACTAGGCTCTGTAGAGAAAAATGTTCTAAATAAAAGTTGCAGATCTTTTAATTTTCTATAATTTTGATTATATACACTTTTATTATAAAATGCATACTAAGGCCGAAATCTTTAAAAAATAGATTTTTCTCACGTTTTCGTGAGAAAAAAACAGAAAATTGCTAATTACTGCTAAACTAAGCGTTATACAAAAAAATGTTTGAAATAAAAGTTGTAGGTTTTTAAATTCTCTACATTTTTTATTATATACATTTTTGCTCTAAATTGCATATTAAAGCCGCAATCTTAAAAAACTATGTTTTTACGTAAAAACAGCCTCACGCAGAATTTCAGCAAACATGGCGCCTACCCTATCTTGTAGAGAATAAAAAATTGAGTAAACCAGGCGATTTTAAAAAAAATCGTAGGACCAGTTTTTGAGAAAATCGCAAAAAAGTGAAAAATTATACGAATGAACTACTACTTTTGTTTGACCGATTTTGATGAAAATGTTCGTGTCGGGTCTGGTAGTGGTATGCAACTTAGGTTTCAAGTTTCAAGTTCGTACGATGTTCCGTTCTTGAGATATTTTGTATACACACACACACACACACAGACCAATCGCTAAAAACATGTTTTTTTGGGTTCAGGGGGTCTGAAAACGTATAGATCCGGTGAAAACTCGATTTCGAAAAATCGACATGAAAACAATACTTTCCTTCCTATATATTCATATAGGCAAGAGAAAGTAAAAAGAAAAACAGGTGTATGATGGAAGCTAAACCACCTACCCTCATGTATACAATAATTATTTACGGAGTTTCAACTGCTTACGGTTTCTTTCTATATTTTTGAAGGGATAACGTAATATGCGAAGCAAAATACCTTTTTACAGAATTTAAACATCGACAATAACAACATAAGAAACAGAATTAATTACTATGTCTAACCACAACACCTAATTGTTAGAACAAAAAATTGTTTATAAGGGAGAAAATACATCAATAAATTACTAGGGTTATGTTATAATTATTTGTCCTTCAGAAATAAATTTAAAAAAATACATCCTGTGACTAGAAATCAATTCTAATGTATAAGTTATACTTCAAATGTCTTTACTAACCTTTTGTAGCTGCCAAAAAGTAAAAAAAAGTAAAAAAAGTAAAAAAAGTTTGTTGAAATTTTCCTACATGAAGTAGAACATTTTAATAAAATAGTTTCAATTTTTGTGATACTTTAAACAGTCCGATGAGGGTTGATTCATCAAAACAATGTATGTTTATTTGAATAAAATCAAGGCAGCTTAAAAAGAACAGTAAACAAATTTATTCATTAGAATTAATCTGAATTTCTTTAAAAAATAACAAATGTATGTGAATACGTAATGAAACATTTCTAAACAATGAAACATTTTTACTTTGTACAAAAGTTTCTTCTGGCCGCCTCCATAGCATAGTGGTAGCACGGTGGCCTACCATGTGGAGGTCCCAGGTTCGATTCCCAGTTAGGGCCTGGAAATTATAACAAATCACAACCCAACGTTCCATAACCCACTGTAGCTGCTAATGTGACTTTAATTAAATAAAAAAAATTTGTTTCTAAATAATATTTTTGTCTTAAAAATAAATTACTAAGTAAATGCTGAAATAAGTTAAGTAATAATTGGTAAAAATAATTAGATGACATACTTTTCGAAGCAAGATACAGTAGTATGCAAATAACAAAGAAAAAGTTTAGTGTACTGACGCAGATACATAAATCACACTGTTATATTTTGTGACTATCTTGAGAAAATAATTTGTCATTAAAAAAGAATGAATCAACATCTTTGTCAATGCTAAATAAACAGATTTTTTGATTAAATTCACAGTTCTTTCTAGCTAATGTTTAAAAATATGACTTGCTTTTTTGTTGTAACATGTTTACTATTAATCCTTAAGCACTTTTTCAAGGCCAACATTCTTTCTCAGGAAAAGAGGCCATTACCATTATTTTTAAACGTTTTTTTAAGAATGCATTAATGTTCTGATATAACAATCTTTTAAAACAATAAATTACACGATTATTCCATTAGCAATGTTACAAGATGTAAATTCATATGAATTAAATATTTGAATTGGTCATTTAAAATTGATAGAAAGTTATTTAAAAAAATTATATATACTATACTACCTGTGCATATTTACCACTTACCATTCAGAATAATACTGGTCAACTTAGACAGGTAGTAATATTATGGAATAAAAAATAGTAAAAGAGTGGAAGAAAAACTTGTAAATTTAAGTTTATAGAAAACAATTCATTTTACTGTATATTGTTTCTTTGCCTTTTCCTTTATCAATCAAATCAAGCACTTCTTATTTTCAATGGACAGCTCATTACAAATTTTCCGTTTAACACCCAACATGTTCAATGGTAATTTAATATTTTAAATTAAAGTTAATAAATCAAAACAAACTACTGGCACTTACGAGGTGTGGCTGTTAAATAATGAGACTAACGTAAAAAAAATTTTCTTTTTATTTTATACATAATCACTTATTGTCACCTTCAATACACACTCCTTCTCTATCCCTACAACACTCCATACGAATTTTCCATTGTTGGAAACAGTGCTGGAAGTCATCTTCTGTTAGCTCCTTCAGGATATGTCGCTTTCTCTTTTACAGCTTCCACAGACTCAAATCTTGTCCCTTTTAATGCAGATTTCACCTTAGGGAACAGGTAGAAGTCGTATGGTGCAAGATCTGGTGAATAAGGTGGATGTTCTAACACTGATATGCTGTACTTGGCTAGGAACCTCTTGACAGATAACGCGGAATGAGCTGGCATGTTGTCATGGAGGAGTACCCATGATTTGTCCTTCCACATTTTGGAGCGGTTTTTTCCTTACTCTTTGACGTAGTTTAGAAAGTACCTCAGGTAGAAATATTGATTAATTGTTTGATCTTCAGGAACCCAGTGAAGGTACACAATCCCATGGATATCAAAAAAACAATCAACATAGCTTTAAATTTTGACTTGCTCATTCGAGCTTTTTTGGCTCTCTGTGAAGTTCGGCTCTTCCAGGGCACAGATAAGCGCTTCGTTTCCGGATCATAAGTAAAAAACCACGTTTCATCACATGTTATTATTTTCTACCTGTTCCCTGCATTAAAAGGGACAAGATTTGAGTCTGTGGAAGCTGTAAAAGATAAAGTGGCACGTGTCCTGAAGGAGCTGACAGAAGATGACTTCCAGCACTGTTTCCAACAATGGAAAATTCGCATGGAGCGTTGTAGGGATAAGAGAAGGAGTGTATATTGAAGGCGACAATAAGTGATTACGTATAAAATAAAAATAAAATTTTTTACAACGTCAGTCTCGATATTTAATAGCCACGACTCGTATATAGTAGATAACAATTTTATATTATTTAACCCACACTGTAAAAACTTGGCTAAACAAGAAAAATAATATTTTAAACACATAACAATAATACATACCTGGTTGATTGAATGAGTGGTTGAATAAATGCACAAAATAAATGATTCAATGTATGAAATTTGAACACGTTTTATTGAATACACATGAACACAAGCGGACTGTATCACCGTTCAGCACACACTCACTCTCACCTGCGCACTGGTCCACGCACTCGAACTAGCTCCGCGCATGGCAGTAGCCAGCGCCCATTCACACACACGCATTTTCGCAACTAAACACATTCACACACAAATAAAACATTAATTAAATATTAACCATGCCCCCGGCCTTGAAGGGCATTCAAGAATTACAATAATTAAATTATGAATACTAAAGTTTTTTTTTTTTAAAAAAGAACAATTAATCTCTTTTCTTGATTGAATTTGTCATATCTGAGTCAATTGGTAATACACATAATTTCACAATAGGTCGTTTAATGAGACCATTTGAAGTCTTAAGAGTAACCACACGAACTCTGGCATCTTGCCCTGGATGAAGTTCAATGACGCGAGCCATTTTCCATTGGAGTGGAGGAAGATTGTCCTCTTTGATGATAACAAGATCACCAACGTTGAGGTTTGGAGGAGATGTTGTCCACTTCCTTCGCTGCTGCATGTTGTTTAGGTAATCTCTTGACCACCGCGACCAGAAATGTTGATACACCATCTGAACATGCTGCCACTGATCAAGTCTACTGGTTGGAATTTTGAGTAGGCATGGTTCAGGATAGTTTGAGAGGACATCACCAATTAGGAAATGTGACGGGGTCAACGGATTTAGATCAGTAGGTTCATTTGATAATGGAGATAAGGGACGAGAATTTATACATGCCTCAACTTGAGTTAATAGTGTGACAAATTGTACGTAGGTTAAAATTAAATTCCCTAAAACTCGTTTTATGTGTGTTTTCACTAACTTAACTGACGATTCCCATAGTCCACCAAAATGTGGAGCCCTAGGAGGTTGAAAATGCCATGTAATTTCGTCGTTTGATAAAGTTGTTGACACCTTGTCATTAAATTCCTTTGACTTCCACAATCTTAGAAGTTCATTTAGTTCACGATGTGCTCCTACAAAATTGGTCCCGTTGTCTGAGTATATGTCCTTTGGTTTTCCTCTTCTTGAAATGAATCTACGTAAAGCTCCAATAAAAGATTCCGTAGTCAAATCTTCGACTAACTCCAAATGTAGAGCCTTGACACTAAAACACACAAATAGCGCAATGTAACATTTAGCTGGAATGACACCTTTCTTCTTTGACATCTTCACATAGAAAGGTCCACAATAATCTACTCCGGTATAGTAGAATACTCGAGGTGGCACAAGAACTCTAGTTTTGGGCAATTCACCCATCATCTGTGTCCGAATCTTAGGTCTTGCTCTGAAGCAGGAAGTACATTCGTGGAATACCTTCTTGACTAATGAACGACCGTTGATTGGCCAGTATTTCTGACGAACGATGTTTAATAACAGTTGGGGTCCTGCATGAAGATTTTTTATGTGCATATGTTTCGCAATTAAATATGTGATGATGTGACCCTTAGGCAATATGATTGGGTGTTTCTGGTCAAGACTTAAATCTGATTGTTGTAAACGTCCACCAACACGTATCACTTGATTTTTGTCCATGAATGGATTCAATGCCTTAAGTTTACTGTTTCTTGACACACATTGTTCTGATTGTAAATTGCAATATTCATGAAGAAATGATTCTTTTTGCACAAGTCTAATAACAGCATTTTCCGCTAATTGAAGTTCTGTGACAGAAAGATTGCTGTCAAGACGAAGATCACGTGTTGTCTGACAGTTACGCGTAAATCGAAGACAGTACGCAATAACACGTACAAATTTAGTGAAACTAGAAAAATTATTAAAATCAATAACAGTATTTGTTGAGACTGCACATGAAATATTATTCTTCCGTTGTTCTGGAATATCATTATGATCTGTATCTGGTTCTTCCGAAATTAAATCTACTGATGAGTAGAGAAACGATGGTCCCTTCCAATATAAGCTGGCGTTTAAAATTTCTGAAGGAAGTAACCCTCTTGATAAGGAATCAGCAGGATTGTCTTCGCTTCTGACTTGTTTCCAAGAATTGGTCTCAGTATTGTCTTGTATTTTGGACACTCGATTTGCGACGAATGTTGACCAATGAGATGAAGGTGCTCTTATCCACGCTAATGTAATAGTTGAATCAGAGTAGTAGGTGATTGAATCTATCTGAATCTGTAAAGCAGTCACAATTTTCTTGCACAATTCCGACAATAGCAAAGCTCTACACAATTCGAGTCTTGGCAAAGATGTCTTCTTCAGCGGTGCAACGCGTGATTTGGAACTAACTAAATTTACTGAGATATTACTGTCAGTATCAACTGACTTGATGTAAATACAGGCACCATATGCAGATTCTGATGCATCTGAAAATCCATGAATCTCGATTCTTGTAACGTGTGTTTCTTTGGGTAAGATATTTCGTTGAATATCTATTTGCGATATAGATTGTAAAGATTCTTGAAAGCTAATCCACTGTTTTAGCAATTCTTCAGGAACCTCTTCATCCCAACCAATCTTACAACTCCACAGTTGTTGCATGATTATCTTAGCTCTCACTATGACTGGTCCAATAAGCCCCAATGGATCAAATATTTTTCCTATAGCTGATAAAATTGTGCGTTTTGAATGTTTTACACTCGTCTTGTTGTAATCGCCTAATAAAAATTGAAATGTGTCTTGCCTTGGGTTCCAAATAAGACCAAGAGTACTCACAGTTGCATCGTTATTGATCATGAAACAATCGTCACTTACATCTTGATTTAGTAAATTTGATAAAATATCAGGATGGTTTGCACTCCACTTTCGTAAATTAAAACCTCCTCTATGTGCTATGGTCATCATATCCTTTTGAAGCTGTTTAGCATCCTCTAAGGTTTTTGTGCCAGTCATAAGGTCATCAACGTAAAAATCTTCTATGAAAACCTTTGATGCTTCTGGAAAATCATGTTTTTCATCTACCGCAAGTTGTTTCAATGCTCTCGTAGCTAAGTACGGAGCACTTGCTGTACCATATGTCACTGTTGTTAATTCAAATGTTTTGATTGGCTCATGTTGCTGTTCTCTCCACAAAATTCGCTGTAATTTCCACGGTGATGGATCCACTTTAACTTGCCGATACATTTTCTCAATATCTGCAGTCATGACGTAGGAATGTGTTCTAAATCTTGTCACTATACTAAACAGGTCTGACTGGATTGTAGGTCCAACAATTGAAATGTCATTTAGCGAAAGACCTGAAGTGGTTTTTGAAGACGCATCAAATACTACTCGTAGCTTTGTTGTCTTAGATTGTTCCCTTACAACCGCGTGATGTGGAATGTAATAACACTGGGTGGATTGTGATTCATCCAATGGAACCTCTCGCATGTGACCAAAGTCTATATACTCCTTCATAAACTGCACATACTGTGATTTCAATGCTGGATTGATTGAAAAACGTCTCTCAAGTGTAAATAATCTTCGCGAAGCGTTCTTCTTAGATTCGCCGAGATCACTTATATCACCTTTTAAGGGTATTTTCACACAATATCTTCCTTTTACATCTCTGGTTGCAGTGTTCACGAATAAATCTTCACAAAATTTGTCGTTTCCTGTATGATGTTTTTCACCCTTGCACTCTTCTAATTCCCAAAATCTCTGTATATTTCTGTTAATTTCGTCTAGTGTAGATAAAAAACACGTAGTTGCTAGATTTGATGTAGTGTTTACATTCATTTTGCCAGAAATTATCCATCCAAACACCGTATTTTGTAATGTATAAGATGAATTCGAAAACTTCAATTTACCTTCATGTAATAAGTCAAAAAATAATTCTGCACCAATAAGCATGTCAATATCATTGGGCTGATTAAATTGAGGGTCTGCTAATTGAATGGTTTGCGGAATGTTTAAGTGAGCTGTTTCTATTGTGACCGTAGGTAATTGTTGAGTGATATTTTTGAGAATAATGCAATCAATAGTAGTGGAATATGAAGTTAATCGAGATTTAATGATACACTGAACCATATTTGAAGTTTGAGTGGATGATTGGCCTATGCCATGGACTTCAAACACACTATTCTTGATAGAGAGATTTAAAGTACGCGCTAACCTTTCAGTTATGAAATTTGATTGAGAAGCACTATCAAGCAACACACGGCAAAGATGAGGACAGCCTCTATGATCTAGCACTGAAATTACTGCTGTTGAAAGCAAAACAATAGATTTTTGTTGATCAGATGTCACGTTTGAAGTAGAAACAATGGTTTGTTCTACAATTGGTTTAGAAGGTTTGTCACCTTGAGTAGAAATTTGCTTTTCTGAATCACTTGAGTCAGATTTATCATGATGTAATAATGTATTGTGTCTCTTGCCACAAAGTTTGCATGAGCCTGACTTACAATTGGCAAATTTGTGAGAGCTCTTAAGACAATTGAAACATAAATTGCGTTTCTTTACTTCTTTTTCGCGGTCTGAGCTTGGAAGTCCCTTGAAGACCTTACACATATAAAGTGGATGTTCTTGTTCACTGCACAAACAACGTTTTGTAGACACATGACAGTTCGTGGAAAATGTATTTTTAAATGTTGGCTTGAATTTCGGAGACTGGCTGTGGTTCACAAAATGTGGATTAACGGGTGTATGTTTTTGCAATTTGTTGTATTCAATTGATTCTAATACCTGACACTTGTGTTGTAAAAATACTTCCAAATTGGACATAGTAGGTAACGCATCCTTTGTTAGTGTGTTTTCCCACTCACGTAATGTTACTGGATCTAATTTGGTAGTAATTAAATAAATTAAAAGTGTGTCCCAGTGATTTGTGGGTTGCCCTAAACCAGAAAGGGCACGAATGTGTTTTAAGGCACTATCTAGAAGTTTGCGTAAAGAAATTGAATTTTCTTTATCATTTTTAGCAAGACTGAACAAAGCATTTACATGTTTGTTGATTAAATAACGCTTGTTGCCAAATCTGTCATTTAACAATTGCCAAGCAATGTGATAATTTTGTGCGGAACTTTCTAAAGCTCGAATGACTTCAAAAGCTGCACCCTTTAAAGAAGCCTTTAAGTAATGAAACTTATGAATATCCGGTATTTCCCTTAAGTGAATGAGTGATGTAAATGTGTCACGAAATGAGAGCCATTCACCATAGCTGCCATTGAACGTAGGAAGTTGGATATCTGGGAGTTTCACTGATATTGGTTGCGTAATTACTGGCTTGTTTTCAATATTGTTGTGACAGTTTCTAAGCTCATGATCAGAAATGAAATCTTGAGCCGCTGACATTAGTGCAAAATATTCTGCCTCAAAATTGTTTCTTTGATCTGACTGATCATCAGATTCGTCAAGTAATTCAATTTGTAATTGTACTTTATCGAATTCACACCAGCACTCCTCTAATTTTGATAACCGCAGTTTTAATTGACTAATATCTGCTGCACAAGAAATTCCACTAAAATATGTTTTAAATCTAGTTAATTTTGCTTTAACTAAGCCACGTTCCTTCACTAATAGTTTTAAATCACTCATGATTATTGATATACTAGGTGTAAAATATGTAGCATTAAATGAATGTTAATAACACATGAATTGGGTGAGTATAAGAAATGTAAATAGTAGCAACAATGTAAAATAAATCAAATACTTATCTATTAATTCCAGCAAATTATGAGCTAGGCCCTGAATGTTTTACGATTTGGTAATGCTGAATTTATGAATTTATGAATAATTACCTAGCTATATTGTTTTTAAATGTTATTGTGCATCAGTATATTAATTATGAAATGTGTTGATGTTGTAAAAATCAGCTGATAAACAATGCTCTAAAAGTTGTTGTTGTTTTGCACAAAAATAACAAATTTATTACAAAAATATGTTATTTACCACGGTTTGGATCCGGTCGGAGTAACCAAAAAATGGTTGATTGAATGAGTGGTTGAATAAATGCACAAAATAAATGATTCAATGTATGAAATTTGAACACGTTTTATTGAATACACATGAACACAAGCGGACTGTATCACCGTTCAGCACACACTCACTCTCACCTGCGCACTGGTCCACGCACTCGAACTAGCTCCGCGCATGGCAGTAGCCAGCGCCCATTCACACACACGCATTTTCGCAACTAAACACATTCACACACAAATAAAACATTAATTAAATATTAACCAATACCATTTTAAAAAGAAAATGTACAAACTTTAAATAAAATTAATTTAACACAAGAGGTAAAAAAATTACTACAGATATTTTAACATACTCCGATGAGCTCTTAAATAAAATTGAAAATGCGGTTTTTAAAATAACTAAAAAATACAAAATAAAGATTAACTATTTTAGAAAATAGGCCTACTCGTTTACTATAAATAACTATGAAGATTTCTGTTGAATTAGATTCATTCATTATAGCTCTTAAATAGATAAACTGTTATAAAACTAGAAGACCTAGTTGGCCTTGACACTTAATTTAAACAACTTTCACTATTTTTAAATGTAAGTGTTAACAGGTTTACCAAAAACAAATAATGTGCCAAATCTAAATTTAAAATATTATCCTAACACTTCATATTTAATTTTTAATAAAAAAAAATCCTTATTGTAATTATTATGGAATTACATGTGTTTTTTTTATAGTACTTATATTTCCAATAGGATGTAAATCCCCAGTTACACAAGGACAGGAGTACACCTTAAAAATAAAAAAAAAGTTTGTTGTCGCACAAATAAATCAACCAAGAATACAAATTCACCAAAAAATTTTTAAATTAACAGCCATAAATAATTTAAGAAGGATCCTTAATATTAAAACAGAATCAGTACAGTATAACTTACAACAAAAAAATTTGGTGTGAAACACACAACTTTCTCTTGCTAATGCAAATAATTAATAATATAAACAAACATTAGTGACAAAACATTAGAAATAAACAAAAAACTAACCTCAAAAAACATAACCTTATTTTAATCAAGAGTGAAAGATGCAAAATGAAAAACTACCTCAGTTTGGCTTAAAAATACGGAAAATCACTCTTTCACGCTAAACTATGCTCTGTAGAGAAAAATGTTTTAAATAAAAGTTGTAGATCTTTTAATTTAAAATAAATTTGATTATACTCTTTTATCATAAAATGCATACCAAGGCTGAAATCTTTAAAAAATCCATTTATTTACACGTTTTTGTGAGAGAAAAAAAACAGAAAATCGCTAATTACCATTTAACTAAGCGTTATACAAAAAACCGTTTGAAATAAAAGTTATAGGATTTAAAATTCTCTACAACTTTTATTATATAAATTTTTGCACTAAAGTGCATATTAAAGTTATTTAAATTATTGTGTGTTACCTGTGGTATAAATTTTATTTATTGTAATATGTGATAATATTTATTGACACCATGTGAATTATAGGAGCCGCAATTGATACTCAAATTTAGTTAATTTAGATGTTTCTTCTTTAAGTGTTTTTACTCCCCTTCATCCATGATAGGTGTGGAACAAATTAAGGATTTCAATCTGTTCTGCTGCCTTTCTTCCACTGAGTACGTCCATCCCGCTTCCATGTTTGTAATTTTTCATTGCTTCTCGGAGGCTAGGGATGGCTATCATGGGTGATGTGGTGGGCATCAAAACAAAACCAGTTATAGACCTGCAGTGTCCACACAATAACAAAATAAATAAAATTGGCCCCAAAAAATATTAGGGGCAACCCCAAAAAAATTTCAATTATAAGGCCAATATCTATTTAACAAAATAAGATTTTATCTCCTGCCCATAACAGACAGGTGGAGTATCAAATTATTTACACTCAATCTGTTCGTTGCAGGGCTAAAATAAATAGTTCTGTTTCTTATCACATGGTCAGCCAATTAAATGACAACATTAAGAACAGAAGAGGTGCAAAAGACACTAATCAGAGTTGTCTCCTCTGAAAGTAATGAAGTTCATTATACAGCCAGACCCTGTGGTGAATGAAGTGAAGGTGTCATTTACAGAATGGAAAATTGTGCTTTTCAGAGGGCTCGGCATGCTGATAAGCATATTTTTCCACTCAGTGAGAAAGGCAATGGTAAACCACCTCACTTCTCGTTTTACTTAGTAAAACCTCTACAGGTTCAAACCAAAACAACAGATTTTATCTCAAATTAATTTTACAGAAAACCCCCCAAAATAAAAAATAATCGCAACATAATTATAGTTAATAGGTGAAGGCAAAAAATATGCTAAATGAACATATTAAATAATGACAATTTGGTTCAAGTCCAAGTACAGTATTCAGATGAGCTAATGTCCCCTAGCTGTGGGAGTGAGAGAATGCATAACGCTCTCACTCACACAACCTATACTCGCCGTTCCAACAACATTGTCGTAAAATTTTACTCATTGTTGTGAGTAAGCGATTATGCATGCAGTAAACTAACAAGCAAGATAATGACTGTAGTATGTTTTCAGATTTGGATTACAACGGTAAAGACCTTTGAGCGCATGCATAGTTATGCCACATATCTCCCTCTCACTCGCTCGGCTATGGGACATTAGTTCGTCTGATACTAATAGATCTTTGGTAGAAATCACTGACATTTACAGTAAAGAATTAGTGTAAAAAAATTTAATTACATACTTGGAATAGTAAAACGCATTAGCAAAATTTTAAAAGCAACAGGCGACAATCTGTTCATGATAGATGTGAAGATATGGTGACTAAGGTTGCACTTCATTTACAAGATAACATCCCAAGGACTTTACTTCGGCATCATTGACTGGACTAGGAAGCTGACAAAATTGTTAACCAGAATCATGATGTTAGAATTTGGATACACCCAAAATAATCTAGAAAATTCCGAAATCTCAAACATCTCGAAACCCTGCAAATAACAGGTTCCAAAAAGATTACCCAAAGGCAAAAGCAAAACCAAAAGGTCAAAACAAGCCAAAAATTTAAGTTGAAGAACAATAACAGTTAAACAAAATTTATATATCTACTACTACAGAGTAACATAAATAAATAATTCACAAAAAAAAATCAGTAAGAAGACCAGATTTCATAATAACATAAATAAATTAAGCTCAAAAATATATTCTACATTAGAAAAATTTTATGGTGATCTGCACTAAAATGTATGCCACACAATACAGTACAAAAATAATTTATAAAATCTGGATTCAAACCACATTATACCAAAATACAATTTAATTTAACAAAAGGCTTTTGGAAAATACAATCATAAATAATAATATACATAAAAAAATTAAACAATAACCTTTTATTCTTAGTTATAACAGTGGCATTAAAACTTTAAAATAGGAATCAAATGTACGAATCATTAAAATTATAAGAAAAATTTTAATACTATGTAAAATTGAAAAAGATACAAAAATTTTCCTATCAACACATTAGTAGCCAACAAGAAAAATTGTTTTCTGGAAATGACGTTTATTACACCGCAATACAGAATACAAAATATTATATGAAGTTTTAAAACATAGAACTTTTTCAAGAAATAGTTCAACATGTAAATACAATTCTAATGAAATAGACCAAAGTATACATGAAATTTAAGTAATAAATTGAATAGTTAAATATTAAAAAAACGTAGGATTCGTACAAAAATATAAAATAGATTCCAAAAATTTAATCTCACTTAGAGATAACATTTATTTCAGCAGTTAAATAAGTAACAAAAGAACTCATCACTTACCTTAAGGATTTCGAAGAAAACATAGTAATTAAGCATAGAAATACAAAAATACAATACATAAGTTAAATAATTTATATAATAGCAAAAGAATATGAGCAGCCCATTAATGTTTTCGTAACATCACAAATAGAACAGAAGAGAAAATCATGATCCGTTGATAGTAATACGGACGAGGAAAAGCCGCTAACAAGTACACAATTTTCAACCCAACATCAAACCGCATAGAACGCTCCTCCAATCTAGCGGCAAACAGCGGAACTTCGTACGCCAAAAAAAAAACGAAAATTTCAAAAGAGAACGTAGCTTAAAGACCTACATTTACAAGGAATACTAAAATATGCAAATAATGCTGATTTTTTTTAAAAAATCTTAAATAACAATAAAATATTAAGTAACTTTTAATACTATTTGTGTATTATCTTGCTGAAATAATTTTGGTTGCTTCTAATGTTATGGACCTAACAACTACCTTAAAAACAAAAAATTGTAAATTTTTTTTGCCTAAATATTTAGTCCAAATTGTTTTGAATGAAATTACATAATAATTACCGTTCGCCGATGTAAATAAGAAACATCAATTTTTTTGCACTTGCTAGTTATTTTTATTTTGATCTTTGTGGTTGTTCTTGATGATGAATAGTAATCATAATATAATACAAATGTAACTATATAAAATAGTAATTATGTTAAAAATAATGGGTGAACTTGTTTGTTCGTTCATTTGAAAATTAAAAAGTAATTAATAGTTGAATTGATAACTATAGTTGAACATATTTAAGTGTGATTAAATGGAGATGATAATAGATTCCTTTCATGAGACGTGTCTCATGGCTGATGACAATTTTTAAAAAGGCTTACCTTTGACCTAAGGCAAAAACTATTAGTGACTTCTGTATCTACTCTTTAAGAGGAATTAAATGACACTACTTTTGTTTCCCAATTCCGGCTTTGATATCTTGACTTGATTTTCGACCACTTCTGGTCAAAACCGGAACTTCAAACCTAATCCAGGCCCACTAACTTTTTGTGTAGATTAGGAATCCAAAAACCGTCTGTTGCTATCTCTTGTAGTTTCTGAAATCTGAGAGTGACAGACAAAACAAAATGATGGGTGACAATTCCTAAAATTGCCACCAATAATCTAATATAACTTAAATAAATAGATGAATGTAAAAAAATGTTGTTGTTGTTTAGGTCATCAGCCAAAAGGCTGGTTTGAACCTCTAGAGGTTTTACTAAGTAAAACGAGGAGTGAGGTGGTTTACCATTGCCTTCCTCACTGAGTGGAAAAGTATGCTTATCAGGATGCCGAGCCCTCTGAAAAGCACATATTTTCCACTCTGCAAATGACACCTTCACTTCATTCATCACAGGGTCTGGCTGTATAATGAAATTCATTACTTTCAGATAAGATAACTCTGATTAGTGTCTTTTACACCTCTACCTCTTCTTTTCTTAAATGATTCAGTCATTTAATTGGCTGAACATGTGATAAGAAACAGAACTATTTATTTTAGCCTCGCAACTAACAGTTCGAGCGTAAATAATTTGACACTCCACCTGTCTGTTATGGGCAGAAAAAAAAATGTTATGAATGAAAAAAAAAATTGGTAATATTTTTGAGCAGTGAAAATGGAAGTAATTTTCTTCCTTACATTCTTTAGATTTTCAATTTTGACCAGCTGGTCCATAAGTGTGTTAAAGGGAAATTATGTATAAACAGACAAGAGCTGAATTGGTAAATTAATAAAACAGTCAATGCAGAAATGTTACCATGATAACTTAAACGCCCCTTGAAACTTTATTCAACATTTTCTGTAATTTACATTTTATGTGTCTTGAAAGTCTAAAAAAATCATAAATTTTCAGTTCTATAGGTTAATAGCTAGTCATAATTTTTTTACCAAAGCGTTTGTAATTAAATTTGATCATGTTGCTACCTGTTTTTTGTAAAAATGTTATTCAACTACTTTTATTTTTCTTCAACTAATATAAGTTTATCCAAAATATAATTCTATTTTTTGAAATATTAATTTTTTTGAGAGAATATTTATAAAAGGTCCAGACACATAACAGTGATTAATTTAATCTTTAATTTGACACCAGATTTAAGTATGTAATACGTTTAAAGTTTAAAGATAACTTAAATAGTTTTTTTGTGAAAACCCTATTTTTTAAATTCAACCCTGATTTGCAATTAACTTTGAAGTAATTTTGTATCTATACTAATATTATCAAGACAAAGTGTGTTTTTTGTGTGCAGGCTAATTTCCAAAACTACTGAACGGATTTTCATCACAAAATTTTGACAGCATATTCATATTTATATTTACAGCAACATTTTATTTTTAAATTTTCAAAAAATAATAACCCTAAGGGCCCTAATGAAGACTTTGGTAAATATATGTATGTGTGTGTGTGTGTGTGTGTGTGTATGTACATGTGAGTACGTATTGCTGTCGAAGTAGATGAAGGGGTTTATTGATGGTGAGAGATGTATGCAGGGGAAATTATGAATGAAGACAGTTTTATGTATAAAGACTAGCAAGAGAGATGTAAGCGGGGGGGGGGGGGGATTTATCAAAACACTTTGTTTGTGTGTGTACATTGGAGTATACAGTCGATTTAGCAGCTACACAATTTCTGTTACATTATTATTATTATTTACGTTATGGCCTACAAAGGACCGCGATTTCTCAGTTTTTCTTCTGTGCTTTCCTCTTCGCCCAGTATTCTTTCATTTTCTTGGAAAAGTCACGTTTTCGTTCTTCCGACCATTTAGGTCTTGATCTTTTACTGTCCTCTTCCTGGAGCACTAGTTTGAGTTTATGTCTGAGAGGTGTTCTTTGTATGATGTCCGCCTCCGTTATCTGGAGTTTGTTGCAGTCTGTTTTTATCTCTTTGAGCCATCCATCGGGATTTTTCAATTTTTCTTTGTAGTTCAGGATTTGTTTTGAGAGCCTATGCTCATTCATTCTCACTGTGTGTGCGTAGAAAGCAATTCTTTGTTTGTTCATGATGGATGTGATGTTTTCTGTGTGTTGGTAGACTTCTTCATTGCTGCGGAGTCTATATTCTCCTTCTTTGTATTTGGGCCCTAAAATCTTGCGGATGATCCTTCTTTCTTTACGGATTAGTTTTTCTAACGGAGCCTTCTGTCTAAGTGCGAGGCATTCTGATGCGTAGAGAACTTCCAGTCGAATCACTGTATGATAATGTATGTTTTTGGTGGGCTGGACCAAAGTCCGACCGTTACATATTTATTCTGTTACATATTTATTTTTAAAAAAATTATTACACATGTTGTGTGTGGGAAGCTGCGCTGGGCATGCTAGTATGATATAAACTGGCTATGTTGTACTCTATTGAATAGTAGGTATACAGAAAAATCATTAAAACAATTATGTGAAATTTTTCATAAAAATGAAGACTTTCCTCCTTTACTGCATCTAGAAGACTTCAACATGGAGTTTAGTACATGTCAAGATAATAACTGATAAGTCTATGTATTAATACTATGTTAAATTCATTACTTACCTTACCAATTTGTTTTTTTCTACTTTATTACCAATATTTACTTACCTATTAGTGAACAATGTTTTAAAATTTCAAGTATCCCATGTGACAGCTGAAGACTGGATGAGAGTTCCTTGCCTTACTGTCTCTAGTGTCTGCGTTAAAGTTGGCAGAGGGCATGCTATCATTTCTCATAAGTCAGCTGTGCTATCAAAATATATAATATAACATAAATAGCTGACTAAATAAATGAATAAATTTTTATTTGTGATAAAAAAATGATGTAAAACACCCTCATGACTTTCTCTTGCCAATGTAAGTAATACACCAAATAACCTATGTTTAATCATTAGTAAACCTAAAATGAAAAACATAACCTAATTTTAATCATGAGTGAATGAAGCAAAATGAAAATCAACTTCTGTTCAACTTAAAAATATATGAAAAATCAGTAATTGACTCTAAACTAAGCTCTGTAAAAGAAATTGCTCAAAATAGAAGTTGTAGATTTTTTATTTTCTATAACTTTAATACATTTTAGTCGTAAAATGTGTAATAAGGCAGCAATATTAAAAAATCAAATTTTTTGCAGATTTTAATAAAAAAAATTACAGAAAATCACTAATTATTGTTGCTAAACGCAGTTTTGCACAAAAATAGTGATAGGAATAAAAGTTGTAGGTTTAAATTTTTCTACAATATTCATTATATACTTTTTTCTAGAAATGTTTAGGTATTAAGACCACAATCTTAAAAAAAACACTTTTTACCACGAGAGCACAGGCCCCTCCCCAAGAATTTCAGCAGTCATGCGGCTTACCCTATCTTGTAGAGCATAAAATATGTAGTAAATAAGCCGATTTAAAAATAAAGAAATTGTTGGAGCCATTTTCAAGAACATTGGAAAAAATGTGAAAATTCACAAGTACAAACTGCTACTCTGGTGGATTTATTTTGATGAAAATGTTCGTGTCGGGTATACCTAACTTAAGTTTGAAGTTTCAACTTTGTAAGCTAGGTATTCTGTCCTGGAGATATTTTGATCACACACACGCGCGCGCGCGCGCACACACACACACGCGCGCGCGCGCACACACACACACACAAGACCAATCGCTAAGGTCTGAAAACTTGTACATTCGATGAAAAGTCGATTTTGAAAAATCAACATGAAAACAGTAGGTAGCTACATATTTTCAAGCTTAAATATAACCTCAAATTTTTATTAAAAAGTTTAAGTTGTGGAGTATTTTGTAATAAATCAATTAATACAACTGACATCAGATCATAAATTAAGGTGAGAACTAAATAAGATATTGATATAACTTAAAAAAAAATTGAAAAACACAACTCCTTACTGGTAAAAATAAAACAACTGGTTTTGTACAGATAGAATCCCTGAAAACCCAATAAATAAAGTTATTTATAAAATGAAAAAGTACAATTTGGTATCATAAACTAATTAATAAAAGTATTAATAAAATATCTGAACTCATTATAAAATGATATCATTAGTTTGGTCATTAGGGATTTTTATTTTGTATAAAAGGAAGTCCAAGTGACTCAGTAATCACACAACTACCTCAGTCTATCATCTTCCACTACTAAAGAAGAAAAAACAAACCAGCAAAAATGAAAATGTTCATTCCATTGGTATGTAACTTAATAGATATTTAGAAACATTTAAATATTAACCTATATTAATTTGTCATGATGTCATCTAGTAGGTAACAAATAAAAGAATTTTATTGTTTACAATTAATTTTAAATACTAATGAATTTATATGAAATGGGAAATAAATTTATTTAATAATGAGCCTCTTTAACTATAAAGTTATTTTTGTTTTGCCTGTTTATATAATGCTTAGCGAGTTATTTAAAAAAGATGTACAACAGTACATATTTTTAACCTTAAAATACCTTAAAAACTTTTTAAGGTCTTAAACCTTTTTCTTTTTAACTAAAAAGTATTCAGGTTTTGGTTAAACAAGTTTAGAATTTTATAAAATAACAATGGTTAAAAAGTTACAGATCTATATCTCTTTCTGACTTGAAAATTTTTTATTTGAAAAAAAAACTTAAAACAATATAGGCAACATACGTCTTTTAAAAATATCAAAGTATCTCACCTAAATTTAATATATTTAATTTATACCCAATCTATCTGCCTATAATTTTAATTCGGGAACAGGGCCAAATGGTGGTCAATGGGGATAAACTGCCCTATCCACTTTTGAATTGGGAAATACCAGTAAAATGTTAAATAAAACTTTTAAATGCATCCTGTAGCTTTTTATTAATCCAAATGTAAAACTACTATAACATTTTACTAACTTTAGGTTTTTTATTTGTTAATAAATAAATAAGTAAATTAAATAAATAAAATAAAGAGTAAATGCATTCTAAACTTTTACAGTAAAACCCTCTTTATAAATTTTACATATTTAAGAAATAACTTATACAAAATAAACCTGTTGTGTTCTTTTCCAAATGGCACAAATTTTTTTGTAAGTTATTGACATTTAACACTTAAAAATTCTTTTGAATAGCGTACTTCTTACTTACTTTAGCAACTGGGTTTGGTAGGTGAGGTTGAGGGCTCAATTTACTGATACAGTAGGCGCCTCTGCATTCTTCTTTATGATCTGTCCTGATGTTTTTGAATAGGTAGGTATTCTTATAATTACCTAAATATCGCAGCTGGAGTAATTAAATAGGGGTTATTAATTTTTTCTTCTCATTGACACAAAAATTATTTTTCAGTTTCTTATAAAAGTTGTTTTTTTGCTTTTATGGCCTCATTGGACCAAATAAATCAAATTCAGAAATCCTTTTTGGTTTGGTTTTTTAGGATTCTTACACTTTTACCAATAATTCTTCTTATTTTGGATCTGATTAGTCTGATTTTATCTGTGACAAATCATGGACGACTGAGCTCGAGTTTTTTTTCGATGAATCTTGTGTCTTTATCTTGAAGCAACCTAAGCTGTTAAGATTTTTCTAAAAAATCTTGTTCTGCAATGTTAAGTTCTTGTGTATCTTGCTTTACTTCGGCCAACCACCTTGGAGGATTTTTTCATGAGTTAATTATAGAAATGAGTTGTTTAGATACTTGATTGTCCGGTATTCTAAGTAAATGCCCAAAGAAAGAAATTTGTTTCTTCCGCATGATGTCAGTAATTGGCTTGATCTAATGGTAGAGTTCAGAATTAGACATTAAGATCCAGATATCATTGAGTTTCTGCTTTTAATTTATGCAAATCTTAAGGATTCTTCTTTCTATCCCAAGAATTTCTCTCATTCTCGTTTTAGTTTTGAAATTAGAAATAGTTTCACAGCAATAAGTGGCTTCGGGTTGTATTACCATTTTATAGTTTTGCAGTTAAGATTGAATAGATAAGATATTACAGTATATAGTATATTTTAAAATACTGTGTTGAAGTTTCACGGCAAATAATAATTAATGGTTAAGATTTCTATCGGGCAGTCCTAACCTAGTAATTCTAAACTTTTGGTTTCTGATGAACAGTAAAACTTGTGCAAAATGGTTGTTTGTGTACCTTCACAAATTTTTTCTGGATTTATAAAGATACATTAAGTTATTTATTTTAAAAAAAGGTATATGTATCAGACGAACTAATGTCTTATAGCCGAGCGAGTGAGAGGGATATATGTGGCATAACTACACATGTGCTCAAAGGTCTTTACCGTTATAATCCAAATCTGAAAACATACTACAGTCATTATCTTGCTTGTTAGTTTACTGCATGCATAAACGCTTGCTCACAACAATGAGTAAAATTACACAACAATGTTATTGGAATGGAGCGTATGGCTTGTGTGAGTGAGAACGTTATGCATTCTCTCACTCCCATGGCTAGGGGACATTAGTTCATCTGAATACTGTAGTTCTGTTTTATATAATATAAAAACCCACTAAATTAACTACAGACAATTCTCACCTGATTAAAAAAAGTCATTAAAAAAAACTAAAAGTCATAAATTATTTTAAAAAAAGGTAGTTCTGTTTTATGTAATATAAAAACCCACCAAATAAACTACAGACAATTATCACCTGATTAAAAAGTCATAAGTCCTTTCAGATATCAAGTATCATGGTCAGTTTGTCATGACAAACTGACAAAAGTGTGCATGCATTTAGATTTGAATATTGCTACTGAAGATAAATACATTATTTCTGAAAGGACCTATTGACTTTTTTTAATCAGGTGAGAGTCATCTGCAATACATAAGAAAATGTTCAACAAAAGTTCTGTATTGATACTAAATTGTATATTATTTCTTCTTTCAGGTATTTGCTATTGTCTTCGCTGCTGCTGTATTTGCTGAACCAAATCCAGAAGAAATTGTTTACAAATATGTAGCACCATCATCATACTATTATGACCCATACAGAACATGGACCTACCCATATGTAAACTCATTATACTACCCATCTGTTGGCAAATACATCAACCCATACTACCCATACTATGATGTCCTCAAGAAGTGAGCAGAACAATAAAATGGGACTACTTACTGAGGCTTCAGAAATTCTCACCCAGAAAAAATAAAATGTACTTTTCAATTTAATTTTTGTTCTTTTGAAATATCAATAAACTGAGAATCAAAGCATAACCTTAATTGTTTGTAATATTTAATTACAATTCCATAATGTAATACTTTGTTATAATTATAAATGAAACATGCGTTTTCATCATATAACTTCTTCTTTTTCTTCTTCTTGTACCTATCCGGTTTGAATGTTGGTGATCATCACGGCTATTTTGATCTTACGAGTATTAGTCGCAATCCAGAACAATTCTGTGGAGTGCTTACCAAACCAGGTCCTTAAATTGGTGAGCCAGGAAATTCTTCTTTTATCAGGGTTCCTCTTTCCCTCTATCTTCCCTTGGAGAATGCGCTGCAGTAGATCATATCTTTTTTGATAGTAGCCTACGGCACTTTACAATTTTGACCAATTCCAGACCCTTGTTCATTTCACACAAAACTTCAACATTATTGACTTTTCTGCGTCCACATAATTCTCAATATTCTCCTATACAACCACAAATCAAAAGCCCCTCAAGCAGGCGTGCAGTCACCCTGTTCAAGATCCAAATCTCAAACGCATACAGAAGAACAGAGAACACATAGTATCTGAGGAGCCGTAATTTGGCACCCAACGTCAGGTCTTGGCTCCGAAACATTGAACCCATTGCATTGAAAACCCCTCTGGCCTTTCCAGCACAACATGACAGCCATATCTCCGTAGCATATAACTTAATCAATTTCAAATAATTTATATTGCTCCAGAAGTCTTGACAGAGCTTTTATTTAGAAAAAAGAGTGTTCTGAAATAGTTCTAATATTTTTATTTTGTGAAGAAACATCACTTACAGCTTAACGAACTAGAAACTGCAGATGAAGGTGGAGGATAATGACCTAAATCACAGCACAGAGCCAATTGACTTTCGTTAATAGTATCCTGCGTTGTCACGTTGTGGTCCCGCTGTGGAAAACAGCCTAACAAAAAGTCAGCTGGAGTTTGATGGAACAGAGTGTGACTTATCGAAGGGGCAACCTCACAACTGACCTTGACTGTTATTGACTATAGTCTGATTCACGAAAGAAAACACCTGTCTTTAAACAGCAATATCTTTTAAAGGTTGTATGTAAAAACAGTTACAATCATCAAATTAAAGCTTGTTTTATTGTTGGGTACAGGATATACATTAACATTTTCAGAAATTAATAGTGTATTAAATATAACGAATTACGCATAAAAAGTACCCTGTTTTTAACCACTTTTTACTTTCTCTTGCCTATATGAATATATAGGAAGGAAAGTATTGTTTTCATGTCGATTTTTCGAAATCGAGTTTTCACCGGATCTATACGTTTTCAGACCCCCTGAACCCAAAAAAACATGTTTTTAGCGATTGGTCTGTGTGTGTGTCTGTGTGTGTGTGTGTGTGTGTGTATGTGTGTGTGTGTGTGTGTGTGTGTGTGTGTGTGTGTGTGAACAGAATATCTCAAGAACGGAACATCGTACGAACTTGAAACTTGAAACTTAAGTTACATATCACTACCGGACCCGACACGAACATTTTCATCAAAATCGGTCAACAGGAAGTAGTAGTTTATTCGTATAATTTTTCACTTTTTTGCGATTTTCTCAAAAACTAGTCCTACGATTTTTTTTAAAATCGCCTGGTTTACTACATTTTTTATGCTCTACAATATAGGGTAGGCGCCATGTTTGCTGAAATTCTGCTTGAGGCTGTTTTTACGTAAAAACATTTTCTTTTTAAGATTGCGGCTTTAATATGCATTTTAGCGCAAAACGTTATATAATAAAAGTTGTAGAGAATGTAAAATTCTACAACTTTTATTTCAAACATTGTTTTGTATAACGCTTAGTTTAGCGGTAATTAGCGATTTTCTGTTTTTTTCTCACGAAAACGTGAGAAAAATCGATTTTTTTAACATTTCGGTCTTAGTATGCATTTTACGACAAAAGTGTATATAATTAAATTTATAGAAAATTAAAAGATCTACAACTTTTGTTTAGAGCATTTTTCTCTACAGAGCCTAGTTTAGCGTGAAAGCGTGATTTTCCGTATTTTTAAGCCAAACTGAGTTCGATTGTCATTTTGCGTCATTCACTCATGATTAAAATAAGGTTATGTTTTTGAGGTTAGTTTTTGTTTATTTCTAATATTTTATTAATAATGTTAGGTTTATTATTAATCATTTGCATTGGCAAGAGAAAGTTGTGTGAGTGTTTCACACCAGATTTTTCAGTATACCCAACTTCAAAGTACTATAACTTTGTTCACTCGCACTTTAAAATGTATAGGGCTACAAAATTATATGTTAATGTAATCCTGTAAATAACTATAAAACAAGCTTTAATTTGATGTATCATAATTGTTTTTACATAGAACAATTCAAAAGAAATTGTTGTTTAAAGACAGATGTTTTCTTTCGTGAATTGGACTATAGATCTCATCTGCAGTCTTTAGTTCATTAGGTATAGTAGCTGCCCATAACAGATGGGTGGAGTGTCAAATTTTTTACACTCAATCTGTCAGTTGCAGGGCTAAAATAAATAGTTCTGTTTCTTGTCACATGGTCAGCCAATTAAATGACTGAATCATTTAAGAACAGAAGAGGTAGAGGTGTAAAAGACACTAATCAGAGTTATTTCCTCTGAAAGTAATGAATTTCATTATACAGCCAGACCCTGTGGTGAATGAAGTGAAGGTGTTATTTGCAGAGTGGAAGATATGTGCTTTTCAGAGGGCCCGGCATGCTGATAAGCATACTTTTCCACTCAGTGAGGAAGGCAATGGTAAACCACCTCACTCCTCGTTTTACTTAGTAAAACCTCTACAGGTTCAAACCAGCTTTTTGGCTGATGACCTAAACAACAACAGGTATAGTAGCTTCATTTTTTATACTTCATAAAAAATCTCTAGGAATGTGATGAAAATGTAGAGAGTTGAACAGAATAACTCAGTCAATCAATGTAGACTGTAACAGGATGGAACATAGGGCTGATGAATCAATGGGGGTCCATCCAATAGCTTGAATATATTTTTTAACCTATACATTTCTCAGTTTCAGGATTAAAACTGTTAAAATAAAAGTATACAACTTTACCAATTTATAAATTTTATGAATGAGAAATAATATCAACAGTTTTATTATGCAATAACCCTGTGAAATACATTTTTCTATACAATATTTTTTATTACTCTTAAAAAATAACAAATATATGATTTGCTGTACAATATAATACAATTTTCCACTTGTTTTAATATTAACAACATAAAAAACACAAACCAAACAATATAAACACGTTACACTTATAAAACATTTGGCTCTATCCTTTGAGTTTTAGTCCACTGACATTTGCTTATTAAAAAAAAACATTACTGAAGTATGATTCTGACAAATTTTTGAGAAGGCCAAATTCTTTATAGTTAGTAGATACTTTTGAATATCTGGAGAAGTTTTGAAGGCATTAAGCCTGAACTATGTTAATACAAAATCTTGAAATTTTTCTATCTGTGCTTAAATTTACATTGTTATGCACTCAAAAATTGTAATGTGCTTTCAACACTCAGAAATATTTAAAATTGAACCTTGAACATTAAAAAATATCCGGAGCTTTAAAGTATTGATTGGTAAAACTTTTTGAAAATGATACATATTCAAATTTTTCTGTTGCTGTATCAAAATCTTCTTGAAAGAAACTGTACTTGCATACAAATACTGCAGTATCAACCCTATTTGCTTCAATCCACATTTCTACGAATCTTACAATATTTTAAACTAAAATATTTCAGAGAAACTTACATTTTTAAGTAAAATTTTGTAATATTTAGTAAGCAGCTGAAAATTGATTGTGAAAACGTTACTATGCAATACTCTTATTGTACATTTTTTTTTAACTTTATTTCTCAAGAAATTAGAATACAATAGAATTTTTGACCTTGTAGTCCTTGAAATTTCATGATACATAAGAGAGTCATATTTTATGATTATGTACAAGTACATAGATTTTTTACCAAATGGGAATTATGAAATACAAGTTGTAACTACCAAAATTTTCAATATGAAGAAACTGTTCTTTACAGTGAATACATTACATCTTCTTAACTTTATTACATTTAAAATTTTTATATGGTAAACGGACAAGAGGTTAATGTTTTTATAATTGAGGCGGTAGCTGGAAAAAGGGCGTATTGGTGTTTATGCCCTTTTTCCGGAGATCGTTTTATTTGATTCCTCATATATCTGTTAGTTCCCCTGCAAAATCTTTTACCTCTATGGCGAAAACTCACTGAGTTACAGCTGTTTTAGTAAAGTGGTTTTTAAGCCCTTCTTCCATAGACAGCTGCAGTGTATCCTGTGTTAACCTCAAAATTGTGTGCTTTTAACAGTTTTAGTATAAAATAACATTGTTAATAAAAATCTTTTTTATTTATTAGTATAAAAATGTTAAGTACGCGTAAAAATAACTATAGAAAAGAAATAGAAGATTCGTTTAAAAAGAATGGTGGAAAGAAAAAAATCAGTGGATGAAGAAAACAGAGTGAAGAACATTAGAAAACGCAAGAGACTATCTGGTGAACAGTATGTTACAAAATCTGGTGTTCAAAATCCAGGAAAAAAATTCACAGCCGTAAGTAAATGTTGCTTGAAAAATTGTCCAAAAAATGTTCCACCCAAAGACCAACAAACTGTATTTGATATGTTCTATAAGGCGAGTTCAAAGCCTACCCAAGATGCGATTATTGGTAGTTTGATTTTTAACGAAACCATTGGACACAGGCGAGTAACTGATCCTAAGAAAAATAGATTAAATACTTGGACTTATGTCTTCAAAGTAGAAGGGACATCTGTTGAAGTTTGTCATAGTTTTGTTCTATGTGTATTGCAAATTTCAGAAAAGAGGCTTAGAGTAGTTCAAAACAAAGTTGTCAGTGGTTCAGGTTTTGAAGAAAAGAGAGGTTGTCATACAAACCGTCCCCATAAACTCGATGAAAATGTTTGGGATTTAGCCTTAGAACACCTGAAAAGCATTCCCCACAAAACAAGTCACTACGCTATCAAGAAAAGTAATAGGCTGTACTTTGAGAACCCTAATTTAACAATCAAAGATATATTCACGTCCTTTTGTGAATATTTTGAAGAAAAAACTCAAACAAAACTTAAAATGGCCTACAAAACTTACTTCAAATTTTACAGAAGTACAAATTTTACTTTGTCTCAAGCAAAAACAGACGTTTGTGACTTCTGTACAGAATGTGAGAAGAAACTTGCTGTTAATCCTCAAGACGAATGTCTCTTACGGTTTAATGTTCACAAGAAAAAAGTAGAAAAACATAAGGATCTAAAAAGAGAGTACATCAAAAAAGCAAAAGAAAGTAATGATATGTTGGTCCTTGAATTTGATTACGCCCAAAACCTTCCTTTGCCAAAATTAAATGTCACTAAACAGTTTTTCAAGAGGCTTCTTTGGCTTTATGTATTTAATGTACACATCCATAACGATGACTCTTCGTATTACTATACCTTTTTAGAAGGCCAAGCAAAAAAAGGGTCAGACTCTGTTGCATCTTTTCTATTTGACTGCTTATTAAAAATTAAAGATAAATATCCAAACATGAAAGAAATAGTTCTTCTGTCAGATGCTGCTGGTGGTCAAAACAAAAATGCCACTCTCATGATGTTTTCTTCCTGGTATGCATATACTTTTGGTGTACAAGTTACACAAATGTTTCCTGTTAGGGGCCATAGTTTTGGCCAATGTGACAGAAACTTTGGTTTAATGAAATCGGGTGTAAAGAAAACGGCAGTGATTGAAACACCAGAACCTTATTTGGAAAACATTAGAATGTGTCGTCAAACCCCATCACCATTTGTATTAGTTCATGGCCGAGAAACATTGTACGATTGGAAAAGTGCCTTAAATCAACACTACCAGAAGACTCCCACTAGCAAAGGCTCGAAGTTTGGCATACAAAAGTTTGTCATCATCAAGTATAAAAGCTGTGGAGCTATTGCATGTTCTTCTGCGTATACTGAGGTATTACAACCATTTAAATATATGAAGCGCCATCCTAAAGAAATAGAGCTGATTCCTCTACCACAAATAAAAGTGAAATCAAGCAAAATCAGAGATGTGGTGTCACTTCTTCCGTTTTTGGCTGCAGAAAATCGTGGTTTCTACACGGACTACTTTGAAAGAAACCAATCACTAGCTCAACCCAGACAATCCAGTGACTCCGGTGATGAGCAAGAGGATGAGGTGCAAACAGATTGTGAAGATTTTGACAATGAAGATGGTTCAGACTAAATCCACTGAAAGTTCTTAAGGTTACATGGAAGTTAAAAACTCTTGCCAATATGTCATTTTGAACATTTAATTATGTACTGTACTAGATCTAACATTTTATGTTTTTATTATATTGTATTTTTAGGGTTAATTTGTTTTATAAATAATAAAAAATAATTCAACACTTTTCATTGTTGCAAATATTTTGTTCTATGGAAAAAGGGCATATGCAACACTTTAAAGAATTTAAATTATCTAAATTAGTTAATTATGAAAAAAAAATTATTTTTATCAGCATTTGTTGCTGATTACATTTGCCACATAAAAGATTTAACAAGACCACTAATGCTTTTCATAACTTTTAAATGCGACAAAAGGAAATTTTCAAACTTCATTTTCCCAAAACACCACTTTTGCAAATACGCCCTTTTTCCAGCTACCGCCTCAATTTGGGAATAAAGTACAGTGAAATCTATGAAGTTGACCACTCTGTAAATGTTGACTATTCTTCATGGAATAGACTATTTTAAAGTGAGATTACAAGTTCATCTTTTTTAATTCCTCACCTTTCTAACTTATCAACTTTAAAGAGAACCATAACTTCTTGTGCATTACTTTGCAAATATTTATAAGTTGACCAGTTTTTTTTTTTTTTTTTTTTTTTAGGCCCTCATTGGAGTAAAATTAATCGATTTATAGAAGATCCCTAGTTGTTTCTCCTATCCGCCCAGTAGTTCTTCATCCTTTGCGACACTCTCGCCCTATCCTCCACAGTCCAATGTCTGTTTGTCTGCCTTTTAGGTACTTCTGGAAATTTCGTGTTTGGATTTTTGATCTTATATCCTTCTTCTCTGTTCAAAATCTGTGTCTCTGAGATATCCAGGTCCTGCAGATCCTGTTGAACTTCCTCAAACCAGGCGTACTTGACTTTGGTTCTCAAAAAGAAATCCAGTACCTGTCTGGTAAATCTGGATTCTGGCAGTCTCCTAAGATGTCCAAAGAACCCAACTCTTCTCTTCCTCATTATCTCGGAAATTTCCTCATTTTCCCTGTATAGAACCGAATTTGGCAACAACCTATACTCATTGTCTACTCTGTGCTGACTTTGGACTTTGAGTATGCAGTCCATGGATTGTTTAGAAGCTTTTGAGATGTGAGTTTTTAAAAGCATGTTCTGAATTTCGTGGACCAGTCATGTTACCAACATTGACGTATTGAGACATATGGACGTGAACCATGAGTTGAATGGGCATAATCAAAAGAAGAAAGACTGCCACCTTGATAATTTATACAGGAGTGATAAATATGAGTTTCTTAGGCTGATTCTTGAGTATAAAGGTTAAGCTAAGCGCAGGCTTGAGCAAAGAAAATGTTTATGGTTCAAAAACATTAGAGACTGGACAAACTTGAGTACGCACACTCTCTTTTAAGAGTGGCTCATGATAGAGAGCAATCTGCGAGCGTTGTGGCCAACCTTGAGTAATGGAGTTGGCACTATAAGAAGAATAGATGAGTCTTTGGCCGCGTACTTACAGAGATCAACTAGTGATGGCAACGCAAACTGGAGTTGCTTTGAAGAAAGTTGCTAGTCACTGGTGACTAATTCACAGGATCATTCATATAAATTTCAGTATAATATCAATATGATGTTGGTATCTCCTCATCAGAGGAAAATGTTGTTCTTGTATTCAGGAAGAAGCTACGAGAAAATGTTTATTCAAAAGACACTTCAGTGTACAACCTTACAATTTGATGCTACCTCACTCCAAGCTTTGTCAGTTACTATCTTATTTGAGTACAATTTGAAGGTATGATCGTACAAACAAGCATGGGTACTATTTCATGAACAATGGGAACTCAATATTTTGTTTTCTGACATTTTTTAAAATACTTTTAAGGCCTCATTTGACCACTTTAATTAATAGCCTGGTAAACTCATTTTCTGCTTTTAATCTTCTTGATGCACTTTTGCAGTTCTTTCGCTTCTCTCTTGTTCCACCAATATTTCTTCAAGGCTTCTGATCTCCTGAGCCTTTCAGCTTCGGAAAACACTGTTTTTTCCACCTTTACTTTCTGTTGGAATCTGGTTATTGGGTTTTTGATTTTGTGGTAGTTTCCTGATTTAGTTTTTAAGTAATTTATTGTGATATTGAGTTCTGTCATGTCCTTCTTGACATTACTTTTGTTATAATAGTACAACAAAAATACACAAAACAAAAATTAAACAACATAGGTAATAAAACAAAAAAATACTATCAAAATACATGGTGTATTCTTCGCTCTACAATACTTCCCAACATGAAATACTTCTGGGAACTGAGCAACGGTTTACGGCATGTCCTGACTGGAGAAACTTGACTTGCTGTGTCACTCGCCAGTTGCATTGCTATCACTCCACTATGAACATTACGTCATTTAATTCCGAATGCTGAGGAAGAGCAACTCCAGTTTGCATTGTGTTGCCGTCATTAGTTGCTCTCTGTATGTATATGCCCTTAATGTTGTGTAATTTAAATTTGAACTTATTGTTCTAAATTTAAGAACAGATTATAATTTTACAGTTTGGTAATTCAAAAAAGTTCTTATGTGATGTATTTTTATTTATAGCCCTTTAAAATTCACCACTTATGTTAGAACCAAGGGTGGTCAACATAAACTGGTTTTACTGTACTTCTAAGATACCTATCCATCATTTAATTAAAAAAAAATATGGTCTCATTTATTTATTTAAAGGTAATGAAGTTAATGTAATATTTTAGACAGAATAATTGGTTGAAGCATAATTTACAAAAATTAATTATGCTTTTTAAAATTTTTTAATAAAATCAATATTTACAGTCCATTCATGAAAATTAATGAAATTTAAAAAAATTATAAATCTTGTTCGATTAAAAAAGTTTTTACATTATATTTAAGTTACCTTAAAAATTTATTTAAAACATTAGAAAACAAACTAAAAAGATTTAGGTATATCTTTTCTATTATCATAATAATAAACTTATTAACACTATATGTTTAAAATTATAAAAATACTGTTTATCTCATAATTTTTAATATTTTAGTTATCGATTGTAAAAAATATGTCAGTACATCCATAAATTATCATTAGTATTTCATGATATTAATGTTCACATTTTTTGAGTGATGTAATAAAATATAAAACGTAAACGTAGTAAATTATGTTGTTTAGGTTAGCCCCATATACTACATAATTAAAACTTTTACGAAATTTTGGGGAAGAGTCTGCCTTGATAAACACATAAAATTTATTTAGCAAATTTAGTTTTTTAGCTAAATATATATAGTCTAAATTGTTCTGAATAAATTTAAAGATGGCTGCCTTTGTAGCGTAGTGGTAACGCACCAGCCTACAACAGGGAGGTACTAGGTTCGATTCCCGGCTACAATCTAGAAATTTTCACAAGTTTAAATCCACTTTTTCGTAACCCACAGTAGTCGCTGATAACTGAGCTGTTGATGTAACTTCAAATAAACTAAAAAAATTCAATGATGTTATAAATGAATGATGTTATTACTTTGTTCCTATGGCATCTGGAAATATTAAAATAAAATTAATTAAAGTGCTACTAGAGTAACTTAGATGTCCCTTAAAAAATTAATCAATGTTTTCTGTAAATTTACGTTTTGTGTGTTGAAAATCAAGAAAATCATAACTTCAGTTCTATGATAGCTCGAGTGGTAATTTTTTTTTACCAAAACTGGTAATTAAATATAAATCATGATGTGACAGAAGTTTTTTTTCATAAAATGTTATTTATCTACTTTTTACAATTAGTTAGTCACAAAATGTAAACATTTTAAATATTTTTAAAATGCTTTCTGAAAACATAATAAAAAACAGTTCGGACACAACACAGTGATTAATGTAATCTTTAATTTGACAAAATTTTAATTTGTTTCAAGTTTAAGGATTACAAGATAAGATTTTTCTTATTTTTTTATTTCAACTTTTCCAATGGGGTTGTAATTAACCTTAAGATAATTTTTGAGCTAAAAAACATTTTGGGTTTTAAGAATAAGTTTCTAAGACTCTACTCTATTCAAAAATTAAATCTATAAGAACATAAGTGTAACTTATACAGTTACAATTGGTCTGTGAGATAAACGTCGATCTACTTATTTCTCCAAATCATCTTGTGAGCACAGTTCTTGCAAGATGAATATCATATGAATATTCACATCCCAATTATGCTGACCCAGCCACATTTAGTTCTTTTTATTTATGTTGTTTTGAGTAACTTACCGCACAAAATATGTCATAATGATGAACTATTACATTTTTGGTACAAATTAAGGAGCTTCACTCCTTGCTTGCATTGCTTGCCTACTATCAGCCTTCAAGAGCTTCATAGCCTTAGTGTATTGAACCTGATTTATACAATAATATGTTACTTCGTAATGATTTAATAATAATTGAAATACGTATATATTTCTAACCACCAGAATATGGTAACATAAAACACTTACCGATGTTTATAGCGCTTTCGTGTATCTTGTACACATCTTCAGTAAATTAAAATTTATTTTATGTCAAAATTTAAAACTTCCTGCTCTTACCATGGTAGATAAGGAACCATAAAAGAAAGCGCTATAAACATTGGTAAGTGTTTTATGTTACCGTATTCTGGTGGTTAGAAATATATATTTCAATTTTAAATAATACGGCTGTTTAAAAATTCTACATAGGATGTTTGATAAAATAATATTAATAATAGTTATCTTAAATATAAAAAAGTGAGATGTTCACATACACCGATGCTTACGGATGTTAGTATATTAGTACGGAGCTGTGTATTTTCAATGTGTCAATGTTCATGAATGTCAGGAGATCTGCATGCATTACTGGTGTAACATCACTATGGTGACACCATAATTTTGATGTTAGGTTGATATTACTGGAAGATAATCAATTCTGTTTTGTATACCCAGTGATTCTTAATTGCACGGCAATCTTTAGGGAGATGATTCTACAGGTAAAATAAGAAAAAAAGTTCATATCAACAAGGATCGAAAATACTTTGTTAGCAAGTTATGCCTGCCGAAAGATTTTGCCATGATTTAAAAATGTTGTTCTGTTTAAAATCATATCACATTCCCAACCGTTTTTCTTATGTTTGTAATTAAAGTTAAACTTCTCTAATGAGTTTAATTTTCATAGATCTTATTTTATCACTTTTTTAGAATAAAATTTTTTACAATTTTTATTACAGTGTGTTAATTATTTTTTTATTCGCAATTTAACAAAGTCATTTTATGCATAACTTAAAAAAGTGTGTTTTCTAACCCACTTTGTAATGTTTTCACATAGTTTTTAAAAACTAAAAGCAATACAGATCTGGGATTCAGGTTGAAAATCATTAAAAAACAATAAAATTTCACCTTAATTTACCTCCTGAAAATTTTAATATGGCTTTGTTTCACTCTTTGCCCAGGAATCATGGCGGAATCTTTAGACAGGCATAAATCGCTAACGAAACATTTCCAGCCCTATGTTTATACGAACTTTTTTTTCCTTATTTTTAGCTATAGAATGTCGTGCAGAATCACCTGGTATTTTGTGTTCTTTTATTTGGCAGGGCCATCCTAAAAGCGGACAACCAATGCAAACTCTCTTGGGTACCACATCTGGGGTTGCACCTGGAGCAACTTCCTCTCAAAGTGGAAAATAGAAGTTAAATTTTTAAAAAAATCAACAAAAATGTTGAATATTTGTTTAGTGTACCACTACAACTAGGGACAACCCTCTTGTTTGGTACCGAAATAGGTATATATATATATATATATATATATTTTTTTAAAGTGTCTGTAAAATTGTGAACCTTAAAAGTTAATCTTTTACACTGTATATATTTAAATATCCTTCATGTTCAGTTCTATAACAAATGAATTTAAACAAATATTTGTTTACTTGTCACTCAAAAAATAAAACATTAATATTTAATTGAGTTTTTATAGCAATTATTCCAAATAGAAAGAAATTATATAATTTTATTGATGTCATACGTCTAATTGATTTCTTTTGACAAGTCCAAAATATAATGCTAGCTGTCTACTACGATGCGTGATCTCATCTTGCATCAATGAAAAACACATAGCTATAACAGCCAATCCAAATAATAAATAAATACAACAAGCGATAAGTTGTAGCTGTCCTTCTTTATTGTATTCGGTACCGGATGATATTTTTAATGATTTACCAGGCACGAGATCACCAAATCCGATTGTAGAAAGTGTCACAAAACAAAAATAAGCACTATCAAGATAACTCCAGTTTTCCCATGATGCGAAAATAATCGCACCTACACTTACATATAATATGAGCACTAAAAGTACCAAAAATGGCGGCACTCTGACGTGTGTTGGCACTACGTTTGATGACGGTGAAGATGTCGATCGAAAAGGAGGAGGTGGAGTGGGAGCACGTTGAGGTGAATTGTTTCGCCAAATCAGAGGAACTCGAGATGGTGTATCATGAGGAACAATCCCCCTACAAAATATTATCAATCAAATTAAAATAATTTTAGATTTTTCATAATAATTTAAAAACCATTAAAAATTATTAACATTAATTATGATCAACTCTGGCTGGTCTGTTGCTGTAGTGGTAAGCACAACTGGCTTCTATGCTAGGATTCCAGGTTCGATTCCCAGCCAGGTGTGTCATTTTTTCATCACTCATTTTAATCCTGTCATCATCTGTAGTCAAAATGGTGTACAAAAGAGTCCAACACAAACAAGTATCAACTTTGATAGCCTTACCTTAAATGAGCATTCTTCTTACTGTAGCAACAAAAAGATTTCTTTTGATTTTTTAAGGGGTGGAAATGTAGATCAATAAATAAATAAATTCATAAAATGTAGTACACCAAAATTAATCTTTCCTGCAGTCTAACTTTTGGTATCTTTTTTAAACTTTTGATAACAAGTCACAATGTTGTTCAGTCAAAAAACAATTTACTTTTAGCTAAGGTTAGCTTGTTTTAGTTTTGGTTTGGTGGGGTTAGGTTTGGTTAAATAATATCGCAACAAAAATTTAGACATGACCTACTTGGCGACCCCCTCGACCAATCAGAGAGTTTTTAGCTATGCCAGATTCCAGATGTACTCCATTGTTAGTTAGAAAGAGATGGAAAAGTGCAATTCTTATCCTTTCTAGTTGTGTACCAAGTGATAGGCCTTAGTCAATTAGAGAGCTCGAACCACTGAGGATATCTCTTTTCTAAATGCCTTATACAATTCTATCAGATAGAGATAGAGATAGAGACAGAGATAGATAGAAAGATAGATAGATAGAGATAGAGAAAGGGGAGGAGAGAGACATAGAGAGAGAGGGTGAGAGAGAGACATAGAGAGAGAGGGGAAGAGAGAGAAGGGAGTGGGTGGGAGGAAGAAAGAGGGTGAGAGGGAGGGCGGGAAAGAGAAGGAGAGAACGAGAGAGAGAGGGAGGGAAAGAGAGAGTGAGAGAGGCATCTTGTGATAAGAACTTTACTCATGGTGGACAAGGTTAGGCTTGAACTGTTGCCTAATCTGATGCAGAGTAATCCATTTCCCGTAGTATGACTATGATCTACTATCAACACTGCAGATAAATTGAAGGACCTATGAGAGAGAGCTGAAGCAAGAGAATGGACATAATTGTTTCAACCCATGGATGAGACTTACCTCCCATTGTCAATTAAGAAATCAAACGAGAGAACTGAAGCAAGACAATAGTATGTTAAAAAAAGTTACTTGCTATTAACTTCCACTGTGTAGGGAAACTATTTTATTTCAAAGAAACTGTTCGTTAGTTGGTTAATACTCATAACTTCATAGGCTACTTCCAACAAATAACAAAGTTGCAGCGAAAAATAGAATTGGTTTTTTAATTAAATTTTTTTCCTGATACAGGTTTGGATGATAGGCATTTCGGATAACTATATATTTTTATTGTAGATTAGGTAATGTAATGAGATTGCTTGTGTTGTTTAGGTCATCAGCCAAAAGGCTGGTTTAAAACCTGTAGAGGTTTTACTAAGTAAAACGAAGAGTGAGGTGGTTTACAATTGCCTTCCTCACTGAGTGGAAAAGTACGCTTATCAGCATGTCGAGCCCTCTGAAAAGCACATATTTTCCACTCTGCAAACGACACCTTCACTTCATTCACCACAGGGTCTGGCTGTATAATGAAATTCATTACTTTCAGAGGAGATAACTCTGATTAGTGTCATTTACACCTCTACCTCTTCTGTTCTTAAATGATTCAGTCATTTAATTGGCTGACCATGTGATAACAAACAGAACTACTTATTTTAGCCCTGCAACAAACAGAGTGAGTGTAAATAATTTGACACTTAACCTGTCCGTTATGGGCAGGAGATTGCTTATAAATGTAATAGACAAATTTTAAACAGCACATACCCCCTAGCATTATCAGGTTCATCTTCTTCAGAATCGTGTTGATTATAATCTACATTCTTATTATAAAACTGTTGCTGATGATGTGTCTCAGGGGTTAATGAACAGACAGGCTTACCACATCGACCCCCCACTGCTACTAAAGTTGATCTGTAACAAAATTACAATTTACATAAATTTACAAAGAATAACGAAAAACCACTAAGAGGAAATTATTGTAAATGAAGCCCTGTATTTTAACAAACTCATTATCACCATGTCAAGGAATAATAATTAAACAATCAAAGGTTTTTTTTCTTTTATACAGAATTGAATAATTGCGCCTCGTTGTTGTTGTTTAGGTCTTCAGCCGAAAGGCTGGTTTGAATCTGTAGAGGTTTTACTAAGTAAAACGAGGAGTGAGGTGGTTTACCATTGCCTTCCTCACTGAGTGGAAAAGTACGCTTATCAGCATGCCGGGCCCCCCGAAAAGCACATATTTTCCACTCTGCAAATGACACTTTCACTTCTTTCACCACAGGGTCTGGCTGTATATTGAAATTCATTACTTTCAGAGGAGATAACTCTGATTAGTGTCTTATACACCTCTACCTCTTCTGTTCTTAAATGATTCAGTCATTTAATTGGCTGACCTCGTGATAAGAAACAGAACTATTTATTTTAGCCCTGCAACGAACAGATTGGGTGTAAATAATTTGACACTCCACCTGTCTGTTATGGGCAGTTAAGTTTGTCATTAACTTAAATCATTTATTTATTGATAGGGGGACCCAAGAACTTTGTGCGAATTTATTCACGTGGGTCCACAATGCTGGTAAATCTTAATAATCCATCCTGTAGCCTATAAATTATTCAGTCCTCTGTTATATTATATCTGAATATTATTTATTTTAATTTGTAAACATGTTTTTTCTTACAAAAGACCCATTTTCTCAGAAACCGCAAAACATAAAGAAATGAATTTCTTACTGTGTCTTTAGTTAGTTATAGTACTACTGTGGATCCTCTTTCAGCATTGTACATGGGGAATTTTATGAAAAAACATTTAAAAAATTTTGCCCCGTCAAAATAATTCATAACTTTTTTAAAAGTTGTTATAGTTTAATGTCTAAGGATCATTAGCCTCTTCTTGTATCCATAAATAATCCCTCAAAAATACAGCTTTCAAACATTAATGGTTACTGAGATAATGGGTTTCAAATTTTGCCAATTTAACATTGGTGGGATACGTGGTATGGACTCCCCTTAAGGGTCAAATCAGGGTATCTAATGGTGCAAAATACTAAAAATCCAAATTTTAACTGAGAATCCATTGAGACTTCTCTTAAAAAAGAACTGTACTGTACATGCAAAAAATGAATAAAATTGTGTAACCAGTTCTACAATTGAGGTGGTAGGTGAAATATGGTCAAATTGCTGATTTTTGCTGGCTGCATTGGTGTAGTTGGTAACGTGCTTGCCTCTCATCATGCAGTCCTGGGTTCGAATCCCACTCAGGCATGGCATATTTCCATACATTACAAAAAATCATTTCATCCTTCACTGTCTGCATTAGCAGTAATTGCAGAACAGTCGGACGTTAAAACAAAAAATTGCCAATTTTTGGTAGAACTGTTTAAATATTAAATCTTAGCACGCTCTTTAGGAAGAATCAAATAAAATTAATCTCTCTGTTTCTGTTCAGAAGATATAATGTAACAGTAAAAAAAATATAATACGGCTTACTGTACTTTATTAATAAAATGTTCCTAAATATTTCTAAACATTCCTTAGAGTGCTCGTAAAATATTACAGTAATAAAAAATATAAATATATTCCATTTTAAATATTCAACTTGATCAACAAGGCTCAAAATAATCCATTGAGTGTTTCAGGATATTATAATAATCACTGAGTTTAATAAACAATATTCATTTAAGCCGGCCGCATTGGCGCAGTTGGTAACGTGTTCGCCTCTCATCATGCGGCCTGGGTTTGAATCCCACTCAGGCACGGCATATTTTTATACGTTACAAAAAATCATTTCATCCTTTATTGTACAATAGTTACACCCCAACGTCGTCACTAATGACCGTTGTAGTTGATGCGACGTTAAATAAAAAAAAAAATTCATTAAAACTTTCAAACAACATTTTCATGAAATGAACATTTTGCAATATTTCCCTTACTCCACATAACTCCTGAATTGTATCTTAAACATAGTGAATAAATCTTCATTCTTCAACATATTCAGTATCTATTTTTGCGATATTTTTCCCTCCTAAACTAGCAATGTATAGTCATTGGATTAGTTGGGAATCTTCTATACTGATTTGAAGTGAATCTTTTTGATTGGTTTTTTAATTTAATTTTTTCCTGATACAGGTTCGAATGATTGGTATTTCGGATAACTATATATTACAGTAGATTATAGTGGATTATATTATAGTAGATTGTAGATTATAGATTATTATGTATTATAGTAGATTATAGTAGATCAGTCTTGTAATTTTCATATAGTATTCACCCAATAATCCATAGTGATGTGCATTAAATATTGCAACTGAGACCTTCCCACATTTTTTCTCCAGTTTTATTCCCACAGGAATATTTTGGATGAATTCCCTACTCCCAAAGAAATGACGAAGCTATTAATTTATTATCTATGCATGAGAATTATCAAAAATGATCCTTTCTGTTATGTAAAACTTACCTAGGATGAGATGCCATACGAGGTCCACCGCCTTCGTAATCTCTTCTCCTTGTTTTCTTACTGCTTGATGATCTTTCACAATCATCATCTATAGAATTGTGTTTGTGTATGTGAGATAACGAATCTGTGAACAATATAATGGAAGTGTAATAAATTTTTAAATTTCAACCATTTGGCAAATCAAAATTCATTAATTTGGCAAAATAAAAAAACTTTATCATACTAATTTCAAATCAAGTGTTAAGGGGTTTTATTAAAAATTAATTTGACTTATTTATTGCCTTGGTAGAATTTTAGTGAGTACCGTTTTACTAAATTAAATTATTGTATTCTAAATGATTACCATAACAATTAATTATTTGGCGGAGGTGGACATTGAAAATAGATTATAGAAGGGTGGCGAGCGAAAACAAGGAATTTTTTTTCTAATTTGTGTACGTTGCAATCTGTTCAATTTAGAACAATAAGCAACCCCATGACCCAATGAGATAAGGATAATGTGTATGATGTGTAAATGAGGTGTAGTCTTGTACAGACCCAGGCTGACCATTCCTGAGAGAGTATGGTTAATTGAACCCCAACCATCAAGGTACACCGGTAACCACTGTCTAGCATTCAAATCCGTATAAAAGTAGCTACCTTTACTAGGATTTGAACGAGGAACCTTCGTCTCTGAAAATCAGCTGTTAAACAGCTGATTTTGGCGACGACTTTACCTCTAGACCAACCCGATGGGTAAAACAGGGAATGAAGGAATTTTTTTCAAAAGTGAGATTGTAGTAGTTTCTGGCAGGCCTTTAGAAGTACTTCTGTTAGTACTGTTAGTTTAGGAGAAAAGGTAAATATTACGATGTAGCTACTTTTAATAAGTTAAGATTTTTTTGTAACAAAATTTATTGTGTTTAATATAAGCTTTAACGAGAGCGTTAACTCAAAATTGTATCAAGTGGAGATTCCTTCTTTCCCCCCAGCACCCTTCTTGTGACAGTTGCCTTTTAAGTTTATACAAATGTCCACTAGATGCTTTTGAGATGTATGACGTCACTAATTTTGTAGAATTTGACATTTTTCGATATTGAAACTGTTACAGGCGAGCGTTGGCTTACAGTGAACATTTTACAAAAAATATTTTTGTGAAAAAAATGGAAATTACTCGCAAAGGTTGGATGATTTTTTATGATTTTAGTAAATACCTAATTCAACAATAATGGCTCAAATCACTTTTTTCAACTTTTTATAATAAAGCACCATCAGAAGAGGCTTTACAAATGTCTTATAGAATTTTACCGCAGTCGTGCTACCATCAGTCTCGAATTTCACGTAGGTCGACCAAAATCAGTTCATTATTAAAATATTGATGCTGTGTACATGATTAAAGAGGATTGGCATGTGACTCACCATGAGATTTCTTACGCATATCAAAGACTACAGTACATTAGATTTTGCATGAACGTTTAGGTGTGAAAAAAATTAGTTCACGGTTCTTGTAAATTGCAGTATGGTGCTCCAAAATTTGATAGTGGAACTGCTAATTTCATGTATGACATTATAACAGGTGACAAAACTTAAATATATTCATATGAGCTAGAAACTAAACAAGAGTCAAGTGTTTGAGTGTTCAAAGATGAATTGAATCCAACAAAAGTTGTTTGTTCACGAAGCAGTTCCAGGAAAATGATTGCTTGTTTCTTTCATTGTACTGGACATATTGCAACCATTCCTTCAGAGGATCAAAGAATAGTCAATGCTAATTAGTATACAACAATCTGTTTGCCTAAAGTCATTGATGAATTCAGGAAAAACAACCGAAAACTTTGTATCATCCTTCATCATGACAATGACAGCTCTCACACAGCACATCTAATAATTATTTGAAGAAAAATATGGGTTATAATAATAATAATATGAGTTAATGTCTCATTGCCCATATTCATCTTATTCATCGCCTAACGACTTCTTTGTGTTCCGAATGTCAAACAAATAAAATGCGTGGACAGCAATTTTCATCACCTCAAGAAGGTTTATAAGCCTTCAAAAACCATGTGTAAGAAACACCTCTTTTAGAGTGGAAAAAGAATCTGATGTGAAACACTCACTAGACTTTCTCTTGCCAATGCAAATAATGACCAATATAAACTAACAAAAATAATTGGTATTATTATTATTATTATTATTATTATTGGTTTTTTTATCACGTATGTTAATTAGAAATAAACAAAAAACTACCCTCAAAAACATAACGTAATTTTAATCTTGAGTGAATAACACAAAATGAAATCAACCTCAGTTGGCTTAAAAATACGGAAAATCACTCTTTCACGCTAAACTAGGCTCTGTAGAGAAAAATGCTCTAAATAAAAGTTGTAGATCTTTTAATTTTCTATAAGTTTGATCATACACACTTTTGTCGTAAAATGTATACTAAGGCTGAAATATTAAAAGAAATTCGATTTTTACACGTTTTCGTGAAAAAAAAAAACAGAAAATCGCTAATTGCTGCTAAACTAAGCGTCATACACAAAAATGTTTGGAATAAAAGTTATGGGATTTTTAATTCTCTACAACTTTTATTAAATACATTTTTGCGCTAAAATGCATATTAAAGTCGCAATCTTAAAAAATTATGTTTTTACGAAAAAGCAGCCTCTCCAAGAATTTCAACAGACGTGGCGCCTACCCTATCTTGTAGAGCATAAAACATTTAGTAAATGAGGCGATTTTAAAAAGAATCGTCGGACCTGTTTTTGAGACTATCTCAAAAAAGTGAAAAATGACTCGAATAAACTACTACTTCCGGTTGACCAACTTTGATAAAAATGTTTGTTTCTGGTCCTCCAGTGGTACCTAACTTAAGTTTCAAGTTTGTACAATGTTTCGTTCATGAGATATTCTGTTCACACACATACAGACAGACAAAAATATTGTAAAATATTAAAAATATTTGTATCAAAAAGAATTTTGTCTCAAGGGATTTTGGGCGTAGTTTTGAGATAATAAGTATTCGGAAAGTAAATACATTTTTTAGGAGTTACAATTTATCATCTTATTTCACTTTACTTTCGTAAAATTTATAGACTAATTTGTTTTCTTTACATAAAAGAGGGTAAAATGAATTTCATTTACTCTTTCTAAAGAATTTTAGATCAGATTCTTCAAATTACTCAGGTCATGATTAATTCATCATAAATTTTTAATGTATCTTAAAATGCTTTCTTCAATGATTGAAGATGATTTTTAAGTGCATAACTATGAGTTCTTCTCTGTTTGAATAAATTTCTTTTTCACTCTGCCTAAATAATATCTGTATAATAATCTGGTGTGAAACACTCACACGACTTTCTCTTGCCAATGCAAATAATTAACAATATAACCTAACATCAGTAATAAAACATTAGAAATAAACGAAAAACTAACTTCAATAAACATAACCTAATTTTAATCATGAGTGAAAAACGCAAAATGAAAATCAACTTTTGTTTGGCTTAAAAAAACCGAAAATCACTCACGCTAAACTAGGCTCTGTAGAGAAAAATGCTCTTAATAAAAGTTGTAGATCTTTTAACTTTCTATAAATTTGATTATATACACTTTTGTCGTAAAATGCATACTAAGGCCGAAATCTTAAAAAAATCGATTTTTCACACGTTTTCGTGAGAAAAAAAACATCAGCTCTTATTGTTATTACTTGTATTTTTTGTGATTAAGTTTTATACAATTTCTAGTGTTTTCTAATTTTTGAGTTTGTGTATACCTTTAATTTATTAAAATTTTTTTCAGAATTAGTTTATTTCGTTTTTTTGTCGTACAAACTACCTTTTATTACTTCCAGAATTCAGAAGAAAGCTTTTGAATTTCTATTATTTGTTTACCACCTCGTCTTTCTATTCCTTTCTAGAAGACTAAAACGGTATAAAAGGGTCAGCTCCTTTTTTGGTCAGTTAGTTGAGTTCAGTTATGTTCAAGTTACTGCACAGTTATGAAAGCTATTAGAAAGTATTAGTATTTATTGTATCAAGTATGTTAGAAAAAGGTCTTCGCACTGAAATTGGTTGTAGGTAAGAACCTGTCATTAACTGTAAAACCATTTTTATTGTTATTTAAGTTTAAGCTTTAAGTATTACAATTAACTGAAGTAATTCTATTGTAATTTGTTAGTAATCTAAGCACATTAATTTATAATCTTGTAAATAAATATGCCAGTGTTATAAATTTAAAGGAAGATGGTTTGTTAATAATTATATACAGATCCCAAAAGAACCCAGGCTTAGGTGGTACAGTATGTTTTGTATTCTATTAATTTGTATTTTGTTGCTTCAAGAGAATTTACAAGTTATTATTTTGTTAAAAGTGTTATTGATCATAGAAAAATTATTAATAAGTAATTTTCAGCCTGTATTACTTATTCTAAATAAAAGGTCTTTCCAGTAACTGTTCAGGATGGTTTGAAATTTAATATATCAGTATTAAAAATAAATTTGAAATAAAAAAATCGTTTTCTAATAACAACAAGCTTAAGAGTTTTATTTTTCATCCTTACTACACGAAAACATTGAAATTCATGTTTTTCATGTTAGCTTACTGATCCAATTTATTTTTTTGTAGATTAATGTGTTTTTGATGTAACATAGATATAATTCTGAGAAAAAGGATAAAATCTGCCACCAAGTTTAATTAAAAAAGTGTACAAAGTTCATAACTTTATACAAAATATTCTTCGAACAATTAATTACTTTATTTAATCCATAGTAAACGCTGCTCATTACATTCTCTAGTTAATGCGATCAGCTTATTGAAATTGTGACATTAATAAATTTAGTAGGTACTACTATCGGTTTCATAATCATAAACACCCGAGTTCGAACCCTTGCATCTCCAAAACTATGCATCGGATTTTAACATACTTTACATAAAAATTTAGCTAATTTTATTCTGCGTTGACCCTTAATAGTCGTATAGTTTTACTTTCTCTTGCCTATATGAATATATAGGAAGGAAAGTATTGTTTTCATGTCGATTTTTCGAAATCGAGTTTTCACCGGATCTATACGTTTTCAGACCTCCTGAACCCAGAAAACATGTTTTTAGCGATTGGTCTGTGTGTGTGTGTGTGTGTGTGTGCGTGTGTGTGCGCGCGCGCGCGCGCGTGTGTGTGTGTGAACAGAATATCTCAAGAACGGAAGATCGTACGAATTTGAAACTTGAAACTTAAGTTACATACCCTTACCGGACCCAACACGAACATTTTTATCAAAATCGGTCAACCGGAAGTAGTAGTTTATTCGTATAATTTTTCACTTTTTTGCGATTATCTCAAAAACTGGTCCTACGATTTTTTTAAAAATCGCCTGGTTTGCTCATTTTTTTATGCTCTACAAGATAGGGTAGGCGCCATGTTTGCTAAAATTCTCGGTGAGGCGGTTTTTACGTAAAGAAATTGTTTTTTTAAGATTACGGCTTTAATATGCATTATAGTGCACAAATTTATATAATAAAAAATGTAGAGAATTTAAAATCATACAACTTTTATTTCAAACATTTTTTTGTATAACGCTTAGTTTAGCAGTAATTAGCGATTTTCTGTTTTTTCTCACGAAAACGTGTGAAAAATCGATTTTTTTAAAGATTTCGGCCTTAGTATGCATTTTTCGACAAATAGTATATAATCAAATTTATAGTAATTTAAAAGATCTACAACTTTTATTTAGAGAATTTTTCTCTACAGAGCCTAGTTGAGCGTGAAAGAGTGATTTTCCGTATTTTTAGGCCAAACTTAAGTTGGTTTTCATTTTGCGTCTTTCATATATGATTAAAATTAGGTTATATTTATTGAGGTTAGCTTTTTATTTATTTCTAATGTTTTATTACTAATGTTAGTTTTATTGTTAATTTATTTGCACTGGGGCAAGAGAAAGTTGTGTGAGTGTTTCACACCAGATTTTTAATATTGTTTAAAAATGTCCATATCGAGGTTGAAAGACAAAAAGACTCGGTTTTCTTGAGACCGCAACAAATTCATGCGTTTAGAGGCGTGTAACTCGATAAGTATTTCACCGAAAAGTTTGAAATTTTAACACAACATAGAAAATTATATTCTTACAGCGTGTACGAAATTAAAAAATCGTAAGTTATTTAAATTTTGATTTATTATCAATATTCTGAACCCTTGCTATCTCGGTAACCGCTCGATCGTTCGGCACGGACAAACTATCGTTTTATTCAGCGTGAAAAACTTAGTACAGATATGTTATGAAATATCGATTAGCCAATGTTGTGGTAGAATTTTTAGAATTTAAAAAATAGACTGGGTAATGCGAGGGTTGGGTGTTACTATCCACGTTGCTAGTTTGTGTACGTGACATCCTGTCAGACTGTCTACCTGAATTGACAGACTGCATTGTCAATTCAGGTAGACAGTCAGATTTAAGCAAAATGGATAGTAGCGCCCACCCCCCGCATTACCCAGACTATTTTTCAAAATTTTAAAAATTCTACCACAACATTGGCCAATCGATATTTCATATTATTAACATATCTGTACGAATTTTTTACGCTGAATAAAACGATAGTTTGCCCGTGCCGAACGATCGAGCGGTTACCGAAAAACCACGGGTTCAGAATATTGTTAATAAATCAAAATTTAAATAACTTACGATTTTTAAATTTCGTACACGCTGTAAGAATATAATTTTCTATGTTGTGTTAAAATTTAAAATTTTTCGGTCAACTACTTATCGAGTTACACGCCTCTAAACGCATGAAATTGTTGCGGTATCAAGAAAACCGAGTCTTTTTGTCTTTCAACCTCGATATGGAAATTTATAAACAATATTAAAAATCTGGTGTGAAACACTCACACAACTTTCTCTTGCCAATGCAAATAATTAATAATAAACCTAACATTATTAATAAAATATTAGAAATAAACAAAAACTAACCTCAAAAACATAACCTTATTTTAATCATGAGTGGAAGACGCAAAATGAAAATCGAACTCAATTTGGCTTAAAAAAAACGGAAAATCACACTTTCACGCTAAACTAGGCTCTGTAGAGAAAAATTCTCTAAATAAAAGTTGTAGATCTCTTAATTTTCTATAAATTTTATTATATACACTTTTGTCGTAAAATGCATACTAAAGCCGAAATGTTAAAAGAATCGATTTTTCTCACGTTTTCGTGAGAAAAAAACAGAAAATTGCAAATTACCGCTAAACTAAGCGTTATACAAAAAAATGTTTGAAATAAAAGTTGTAGGATTTTAAATTCTCTACAACTTTTATTATATAAATTTTTGCTCTAAATTGCATATTAAAGCCGTAATCTTAAAAAAACTTTGTTTTTACGTGAAAACAGCCTCACCCAGAATTTCAGCAAACATGACAACTACCCTATCTTGTAGAGAATAAAAAATTGAGTAAATGAGGCGATTTTAAAAAAAATCGTAGGACCAGTTTTTGAGAAAATCGCAAAAAAGTGAAAAATCATACGAATAAACTACTACTTCCGTTTGACCGATTTTGATGAAAATGTTCGTGTCGCGTCCGGTAGTGGTATGTAACTTAAGTTTCAAGTTTCAAGTTCGTACGATGTTCCGTTCTTGAGATATTCTGTTCACACACACACCCACCCACCCACACACACACACACACACACACACACACGCACGCACGCACGCACGCACGCACGCACACACACACACACACACACACACACAGACCAATTGCTAAAAACATGTTTTTTGGGTTCAGGGGGTCTGAAAACGTATAGATCCGGTGAAAACTCGATTTCGAAAAATCGACATGAAAACAATACTTTCCTTCCTATATATTCATATAGGCAAGAGAAAGTAAAAATATACAACTATTAAGGGACAACGCAGAATAAAATGAGCTAAATTTTGATGTAAAGTATATTGAAATCCAACGCATAGTTTTGGAGATGCAAGGGTTCAAACTCGGGTGTCTATGATTATGAAACCGATAGTAGTTTGCGATATTTTAGATCATCTAGTATACATACCATCCACTAGATAATAATAGCGGCAAATAATGTATTTAGGAAGTAAATTGGCCCAGACATTGAAAAGTAATAATTTTCCCAAGATTTTACAATAATATTTATGAAAGGTAAACATTATAAAGTTAATTTTAATTAATATAAATAAATTAACTTACCATTCGAAGAGTGATCGCAGCAGACACACGTGCATGTATATGAATAGAGGCACTGAAAGGCTTCAGCCAAAAGAGAACCCAAATTCGAAAGGCAAATTAGCATCAAAGGAACTCCAATGATAGCGTAAACCATTGTAACCAATTTACCTTCTGTTGTCTTGGGCGATAAATTTCCATAACCTGAAATTATAAATTTTAATTAAGTGTTCCATTTAAATTAAAAATTAATATTCATTTTTATATAAATAAATTAATAAATACATACACAATAATTTTAAGAAAAACCTTTTGATTAACTGGATCAAGATGTAATCGCTCGGAAATATTGTGAAAACTAAGCTACTTCGTGCGTCAAATCCTGCCTGAGCCACTTTAGAAACTTCAAACTGAGTTTTTTAAAATCCCTAATGTGTGTACGTTGCAATCTGTTCAATTAAGAACAATAAGTAACCCCCAAATGAGTTGAGAATGATGCGTATCAAAGTACACCGCTACTTTGATCGCTATCTATTATTCAAATTCGTATAGAAGTACCTATAGTTACTCGAGTCACGAGTTTAGAGTGTGCCTTAGGTTTCAACGACAAGTATAGGGGGAAAGCATCAGCGCGTATGTGGGACTGCTTTCGTATCAGTTCAGGCAACACAACAACGTACACTATACCCAGTACATATACAGTAAATATAGAATCTTTTGTAGGTTAACTGTGCCAATTTAACTGTTTGTAACCATTAACAGAAATGTTGGTTTCTCGAAAACGTGGGCAGACTATTCACAGTGCTGAACGAAATCTAACATACAGTGTTATAAAATGTTGTGAAGTTGAAGCTAAACAAAAATTCCTTTCCATGCCTCTTAACACAAGTATGAGCGAGCGGCTAACTACTGATATGTTTCTTTTTCCACTCTTCGACATATAAAAAAGGAAATCAAAGACGTGAAGAATCTATTCTTCTTTAACAGTTTTATTGACACCTGGTAAATAAAGTACACGGTTCGGAAGATATTAGTAAGACTGATAGTGAAGACGACTGTGATAGCGATAGCAACGAAGGCAATTCATACCTATACCTTAACGAACTAGAGACTGCAGATGAAGGCAGGGCATAGTGACCTATAGTAGATTATAGCATAGAACCAATTGACTTTCGTTAATCGTATCCTGCGTTGTCACGTTGTGGTCCCGCTGTGGATGACAGTCTAACAAAAAGTCAGCTGGAGTTCGGTGGAATGGAGTGTGACTTAGCGGAGGGGCAACCTCACATCCGACCTTGGCTGTTATTGGCTAGATCTCATCTTCAGTCTTCAGTTCGTTAGGGTATAGAAGATTTTATTCCAATAGTAAGAGGTAGCTGATACTGGTAACGCAATATAAGTTGACGATGTCAGCGACCGTAAGACTGGACTATGCGGGGGTTGGAAGTGCTACCATACATGCCTTTTTAAATACATCATAGCGACAGCTCTAACCATGACATCATGTTGTAGTTTGACTTTTACGTTGATTCATTATGTTTACACTATGTCGTTTTATAAACATCCCATTGTATTATTTATTGATTCTTAATAATTATCCAAATAATAAACATTCATTCTAAATAAGCCATAATACTAGGCCTAAGCTATATTTAGTATCCTTATTGGTCATCAGCAGTAAAATGAATTACTGCACTCTGACATTTGTAGTGATGACTATATTAGTCCGTGAGTTCCGTCGATGCGAGCTTATTATCGTAAGTAATAGTAGTTTCACGGTAATTTCAAAATGTTATTGTATTTTTAGGGTTTTCTTATTTCATTATTTTTAGTAAAGCTATGTTAAACTACAATTGAATTTTACACAATTCACTTTCTTTGAATAATTACATTACTCCTTACTTATTTAGTGTGACGGGTCATGAACTGAATTTTATTACTTAAGTGTTTGTGGTGGTTACATTTTGAGTTACACGCTTGATACAAAGTGTCTTACGCTTTCGGGTTGGCCGATATAAGTAGGGTAGATAGTATACTGCCCTCACATGATAGGCACAATCGTCAACTTATAGCGCGTTACCAGTAATTGCAGTACATCAAATATTTCTAGTCATTTAATTAAGCTATAGGCAATATTACAGGTCAGATAAGATTTAAGGTCAGATAAGGTTTTTGAAGAAAACATTTTCCTGGCAATAAACCACAGCTTATAAAATGTACTATGTAGTAACTACGCGGTAGTGTAATGTAGTGTCTCACTGTTGAGGTTGGCAGCACTGTAAAATTTTCATTCCCTTTCTCACAGCCCATCCATAAGCAAAAGCCATTCTCGTGACTCAAGTATATATTTTTTTATATACGTTTACTATTAAAAAGATTTGAACCACGGAACCTTCGTCTCCGAAGATACTTTTCAGGTATGTTGCCATATTCCAACTTGAAAACTGATGACGTCATTAAACACTAACCATTTTTTCTTTTCTTCTTCAATTTTACGTGGAAAAATATTCGATAAATTTTGTAGTATAGCAAAACAACAAAGTTTAGTTGAATTGACTTAAAGGATTTAACGTGATCGCTAAGTTTAAAAGCTGTTTTACCGCACCAACCATAAAATATTGTAGCCCAACTTTGGATTTACAACTTGTAGTGTGATATTTGTAACTCAATGTTCTAGAGTTTAAACTTAATTTACACTCTGCATATACTTTGCTTTGCACATCCTCTATCATTTATCTTATTCCATTTAACACGTTGAAGCCACACTAAATTTTGTGACACTTACGACGGGGACATTGTACAAATGTACATTGTACATTTTTTTTATTTTCTTATTTTTAAATATCTTATCTATTTTACTGCAGATCTACTAATGCCTTCACCACATTTCCTCGCCACACTTTCCTGCGTGATAAATGTAAAAAAATGACGCAATCGATTGTTACAAATCTAAAAAAATCTTTCCCAGTACAGATATCGGAAAAAATATTTCACATTTGTAATCCGCATATTAAGTTGAGTATTATAAACTTATAGTATTAATTATTATTAATTAATAGTCATATAGACTACTCTGCATTATAAATGTTTGTTATCGATGAAGCGCAGAGGAAGGGGAATGTTATTGGTTATGATGGCATTGATTGATCTACAAAGCCAATATTTGTGTATGTGCTAGTAGCAGTCAGAGCCCCATAAGAAATACACTCTACTATACTGCTCCGTTGTGTCAACTGAACGTGCAAACGACTATAGGGTAAAAGATACTCTGCTGCAATAGGACCGAAAACGGCACAAAATTTTACACAGCTCAAATTAACTCACACTGCCGTATCTACATCGCTTGAGTAGGGCTACCAATTTCGTGGCACAAAACAAAATTTCCCTTTCTTAAACAAAAATTACCAGACATTAACAATTGGGTAACAGGACTAAACAAATCACTCTGTACTAGTGTCGTGTGAATAGGCCTTAAATAGAAACTTACCAATTGTGGTGACAATAGTGACAGAATAGAGTAGGGCACCGCTGAATGACCATTGCAATTCTTGGTCAAGTAAGTCTTTACTATGGGTTTTTGTTGCTTCGACCACACTTGCTTCAAATTGCCGCAACTGTTGATGAACCAACTCAGTCCAATTCTTCTCGTACAACACATTTAAACGTTCTGAAACAGACAAAAATTTCGTATTTATATTAATTTATGAAAAAAAAAATCAATTTCAGAAATTAATTAATTTAATTTCAGAAATTATTAAAGGTAGTTAATGTTTTACTTTCTCTTCCCAATATGAATATATAGGAAGGAAATTATTGTTTTCATGTCAATTTTTCGAAATCGAGTTTTCATCGGATATCACGTTTTCAGAACTCCTGAATCCAAAAAAACATGTTTTTAGCGGTTGGTCTTTGTGTATGTGAACAAAATATCTTAAAAACGGAACATCGTACGAACTTGAAACTTAAGTTAGATACTACTACCGAACCCGACACGAACATTTTCATCAAAATCGGTCAACCGGTAGTAGTAGTTAATTCGTATAATTTTTCACTTTTTTGCGATTTTCTCAAAAACGGCTTCTATGATTTTTTTTAAATCGCCTCATTTACTACATTTTTATGCTCTATAAGATAGGGTAGGTACCATGTCTGCTGAAATTCTTGGGGAGGCTGTGCTTACGTAAAAAAATGGTGTTTTTCGCTTGCGGCCTTAATATGCATTTTAACGCAAAAATGTATACAATAAATTTGTAGAGAATTTAAAAACCTACAACTTTCATTTCAAATTTTTTTTATAATGCTTAGTTTAGTGGTAATTTGTGATTTTTTTTTCACGAAAACGTGTAACAAAATGGATTTTTAAGATTTCGGCCTTACTATGCATTTTACGACAAAAGTGTAATAATAAAATTTATAGGAAATTAAAAGATCTACAACTTTTATTGTAAGAACGTTTCTCTACAGAGCCTAGCTTAGCGTCAAAAAGTGATTTTCCATATTATTAAGGCAAACAAAGGTTGGTTTTTATTTTGCATCATTCATTCATGATTAAAATTAGGTAAAGCTTTTTGAGGTTAGTTTTTTGTTTATTTTTAATGTTTTATTATTAATGTTAGGTTATATTGATCATTATTTGCATTGGTAAGAGAAAGTCGTGTGAGTGTTTCACACCGGATTTTTAGTTAACGTTTTTTCTGTGCTTAAGTCAGTGTATTCCATAGTGCATACCAGTACGTTAGAAAAGGTGAACGTTACTGCGAATAACTGTCAATTGTTTAACTTTTATTTATTCTGTACCGTTATTTTTTGTAAGTAGTAATTAGTAAACAGTTTAAGTTATTCATTGTATTAGTTAATTATAATTAGATTGTTACTTACTAAATGATTTTTTTTCTCTTTAATTCTTTATTTACAACAAGCAAATGTGATGATTATGACAATAATTTAAATAACATGATAGGCATGAGAGGGGTAGGGCCCCCATTGGTGCCTCCCCAAGAATGAAATTTGTATATCAAATTAGCAGGTCTCTACTCCAGCGTCTTTTAAGGCGTCTAGGGAGATTATCAGGTAAATGGACGGTGGAAAGTGAACGCACCAGGGGGTTCTCGTGTTTGTGTGACTTGTGAAAGTGTTTGTATAGGTACTCAATGAAATTTTGTACAAGTGGTGTTTTCAAATCTGTATTAAGGTTTTGTTGCTAACGTAAAGAGGTGCATTTGCTATAAGGCGTAATGTTTTTGAATGGAATGCTAAATTAAACTAAATGATTTAAATGTTATTTAAATTAAATTTAAATGTTATTTACTTTTAGATTTTAGTCGCTTATTTAATTGTAATTTTTAGTTGTAATAAATACCTGTAATTTTAAAGTTTAGTGTGTTATTTATTTAATTTACCCAGATCCCGAAACAAACCTTAAAGATAAGTGTCACAGCATACTGGTTTCCGGCCTGGAAACCAGTCTGGATCTACGATTCCGAAGATGCTCTTCAGTAGCGGTCATGAGTGAAGCCTATATTATTATTTTATATAATATTTTTAGAATTGATGAGAATTTACATGTTTTAATTGTCAATAAACAAAAAAAAAATTCTGTAACAAAGTTTGTAGAGAGTTTAGTTCTGTTTAATACGATAAGTGAACACGACATTTGGTATTTATGGCAGACGATGCGTTTTTGTTAACGTGGAACGGTTTAATGAAAGAATTGTGAACCAGATGGAGGGAGAATTAGTTAGTTATCCAAACTATCATTCAAGTAGTGGAAAATGTGCCATTATTTAAGTCCAATGTCAACTGAGACCCAATTCGAACAGCCCACTCAGCCCTTCTCATTTCACAAATGAAAAAAGAATTAATGATCGAACCAGGAAGCTTTTTTTGTAGTTTACAGAAAGGCAGGATTAAACATCGAGGAGGCTGAACTGGATGAATCAGAAGCGAAGCGGTGTTTTATTACCTTTCTCATAGTCAATATAAATGTCATTGTTAAACATTGTATATGTAGAAGATAACTACTACAAAGGATCATTTCAAATTTTATTAAAATCTAGAGAAAAATATAATTAACTAAGTTTATTTATCCACACAACTGATTATTGTGTTGTACAATAAAAATGGCGTTACGACATTATGGAGACCGCCGTTCAATAGTGCCACTTCAACGGTGGATTCATTTTGAAAAAACAAATTGATCTAATTAAGAATTGATATCTTTTCTTCTTCTTTTTTAAGTCCCTCTTCTATCGGAGGTCGGAAAATAATCATTATGCAAACCATATTCGCTGCTGAACGGAACAGTTCCGCATTGTTGTTTAGGTCATCAGCCGAAAGGCTAGTTTGAACCTCTAGAGGTTTTACTAAGTAAACGAGAAGTGAGGTAGTTTACCATGCCTTCATCATTGAGTTGAAAAGTATGCTTATCAGCAGGCAGGGGCCTCTGAAAAACACATATTGTCCACCCTGCAAATGACATCTTCACTTCATTCACCACAGGGTCTGGCTGTGTCATGAAATTCATTACTCTCAGAGGAGATAACTCTGATTAATGTCTTTTACACCTCTACCTCTTCTGTTCTTAAATGATTAAGTCATTTAATTGGCAGACCATGTGATAAGAAACATTACAATTTTTTTGTAGCCCTGGAACTAACAGATTGAGTTCGAATAATTGAACACTCCACCTGTCTATTATGGGCATAGTTCCGTATTACTATAACCAAAACAGTCTCTCAGATTCTTCAATTTGGACGCTTGACGTCTGCCAACTTGCCCTTTATTTTCCCCTGCATGATTAGGGTAGGGATTACAAGATAGGGTAGGCGCCATGTCTGCTGAAATTCTTGGAAAGGCTGTTTTCACGTAAAAAAATTGCTTTTTAAGATTGCTGCTTTAAGATGCATTTTAGCGTAAAAATGTATGTATTAAAAGTTGTGAAAATTTAAAATCCTACAACTTTTATTTTCAACATTTGTTTGTATAATGCTTAGATTAGCGGTAATAAGCGATTTTCTGTTTTTTCTCACGAAAACGTATGAAAAATCTATTGTTTTTTAAGATTTTAGCCTTAGTATATGCATTGTACGACAAAATGTATATAATAAAATTTATAGGAAGTTAAAAGATCTATAACTTTTATTTAAATCATTTTTCTCTACAGAGCCTATTTTAGCGTGAAGAAAATGCGGAAAATCACTATTTTCCGCATTTTTAAGCCTAACTTAGATTGATTTTCATTTAGCGTCTTTCACTCATGATTAAAATTAGGTTATGTTTATTGAGGTTAGTTTTTCGTTTATTTCTAATGTTTTATTACTAATGTCAGGTTACATTTTCGTTATTTACATTGGCAAGAGAAAGTCGTGTGAGTGTTTCACACAAGATTTTTCTCCATAAGAATTTGTATCGTTAATTATTGAACGTCCTTCGTATATTAGGAAAGATATACTACACATGTATATTATCCAACACTCAACGCTCGAGAAATACGTTTTATTATATTCAAGTTTGTGTAGACGAACTTCAACTTGTCTTTCACAGCAATAGAGATCAATGACATTTGTTCCGCCCGAATTAAACTGTTACATCTACGTATAGTCTACATGTTAGTGTGGTTAGAACAAATTTCACTATACTGTTTCAACAATCTTATGTAAATTTTCGCCAGTATTACATTTTCGGATAGCTAAAATCATATCACTGAACGTTGCATTGGCGCAGTTGGTAACGTGCTCGCCTCTCATCATGCGGTCTTGGGTTCGAATCCCATTCAGGCACGGCATCTTTTCATACGTTACAAAAAAAAATCATTTCATCCTTCACCGTCTGCATTAGCAGTAATTGCAGAACAGCCGGACGTTAAACCAAAAAAAAGAACGTTGCTTTTACGGCGTACATGATTCAAGCGGAACTGACATTTTGAAATAAACAGATGTGGTAATGTTTATATTAATTATTATCAAAAAGCTGGTTACCAATGTTTTTAAGGTTGCCAACTTTTTTTTCTTAATTTGTGTACGTTGCAATCTGTTCAATTTAGAACAGTAAGAAACCCCATGACCCAATGAGATGAGGTGTATGACGTGTAAATGAGGTGTAGTCTTGTACAGACCCAGGCCGACCATTCCTGAGAGAGTATGGTTAATTAAACCCCAACCATCAAAGTACATCGGTAACCACTGTCTAGTATTCAAATCCGTATAAAAGTAACTACCTTTACTAGGATTTGAATCAGGAACCTTCGTCTCCGAAAATCAGCTGATTTTCGGAGACGACTTTACCTCTCGGGTTGGTCACCTTTTTTAATTTTAGTTTATTTAAAGTCACATCAACAGCTCGGTTATTAGCGACTACGGTGGGTTTTAACTTGTAAAAATTTCCAGACCCTAGACAGGAATCGAACCCGGGACTTCTACGTTGTAGGCCAGCTCCAAACAGATTGTCCAATTTTTGTTTGTCTCTAATACGTGTACATTGCAATCTGTTCATTTTAAGAATAATAACAACTCCATGACCCAATGATGTAAGGATCATATGTACAACGTGTAAATGAGGTGTAGTCTTTTACAGACTCAGTCCGACCATTCCTGAAAGAGTAAAGTTAATCGACTCCCAACCATCAAAGTACACTTGAAACCACAGTCTAGTATTCAAATCCGTATAAAAGTAGGATATAAACCTTTACTAGGATATAAACCACGAAACTTTGGTCTCCGAAAATCAGCTGTTGAACTGCTGAATTACAGCGACGACTTTACCTCTAGACCAACTTGGTGGGTCAGCCATAATCTGCCATTTAAAACTACATAATTACATATTAATAGCAGCTGATTATGCAACAAGAGAACAGTGAAACCAACAAAGGTTTCTGACAACATACGTGGCAATTGGACAATGTTTATAAGGTTCTAAACTTTTTGTTAATCCCTTATATGTGGGCACTACAATCTGTTCAATTTAAAAACAATAAGCAAACTTATTGTTTGCTTATTTTACAAAATTATTTACACTCAATCTGTTTGTTGCAGGGCTAAAATAAATAGTTCTGTTTCTTATCACATGGTCAGCCAATTAAATGACTGAATCATTTAAGAACAGAAGAGGTAGAGGTGTAAAAGACACTAGTCAGAGTTATCTTCTCTGAAAGTAATGAATTTCACTATACAGCCAGACCCTGTGGTGAATGAAGTGAAGGTGTCATTTGCAGAGTGGAAAATATGTGCTTTTCGGAGGGCCCGGCATGCTGTTAAGCGTACTTTTCCACTCAGTGAGGAAGGCAATGGTAAACCACCTCACTCCTTGTTTTACTTAGTAAAACCTCTACAGGTTCAAACCAGCCTTTCGGCTGTTGACCTAAACAACAACAACAAGCAAACTTATGATACAATGGTTTAAGAATGATATTCAAGTCGTGTAAATGAGGTGTAATCTTGTACTGAATCAGTCCGACCATTCCTGAGAGGTGTGGTTAATCGAATCCGAACATTTAAAAGTACATGGGTAACCACTGTAGTATTCAAATTTATTTAAAAGTAATTACTTTTACTAGAATTTAAACCCCGAAATCTTCGTTTCTGAATTTAGTCGTTAAACAATTAACTCGGATCGACGACTTTACCACTAGACCAATCCGATGGTTAACGTTCTCAACTTGACCCTCAAAAAATTTAATTTCCATTGAATGAACTGGTTTTTTTCTACAAGAATTTGTCTCGTTAATTATGAACGTTCCTCGTATATTAGGAAAAATATACACATGTATATCCAACACTTAACACCTGAGTAAATTTTTCAAATAAAATCAAAAGATTTTTAAAACTTTTTTAAATAATTTAGTAGCGATATTTATGTTAAAAAAAGTTTGGTTCGGGATGTGATTGTAACCGAATTGTGATGTAATGGATAATCAACTTATAGATTTTTTTCAGTGAACAAATACGAAATAAAAATAAAAAAAACAAAGACTAAAACCAATTAATTTTCAAATTGTATTATATTCTTAACTACCCAGTTTAATCATTTGGGGGAAAAAGGGGGAAAAATAAGCCTCGAAAAGTGCAGTATTTGATAGAGATGAAAAAAACTTCCTTACTCATTTTTATCATTCACTTCATATATCGGAGTTCGATTCACAGTTGAATATTTCCATCTCTCTTTTCCGCTAACGAGGTCCTGTCATGTCAGTTTATAAACGATCGACAAAACACATGTGGTACTCTCCGTACAGTACTAGTGGAACTACCGGCTGTTACTGAATTGACGTGAAACGCCAATCCGGGGAGAGTGTGAATGAGTAAAAGAGAGATAGAATGAGGGGTCAAAAAGAGAGAGATTGAGGGAGAACCAAAGAGAGATGCTATGTAATAAATGAGACTGGCCATTAGGACCCGTTAACTGTACCGTCATAAACAGACACTTTTCGCCTATTCTTTATCACTGCAGGTTCCCAATTCTTTCTGCTCTGACCCAACCACAGTTAGCAGCAATTAATTTAATAAACTTTTTAAATAACCCTAACTTTTTACTAGTTTTAATATTACAGTAAGCCCTCAACTTACGCGAATTCACGTTAGCGCGATTTTGTTTTACTACATTATAATACTGTACTTACTGTTTTATGTCTCTCGAGTCACAAGTTTGCCTTTGGTTTTAACGGGGAGTAAAGGGGGAAAAGCACCAGTGCGCATGCGCGACTGCTTTGGTATCAGTTTGCCACCACAACGTAAACTATACTTAGAAGACATACGCGGAACATTTTGTAGGTCAACTGTACGAATCTGTTACCGTAAACGGAAATGACGGTTTCTCAAAAACGCGGTCGAACTGTTCACAGTGCTGAACGAAATCTAATATGCAATATAATAAAATGCTGTGAAGTTAAAACTAAACAAAAATACCTTTCCGTGCCTCTTAACAAAAGCCGTGAGCGAGCGGCTAACTACTGTGATGTTTCTTTTTCCACAATTCGAATTATAAAGAAGGAAGTTAAACTTAGTGAAGAAGATAATTATTCAACAGGTTTTTTTGACACCTGGTAAAAAAAGGAACGGTTATATCAATAAGAAAGTGATGCCGACAGGTGAAAAGTTATTACTGGTTTTGAAAGAAAGGCTAAATTTTAGTTGAAAACTTTGTACGTTAAGAAAAATTTTAAAGGAAATGGAGTTTAAAATTTGGAAATGGAGAGAAAAAGTTTCAGTCACAACGAAGTATATTAATTGAAAGGCAACATGTGGTTAACAAACATTACAATTGCACAAAAATAAAATATAGTGTCTGAAAGTCGAGGTTGGCAGCACTGTCAGATTTCTCTTCCCTTTCTCACAGCCCATCCATGATATTTGTAATAAATTGGGATAATACTTGTAATATTACTACAATATCTGTAATACTGTACATTATGGATAACGTAAGATTGCCGATGAGATAGAAAAAGACGGTTAAGGGTGGGTACGCAGAGAAATATGCGTACATTATAGAAAATTTTTGACTCACTTCCTGTCATTTGTTGAAAAAGTTTCCTTTTTCTTGTTTCAATAATGTTATGCTACATAAAATGACAGGAAGCGAGGGATGTGTACAAATATAACACTGTTACGAATTGATTCTAAGAATCATCGCTAGTCTTTTACTATCGTTTATCTTACGGAGTTTACATAATTATGTGACCACTGTTTTGCTAATTGCTCTCGAAACCGTTATCGCAGTAAATTGCTCTTCCCATTTTTACACTGCATTTTTATCTTGATTTGCTTCTGTTTTTAACATTAGTGTTACCATTTAGTGTGTTAAAAATATCGGTCGTGTAAGGTTGAGTAGTTTAATTGTGTTGTAATTTGCAGGTCTTTTATTTTTTTGTTTTTTTTTTGTTTCTTTGCTTACCTACAAAATGAGTTCGAATGAAGGTTTTAAAAAAACGGAAAGCGATTACTTTAGAGGAAAAGTTAGATCATATTGAAAAAATCATATTGACACTCAATTTGTATATTTTTCAATGCAGTTCGTTGGTATTATGTTTGTTATTACGCCTAAATAAACTTAACAAATGTTGCAGCATTAACAATCACAAAAAAGTTTTTATTTTATTACTGCTCTGTATTTTTTTAGATTGATTAGTTCACTATATAGCTCTTCCTTCGTGTTATCGTACCTGTACAGTCTGCACAAAACAAAAGCATACTACAACGTTCAGTTTTTATTTAGTTGGCGGATGTTTTAAGGTTAAACCGAACAACTCAAGTTACGCGAATTTCACGTTACGCGATGATTTTGCGGAACGTATCCCTCGCGTAAGTCAAGGGCCTACTGTACTGTAGTGATTTTATAGTGTTAATCAATCCAAATAGCCGCGGTTCATAACTGGAATGTACGTACATTATTTCTATACGTTGAATGAAAAATATTTGATCAGTGCTTACACAATTTTATTGTTATTCGTATTTTACTTTTTCCTGCTCGGTTAAAGTTATGTTTTCATGTCGAATTTTTGAAATTATATTTTCGACAGATATACACGTTTCAGGCCCCATGAACCAAAAAAATGTTTTTATCGATTAGTCTGTGGACGCGCGCGCGTAAAATAACTCAAAAACGAAAAATCGCACGAACTTGAAACTTATGTAATATAGTTACTTGAGTCACGAGTTTACCTTTGTTTGCAATGAGGGGTAATAGAGGAAAAGTATCAGTGCGCATGCGTGACTGCTTCAATTTCAGTACAACTAACACAACAACGTATACTATACCTAGATTATACAGTATATCGCGGAACCTTTTGTAGGTTAAATGGATGAATATAACTGTTTGTTACCGTAAACATAAATGTTAGCTTCTTGTAAACGTGGGCAGACTATTCACAGTGCTGAACGAAATCTAATATGCATTGTAATAATGTTGTGAAGTTGAAGCTAAACAAAAAAGCCTTTCCCTGCATCTTTAAAAAAGCCATGAGCGAGTGGCTAACTACTGTGATGTTTCTCTTTCCACAATTCGAAAAATAAAGAACTAAATTAAAGACGTGATGAAGCTATTCTTCAACAGTTTTGTAGGTAAAAAAAGGAAACGGTTAGGTAGATACCAGTGAGATTGATAGTGAAAACGCCGGTGAAAGCGACAGTAAAGAAGGCGATTCATTCGTAGAAAATTTTGTTCCGACGGAATAAGGTAGATGGTAATTACAGTAAATCAAACACTTCTAGTCATGTATTACGCTATAGCTAACATTACAGGTCACATTTATTTCTTAAAATGTTTATGAAGAAAACATTTTCCCGGAATAAACCACGGCTTATAAAATGTATGTAGAAACTGCACGGTAGTGCAGAGTACGAGTGTCTCTCTGTTGAGGTTGGCAGGACTGTCAAATTTTTACTTCCCTTTCTCACAGCCCATACGTACGCAAAAGGCAATCTCTGACTTCAGTATCTATACCATTAAGGGAACCAACACAAACATTTTCATTAAAATTGATAACTGGAAACAGTAGTTTGTGCGTGAAATTTTTCACTTTTTTGCAATTTTCTGAAAACCAACTCATTAAATTTAAAAAGAAATCAGTCTAAGAGAGAATTTGCATTTAGCGTCATTCACTCATGATTAAAATTAAGTTATGTTTTTCATTTTACCCAATGAGTATTCATGAGTAAACAATGGTAACTCTGGCATCTTCACTGCATGTTTTAATTGAAACATGCGCCTGTTACTTGTCACCCACATTAAAAAAATAAATTGCCCACATTAAAAGAAAATAAAAAATCTGGTGTGAAACACTCACACAACTTTCTCTTGCCAATGCAAATAATTAATAATAAACCTAACATTAGTACTAAAACATTAGAAATGAACAAAAAACTAACCTCAAAAAACATTAGTGAAATACGCAAAATTAAAATCGACCTCAGTTTAGCTTAAAAATACGGAAAATCGCTCATTCACGCTAAACTAGGCACTGTACAAAAAAATGCTTAAAATAAAAGTTGTAGATCTCTTAATTTCCTATAAATTTTATTTTATACACTTTTGTCGTAAAATGCATTCTAAGGCCGAAATCTTAAAAAAATAGATTTTTCACACGTTTTCGTGAGAAAAAAACAGAAAATTGCTAATTACCGCTAAACTAAGCGTTATACAAAACAAATGTTTGAAATAAAAGTTGTAGAATTTTACATTATCTACAACTTTTATTATATAACGTTTTGCCCTAAAATGCATATTAAAGTCGCAATCTTAAAAAGAATATGTTTTTACGTAAAAACAGCCTCACGCCGAATTTCAGCAAACATGGCGCCTACCCTATCTTGTAGAGAATAAAAAATTGAGTAAACCAGGCGATTTTAAAAAAAATCTTAGGACCAGTTTTTGAGAAAATCGCAAAAAAGTGAAAAATTATACGAATAAACTACTACTTCCGGTTGACCGATTTTGATGAAAATGTTCGTGTCGGGTCCGGTAGTAGTATGTAACTTAAGTTTTAAGTTTCAAATTCGTACGATGTTCCGTTCTTGAGATATTCTGTTCACACACAGACACACACACACACACACACACACACACACACACACACACACACACACAGACAAATCGCTAAAAACATGTTTTTTGGGTTCAGGGGTCTGAAAACGTATAGATCCGGTGAAAACTCGATTTCGAAAAATCGAGATGAAAACAATATTTTCCTTCCTATATATTCATATAGGCAAGAGAAAGTAAAAACAGTTAACCCTAACTGTAGACAAATTTCAGTGAATTTCAAGAGTTTAAATTAGACAAATTTAATAACATTAAATATTTATTTCACGGGAAAATAATTTTACGAACATTCTTATGTTCAAATAAATTTGAATAAATCAAGTAACATTTAAGTTAAATTATTTGGTTCAGTAATAATAATTTGACGATTTAATATTATCCAGAAGATTTATTACCCGTAATATGATTATAAACATTATCTAAGATGATTATTTGTAATATTGAACATAAATGAAGTAGGTAAGGACCTACTTACAACGTTTATAAATGTAGTCTACTTGACTGCTTATTTGCAGTTCAATGGCAGGTAACGTGTTAATGCGTGCATAAGCGTGTATTGATTGTACTATTTCACATGACTGCTTATAGATAAGGTATTGAAATTAGCTTGTACACACATTATGGGATAATAGATTAATAGGTAACAGATTTACATGGCGTGTTAGTTGGTTTGTAGATGAACAGAACGGGATTAAGATTGAACTACTTACAATCCTTGTCGGTATATTAAATGATTCATATTATTTACTTTCTCTTGCCTATATGAATATATAGGAAGGAAAGTATTGTTTTCATGTCAATTTTAGAAATCGAGTTTTCACCGGATCTATACGTTTTCAGACCCCCTGAACCCAAAAAACATGTTTTTAGCGATTGGTCTGTGTGTGTGTGTGCGCGCGCGCGCGCGCGCGCGCGTGTGTGTGAACAGAATATCTCAAGAACGGAACAACGTACGAACTTCAGACTTGAAACTTAAGTTACATACCTCTACCGGACCCGACACGAACATTTTCATCAAAATCGGTCAACCGGAAGTAGTAGTTTATTCGTGTAATTTTTCACTTTTTTGCAATTTTCTCAAAAACTGGCTCTACGATTTTTTTAAAAATTGCCTGGTTTACTCAATTTTTTATTCTCTACATGATAGGGTAGGCGTCATGTTTGCTGAAATTCTTGGTGAGGCTGTTTTCACGCAAAAACAAAGTTTTTTTTAAGATTACGGCTTTAATATGCAATTTAGCGAAAAGATTTATATAATAAAAGTTGTAGAGAATTTAAAAACCTACAACTTTTATTTCAAACATTGTTTTGTATAACGCTTAGTTTAGCGGTAATTAGCAATTTTCTGTTTTTTTCTCACGAAAACGTGAGAAAAATCGATTTTTTTAAGATTTCGGCCTTAGTATGCATTTTATAATAAAAGTGTATATAATTGAATTTATAGAAAATTAAAAGATCTGCAACTTTTATTTAGTACATTTTTCTCTACAGAGCCTAGTTTAGCCTGAAAGAGTGATTTTCCGTACTTTTAAGCCAAACTGAGTTCGATTTTCATTTTGCGTCTTTCACTCATGATTAAAATAAGGTTATGTTTATTGAGGTTAGTTTTTTATTTATTTCTAATATTTTATTACTAATATTAGGTTTATTGTTAATTATTTATATTGGCAAGAGAAAGTTGTACACCCATTATGGGATAATAGACTAATAGGTAACAGATTTACATGGCGTGTTAGTTGGTTTGTAGATGAACATAACGGGACAAGTTACAATCCTTGTCGGTGTATTAATTGATGCATATCATTAAAAATCTGGTGTGAAACACTCACACAACTTTCTCTTGCCAATATAAATAATTAACAATAAACCTAATATTAGTAATAAAACATTAGAAATAAATAAAAAACTAACCTCAATAAACATAACCTTATTTTAATCATGAGTGAAAGACGCAAAATGAAAATCGAACTCAGTTTGGCTTAAAAATACGGAAAATCACTCTTTCAGGCTAAACTAGGCTCTGTAGAGAAAAATGTACTAAATAAAAGTTGCAGATCTTTTAATTTTCTATAAATTCAATTATATACACTTTTATTATAAAATGCATACTAAGGCCGAAATCTTAAAAAAATCGATTTTTCTCACGTTTTCGTGAGAAAAAAACAGAAAATTGCTAATTACTGCTAAACTAAGCGTTATAAAAAACAATGTTTGAAATAAAATTTGTAGGTTTTTAAATTCTCTACAACTTTTATTATATAAATCTTTTCGCTAAATTGCATATTAAAGCCGTAATCTTAAAAAAACTTTGTTTTTACGTGAAAACAGCCTCACCAAGAATTTCAGCAAACATGACGCCTACCCTATCATGTAGAGAATAAAAAATTGAGTAAACCAGGCAATTTTTAAAAAAATCGTAGAGCCAGTTTTTGAGAAAATTGCAAAAAAGTGAAAAATTACACGAATAAACTACTACTTCCGGTTGACCGATTTTGATGAAAATGTTCGTGTCGGGTCCGGTAGTGGTATGTAACTTAAGTTTCAAGTTTGAAGTTCGTACGTTGTTCCGTTCTTGAGATATTCTGTTCACACACACACACGCACACGCACACACACATGCACGCGCGCGCGCACACACACACACATACACACAGACCAATCGCTAAAAACATGATTTTTGGGTTCAGGGGGTCTGAAAACGTATAGATCCGGTGAAAACTCGATTTCTAAAATTGACATGAAAACAATACTTTCCTTCCTATATATTCATAAGGCAAGAGAAAGTAAAAATGCTTATAACAGACAGATGGAGAGTCAAATTAATTACTCTCAATCTGTTCGTTGCAGGGCTAAAATAAATAGTTCTGTTTCTTTTTACTTGGTCAGCCAATGAAATGACTGAATCATGTAAGAACAGAAGAGGTAGAGGTGTAAAAGACACTAATCAGAGTTATCTCCTCTGAAAGTAATGAATTTCATTATACAGCCGGACCCTGTGGTGAATGAAGTGAAGGTGTCATTTGCAGAGTGGAAGGTATGTGCTTTTCAGAGGGCCCGGCATGCTGATAAGCATATTTTTCCATTCAGTGAGGAAGGAAATTGAAAACCACCTCACTCCTCATTTTACTTAGTAAAACCTCTACAGGTTCAAACCAGCTTTTTGGCTGATGACCTAAACAACAACATCATTAAAAAAAATCTGGTGTGAAACACTCACATGACTTTCTCTTGTCAATGAAAATAATGAACAATGTAATCTAACATTAGTAATAAAACATTAAAAATAAACAAAAATCTAACCTCAATAAACATAACCTTATTTTATTAATCATGAGTGAGAGACGAAAAATGAAAATCAACCTAAGTTTGGCTTAAAAATAAGGAAAATCACTCTTTCACGCTAAACTAGACTCTGTAGAGAAAAATGCACTAAAGAAACGTTGCAGATCTTTTAATTTTCTATAAATTTGATTATATACACTTTTGTCGTAAAATGCACACTATTACTGAAATCTTAAAAAAATCGATTTTTTATACATTTCCGTGAAAAAACAGAAAATTGCTATTTACCGCTAAACTAAGCATCATACAAAAAAAGTTTAGAATCAGAGTTGTAGGTTTTTAATTGTCTAAAACTTTTATTATATACATTTTTGCGCTAAAAATCATATTAAAGCCGCAATCTTAAAAAACAATTTTTTTTACAAGAAAACAGCCTCCCCAAGAATTTCAGCACACACGAAACCTACCCTATCTTAGAAAGCTTAAAAATGTAGTAAATGAGGAAATTTTAAAAAAATCGTAGAAACCGGTTTTGAGGTAATTGCAAAAAAGTGAAAAATGACACGAATAAACTACTACATCCGGTCGACCGATTTTGATGAGAATGTTTGTGTCGGGTCGTCTAATAAGTACCTAACTTAAATTTCAAGTTTCAAGTTCGTACGAAGTTCCGTTCTTGAGATATTCTATTTACACGCATTCGCGCGCGCACACAGAAAAAAATAGCCGGCATTTTAAAATGGAATATCAGACTTCAAATGTTCATATACTTATAATGTTCGTATAAAGGAAACTCTGATCTTTAACGCCATTCTTTTATGAAAAGCCTGGACGTCCGTTAGGACGTTTAAAAACCACATTAACGGAAAACCGGCTAAAAACTGAGTAGGCCTACTTTTTTGCGTAAATTGCTGGAGTTATCTCCGATTAATTTCTTAATAAAATAATCTAAATCAAAACATTCAATGCAGGAAAGAACAGGCTTTAATTTAGTGCATTGTTCAAACAAATTTGTTATGTTTTTTTTGAGATAAATTTCTTGAAACGGGTGCAAGAAGGTGGCATGCGACATCGCACGTCGAATCGAACGTCGAATAAGAAAGGGCACGAGTGTGGACATAACTAATAGGTTCCTACCACTTAATACCGTCTTAATAGCCCGGCAAATGAAAAAAATTGACGAAAATCGTTCAATCTGAATTTGAGAAAATTGTATTTATATGTTTTACTCGGAGTAGTTTTTAAGTGGTAATACATAATTAATTTTAGGGACTACACGGGAAATTAAAAAAGAAACACATGCGAAAGTTAGAAGAGAAATCTTAGTTTTCGGGTTTAACCGAAGTGGTATTTTTTGGTTTAAAATGAATGAAACATACAGATCAATGAAAAAAATTCTTTTAAAAAAACACTTTTTGGATTCAGGGGTCATGAAACGTAAAGATTAAATTCGGTTGTCAAAAATCTTTTTCATTGAAATATTTTTAAAATTTATACCAGGCCTGCGGGCCAGGCCAGTCAATCAGCTGGTAGTAAGTCGCTATTACTTGTTAAGTAACACCGGTTGGGCAAGCGACTTTGTATGGTGACCAGCTGACAGCCATCCGTGAACAAACTCTACTGGGGGCTCCTGTTCAAACTCATGCCTATTTCACGTCAAATAATACAGCAAAGCAGCCATAAAATTGGGTAGTTGTCAATAATGTACAGTTCCCGATAACAAATAAAAGCTAAAAACAAAAAAAATTATACCATATGAACAAGGGTCTGGAATTGGTCAAAATTCTTAAGTGCCATAAGCTGCAGTATCTTGGTCATATTATTAGATATCAAAAAAATATGATCTACTGCAGCGCATTCTGCAGGGGAAGATAGAGGGAAAGAGGAATCCTGGTAGAAGAGGAATTTCCTGACTCGCCGATTTGAGGACCTGGTTCGGTAAGAGCTCCATGGAATTGTTCCGGATTGCGACTTATAAGGTTAAAATAGCCATGATGATGGCCAACATCCGAACTGGATAGGCACGAGAAGAAGAAGATACGATAGGCTAGGGCAGAGAAAGTCAAATTTGACAAAAGTGCAATTCTTAAAATATTTTGTGAATGGAAAAACAATTTTATTACACATTAATATTTTTAATAACAGTCACAACATTTACGACAACCTATAAAAATAACCAGTAAATACAAAAGCTATGTTTAACCACGAGTCGATTGCACTGTAATGGCCAAATTGTATTATTTCTGTTCAATTTAAAAACACTGTTATAAATTTCCTTTTGAATAACAAAAGACAAATTTCCTCTTTTATTCTTTCAAATCTCTTTTATCGACAACCGATATCTTAGAAGTGCAGTTACAATGATATAATTGTAGACAATACAAAAGGGTTTCTTACATTAAAAAAAAAAAAAAAAAAAAAAAAAAAAAATGACGCGCGCCCTCAATGTCACTCACTTGCAATAAAATCCATTGTAAGGTGATAATAGGTAACAGATTCGCTTACAACATCCATTACGGACTTGAATTTCACCGTAAGTTTCAAACAATACTTCGTCGTTTGAAAAATAAAAGGTTTACATTAAAAAATAAAGATATGTTGGTGATTTCTTATTTGATGGCTTTTGCGGTCGCATACTTGGATAGCTTTTTTTTAAATTCCTAATATGTGTACGTTGCAATCTGTTCAATTCAGAACAATAAGCAACCCCCATGACCCAATGAGTTGAGGATGAAGTGTATGACATGTAAATGAGGTGTAGTCTTGTACAGGCCGACCATTCCTGAGAGAGTATGGTTAATTGAACCCCAACCATCAAAGTACACCGGTAACTACTGTCTAGCATTCAAATCCGTATAAAAGTAACTACCTTTACTAGGATTTGAACCAGGAGCCTTCGTCTCCGAAAATCAGCTGTTAAACAGCTGATTTTGGCGACGACTTTACCTCTAGACCAACCCGGATAGCTTGGATAGCTAAGCCCGAAGTTTTAAATTGAATGAAGACTCAAGAAGAATATTATAACAGAATTAAAAATTCTTAAACTTAAACTATTATACTTTTCACGGTTGATTAGCTCTGCTGTTCCACGCGTTTACACCAAACACAACGTTTGCCAGCGTTGTCAGATTGTACCTGAGAAACATACAGACGCATGCGTATAAGAGCCGCAGTAGTTCACTCGTGTCTTGCATCTCGTACTGAACACATCGATTATAGAGCGCGTTAACATGCAATACTTTATAATATAATCAGTTGGTTGTATTTTCATAGATTATAATTGTAATTAAAAGAAAAAAATCTGGTGTAAAACACTCACACAACTTTCCCATGTCAATAATGAACAATATAACCTAACATTAGTGATAAAACATTAGAAATAAACAAAAAAACTAACCTCAAAAAAACATAATCTAATTTTAATCATGAGTGAATGATGCAAAATGAAAACCAACATTAGTTTGGCTTAAAAATACAGAAAATCACTTTTTGAAGCTAAACTAGGCTCTGTGGAGAAAAATGCTTACAAAAAAAGTTGTAATTTCCTATAAATTTGATTAGGCATTTTTGTCGTAAAATGGCCGAAATCTTAAAAATCGATTTTTTTACAGATTTCATAAAGAACAGAAAATCACTAATAACCGCTAAACTAAGCCTTATACAAAAGAATGTTTGAAATAAAAGTTGTAGATTTTTAAATTGTCTACAATTTGTATTATATACACTTTTGCCGTAAAATGCATTTGAAGGCTGCAATCTTAAAAACACCATTTTTTTCTATGAGAGAACAACCTCCCCAAGAATTTCAGCAGACAGAGTGCCTATCCTATGTTCTAAAACATGAAAATATTTAGTAAATGAGACGATTTTAAAAAACTCTTAGAAGCCGTTTTTGAGAAAATTGCATAAAAATTAAAAATGACACGAATAAACTAAGGTTTCCGGTTGACCGATTTTGATGAAAATGTTCGTGTCAGGTCCTTTAGTGGTATCTAACTTAAGTTTTAAGTTTCATTTTGGGCGATGTTCCATTCTTGAGATATTTTGTTCACTTACAAACGCGCGCGCGCGCACACACACATACACACACAGACCAAACGCTAAAAACATAGTTTATGGGTTCAGGAGGTCTGGTAACGTGTAAATCCGGTGAAAACTCGATTTCGAAAAATCGACATGAAAACAAAACTTTCCTTCTTATATATTCATATAGGCAAGAGAAAGTAAAAACCAATAATGATCACTTTAGAACATTGAAGCGGCAACTACCGATCAAGCTAATTGTTTGCAAACGCAACATTACAAGAAAAAGAATGTTTATAATGAAACATTTTAACCGGGAAATTTTTCACTGCAATTTCAGTTTTATTCTCCCTATATTCTTTCCTCGTTGGTTACTTACTACCATGCTATTTTGCATAAACTGTACAGTTAAATACAGTCGAACTTCGATATAACGAAATCGAGAATCCTGGGAAAACATTAGTTAAATCGAGGTATTCGTTATATTGAAGTAACAGGAATTTCCAAGCTAATTTTTATTAACGAATTTTTTTTCACGTTGTATGATGAATAAAATGCAGTTCATTTTCTTAATATAGGCCTACGTCTTAACTGGTAAATTAATTTTTTTATAGATCATTACGTAATTACGTTTAATAATAGTACAAAAATATAATAGTACATAAATCTACTAATAGGTATGTGAATCTTTTTCTTAGTTTCCCGCAAATTTTTATTTCTTCGGTTTTCTGGCACTAAAATTCTTATAACTTTTGTTGTATTAATGATATCTGCACATTTTTTTTTTATTTTTTGCAGAAATTTATGCTCTATAATTGTGACAATGATCATCATGATAAGTACACTACAGAATTTTATAGAAAAACATTAATCTGAAATGACATTTGGTTTTTCCATATTTTCATTCAAAAATTCATTACTTAAAGTAAAAAGATGGTAAACAAAAATGAATAATGTCAATTATAGAACACAATTTTCTGATTTATTTGGTATAATCAAATTACAAAAAATGTAAACAGTAACAAAGTTATAAGAGTTTTTGTGAACGTCTGATTTTTTATATGTAACCCTTGTATAAAGGGTTGTAATGCATGAATTTAGCTTTTGGTTACATAAAATGGTTTGAAATTTACTGCTTTTTCAAGTAAGAACAAACCCAATAACATATACGCAATAAAAAAAATTTCAAGTTTTAGAGTTGACTACCCCCTTAGGTACGGCAATCAAAAGAATCTACCTTAAAACTCACAGAGAAATCATAATACAGCGTGTCACTTAGTATTTATTGCATAACACCATTTCGTTATATCAAACGGTTTATGATTAAACGCACACGCACACACACACACACACACACACACACACACACGCACATACATACACACACACACTCACACACACATACACACACACACACACACACATACGCGCGCACTCACACATACACACACACACACACACACACACACACACACAAATCCCAACTACTACTTATTCGTTAAATCGAATAAATTTACATATAGCCTAATAGTTTAATTAGAATGTCACGGTGCAGTAAAAAAATCGTATAATCAAGGTTTTCGTTATATCGAAGTTCGCTTTATTGAAGTTCGACTGTACCATTAATAAAGTAAAAAAACAAAAACAAAATACTTCGATAAAAATAATGAATGTAGTTATTGTTCTTAAAGATTTAATAAAAATGTCAAAAATTTGATTAAATTCATTTAAAAATTAATCGCTTTTTAAACAATAACCTCGCAGTTATTACCTAAATTTAATAATCTGAGATAAAAGAGGGAACTAAAAAATATAAAACAGAAAATATTGACTGTTGGTGGAATTAAAAGAATTATATAAAAACTGGGAGGAAGGTGTTTGGAAGTTTCATCAAAATTGACATAAAAAAGTAAAATATATGGTCAACGTCAGTTAATTAAATGGAGTAGGTTTATGTTAGCATAATTAATATTGAGGTTATAAAACAAAAGGTTAACCCTAAATGGATAAAACCAGGTTAAACATAAATAAGGTGTGATATTGGATAAGGGCTGAAACAATTAAATGTTCCCCTAGTTTTTGGTAGAAAGGGGCCTAGAATTAATTTCAAAAGTTATTAATGACTAGGTAATACAGGGAGACTACACGTTAAATCTGAATATAGTGCCTATTCAAAGTATACTTGTGACATTGTAATCTCACCTTTAGTGCATATTCAATTCCATTATGGTTTAAAGGGAGTTTTATTTTATTTTCAACCCCCGTAAAAACAGTTACGCTTTGTGAAAATCAGTACGTGGAACGGACCAAAGAAAATAATTAACCTTTACTAACGCGACGCACAGGGAAATAGAAAACTGTACCTAAAATGAGTCACCCATCCACGAACAGTGACTGTCCACAATGCTTAGCAAGAATTATCCTTTGTTATCCAGTTTTCTAGTGTTACATTATATTTTCATACTTTTTAAATAATATCTCACTCTTTATTCAACATGAAAGAAACAAAAATAAAATTAAAATAGCGAATATAATTTGCAAATTTGAAAACAAAGTGTTAAATTTCTGTTACATAAATGAAATCTAAATGTAAACCAAGTTACATGAGTATAATATACAGCTTTGTTAAAAATAACGTTTTATATTTTAAAAATTATACTAAAAACAAAATCTGGTGTGAAACACTCACGACTTTCTCTTGCCAATGTAAATTATGAAAAATTATTTTTAACATACTTTACTTCAAAATTTAGCTCATTTTATTCTGCGTTGACCCTTAATAGCCCTGTATTTTTAATGTTGTTTAAAAATTGCCATATTGAAGTTGGAAGACAAAAAGACCCGGTTTTTTTTGCTACCGCAATAAATTCCATGTGTTTAGAGGCGTGTAACTCTATAATTATTTGACTATAAAGTTCGAAATTTTATCACAACAAAGACAATAATTATATTATTACAGCGTGAACGAAACTTCAATTTCGTACGTTATATAAATTTTAATTTATTAACAATATTCTGTACCCTTGATATCTCGGTAACCGCTTAATAGTTCGGTACGGGCAAACTATCGTTTTATTCAGCGTGAAAAACTTAGTACAAAATATGTTAATAACATGAAATATTGATTTCAATATTAAATAAATCGATATGGAAATTTTTAAACAACATTAAAAATATAGGATTATTAAGGATCAACGCAAAATAAAATGAGCTAAATTTTTATGTACAGTATGTTGAAATCCGACTTATACTTTTGGAGATGCAAGGGTTCAAACTCGGGTGTCCATCATTAGAAACCAATAGTAGGTTAATTCATGAGTAAACAATAGACTACAGAACCTCTGTAGTAATCAAAAATAGAACGGAATCACACTAATTGACGTTAAAATAGGCTCTGTAGAAAAAAAAACGCTTGAAATAAATGTTGTCGAGTTTTTAATATTCTATAACACATTTTGGGATTCCTCAACACGATTTTCAATGAGGTACCTAACCACATTTTTTCTTAGTTAGTGTTATAATAATGTTACCGTAAATTTGGTTTATTATTGTGCTATTAAATTAGTTTAATTTGAAAATGTATTGTGTGTGGATAAGTAATTAACTTATTTTATTGTTTCAAAAACCAATGTAAAATTTGTAACTTGGGAATTATGTGTGTATAAAAAAGAAAAATTCAGAACACTTTTGTTGTGAAATGCTTACTAAGGCCGTACACTTAAAAATAATCGATTTTTTACGGATTTTTAGTCTATGAAAAAATACAGAAAATCACTAATTGTCACTAAACTAAGTGTTGTAGCCTACAAAAAAATGATTGAAATAAAAGTTGTAGGTTTTTAATTTTTCTACAATGATTATTATACTTTTTTGCTACAGATTGAATATTATTAAGGCTGCAATTTTAAAAGAAACATTTTTACCAAGAGAAGGCAGGCCCTCAAGAATTTCAGCACACATGGCGCTTATTCTATCTTGTAAAGCATAAAAAATGCAGTAAATGAGGCGATTTTAAAAAATATCGTGACCGATATTGATGAAAATGTTCGTGTCGGGTTCCGTAGTAGATACTTATTTTTAAGCTTCAACTTCGTACTATTCCGTTCTTGAGATACTTTGGGCACACACACACACACACGCACGCACGCACGCACGCGCGCACACACACACACACACACACACACAAATTGCTAAAAACAGTTTTTTGGGTTCAGGGAGCCTGAAAACGTGTATAACCGGTGAAAACTCGATATCAAAAAATCTACATGAAAACAATATTTATATTATCTTTCCTATTCATATTAATAGGGCAAGAGAAAGTACAAAGGTCTGCCTGGTGTACACATTGTATTTACGTATTTTTAGGTAAATGGTAATATTGTTAAATAAATTAATAAATAAGATTATTGCTATTGTTAATTAAGTTAGTTAAAGGTTTACGTTTTTGTAATTTTACTTAAGTAACTCGATTGTAATTTTTTAGTAATACAACTTAAATAATTAATTCTAATTAATCATGACAATAAGTACCTAATTGTTATAAGTTTAAAGAAATATTGTTTATTATTTATTACACCCAGATCCCAAACAAACCTAAGTTTAGTGTGACAATATATATAAGTAGTGTAATTGTAATGGAACGACTTCAAGAAAACCGAAATAAGTTTGATTACATTTAGGTTTTGTTACATGAAATTTTGAGGTCGTAAAATTTTCTCACTGGAAAATTTTCCCATTACACAGCAATTTATGTTTTGCTCTTTAAAAGAGAAGTAACTGTTTTTACAGAAGAGACGAAACTGTTTTGTAAGCAGTTAAACAAGAAGTGTGTGTCAAGTCGTTTTTTCCTTTTTTGCAATCAAGTAGGTTTGCGTAAACTTTTTGCCGATCTGTCACGCCTACAGCGATGAGTTGATTGATAAAACAACTCGCTCTAACTTTGTAAATTGAGAACAACAATAATTGTTAACATTGTAAAAAGGAGTAAAACAATGAAAGAAGAGGTACAATCCCAAGAAATACAATACGAGAAATAATATAATGTGAGATGCGGTTATTATTTAAAAAAAAAATTGAGATCATTTTTATCTAAGAATCACTTGACATAAGTAAAAAACATATATTGAAAAAACATATATTAGAAACCAATACAGCTTCCAAAAAATGTGTTTCCTCCCACAACTGTAGCCTGTGTGAAAACAGTGGCGGACTTAGCATCAAATTTGGGGGTGTCACTACCAGGGGCCTAGAAATATGGAATACCCCCAAGATTTCAGGGGTCCGCGGGTCCTCCCCGGGAAAAAAATTAAAAGTACACACCTTAAAAACATGTTTTTGCGCATTTCTGAGCCTAAAATTTTCAATTTTCATACTGTTACAATTTGCCCAAAACGGGCAGGTGGAGTGTTAAATTAATTGCACTCGATCTGTTGGTTCCAGGGCAACAAAAAATAGTTCTGTTTCTTATCACATGGTCAGCCAATTATATGACTGAAGTATTTAAAAACAGACGAGATAGAGGTGTAAAAACACTAGTCAGAGTTATCGCTTATGAGAATTATAAATTTCACTACACAGCCAGACCCTGTGGTGAATGAAATGAAGTTGTCATTTGCAAGGTAGAAATTAGGTGCTTTTTGGAAGGGCCTAGCATGCTGATAAGCATACTATCTTTACTCAGTAAGGACGGCAATTGTAAACCACCTCACTCCTTATTTTTACTTAGTAAAGCTTTAGAGGTTCAAACCAGCCTTTCGGCTGCTGACCAAAATAACTGTTACAACAGACAAAATGGAACAATTTTAGACATTTAAGAAATTCTACAATGATGAATAGAATACTACTGCTAACTTGACATTATTATCTTATGATAAAAAAAAATTAGTAAATGAGGCGATTTAAAAAAAATTTAGAAGCCGTTTTTGAGAAAATCGCAAAAAGTGAAAAATGACACGAATAAACTATTTCTTCCGGTTGAGCTATTTGTATGAACATGTTCGTGTCGAATCCTTTAAAAGGTCTTAACTTCAGATTTAGGTTTCAACTTCGTACAATGTTCCGTTCTTAAGATATTTTGTTCACACACACACACGCACGTACGCACGCACGCGCGCACACACACACACACACACACACACACACACACCAATCGCTAAAAACGTGTATTTTGGGTTCAGGGGGTCTGAAAACGTGTAGATCCAGTGAAAACTCGATTTCAAAATATCGACATGAAAACGATATTTTCCTTCCTATATATTCATTTAGGCAAGAGAAAGTAAAATTAGGTTTAATAAATATTTTGAACTAACATTTTAGTATTCTTATACTAATGTCAAACTCACATTAATTGCACAGAAAAGAATTTGCAAGTTTAAGAAAATATTTTATACAAGAGAGAAAATGTGTAAAATGTAGAAGCAAAATATACTCCCATCAGTTCTCTTTACTGTCACTCTGTTTGTATTTTATACTTCTGTTCTTGTTTGTTTACAGTAAGGAGACAGTAAAGACAAGTTGGAACACACAATGTTGTTCTCATGGTAACAGATCAGAACTATGGTATAAAGTATAAAAGGGAGAATGTATGAGTGAAGGGAGAAAAAGAACTGATGAAAAAAGACAGAGAATCTCCCACGATGATATTTTAAAAAGAAATTCCATTTGTATAAGCATGCTCATAAAAATAAAGCAAAGCTAAAATAAATGCTTCTTACGAGGAAAAAACTGCCATGGAAACAACTTTCTATTATGACTTTTCATAAAGGAAAACTAAAGAAAAAAAACCCAGAACAATACAATGAAATTTATAGAATAATAATGTGTAATTTATTAAGTCTTTTCCTTTTAAATGTCGTAACTTTTAAATTAATACTGTAACAAAAATGCAACGAGAAAATATAAACAACAAAAATTATTTATGAAAGAGAAACTCATGGTATAGGGTTATGTACAGCTAACCAACAAGACTTTTTTACTTTACTGCTAACACAAAATGAGTAGGTGTTCTAGTTTCAATACATAACTCGCTGTCCGAAAGATTTTTACTTTCTCTTGCCCCGTATAAAATATAGGTAAAAAAAGTTATACTTTCATTTCGATGTTCTGAAATCGAATTTTTATCGGAAATACACATTTTCAGGACACCTGAGCCCTAAAACCAAAAAAATATGGTTTTCCCGATCAGTCTGTGTATAGACTATATGTGTGTGAACATATAACTCTAACCGGAAAATTATACGAAGTTGAAACTTGGAACTTAAGTTAGGTGCTGTAACACTTATTCTTCGTCGTTACATTTTATTTTAAAATTTTTTGTCCAGATCTGCTTCGCCGGTAATGTTTCTCTTACCTCGAGAGGTGGCGGTTACTAGCGGTTCTTTTTCGAACTGGCGTAGGCAGTCAGCTGTTGGGCTACTGCTACTGCCGTGTATCGTGACTAGTCTAGTCTGTTCTATAGTTGTTTGGTGCGTTGTACGTTATATAATGCTTTAGTAAAATTATTAATTTTCTCAGTTTTTGGTTAAAACTTGAGACCTTACGTTTACCCAATTATGGTAAGTAATTTTGGTTTTCGTTTTAGCAAGCAAAGCAAACAACTGGAAACTCTATACAGCAGTAAATTTTTGTGTAAATGAAAATGTAAAATGGCCGTGGCACCATGCTTTGGTTAATACGTCTCCATTTAATTTTATTTTTAATTGCTTATTTTGTCAAGTGTAAAATGGTTTACATTCAGTTTTCTTATGTATTCGTTTAAAAATTATTTATTATTATCTACTTGGTTAATTCGTTAATATTATTTTTTTATCGTTTTACCTTATAAAAAGTGTCTGATTTGCTTGCGTTACTTTGTAAAAACAAATTTATCACTAATGTAACTTATTTTGTGAATTATTTTTCTAAATTTATTTAACTTAAATTTCTTTATCTTGTTTTGGCTTTGATTATGGATTCATTGCCCTATTGTGAAAATTTGGTTATGCGTAAGATTTCTAATCTTACTTGAATTTTGGTTAAAGGGTTCAAGTCAACTCCGAGTTCTATTTCGAGTCCAGATACAAGTTTAAAGTTGGAATGAGGGAAATCTGTCGATCTTAATTTAAACTACTTATACGCCAACCCGAATATGGAATTTCGGGAATATTTTGATGATGCTTGACGAATTCAAATGCTGATCTTGTTATGCCGATAATCTGAAACTTAGTGATTCCTGCCCAGTGATGTAATTCTGCACCGACGTGTAAGGTTTGGAAACCCTTTTTTTTAAGGGATCTCGTCATTTATGTTTTGGAGAAACACCGGTATGTTAACCTTTATTTATTTTATATAACTAAATCAACCTCGTTTTTAAAATGTGTCCACATCATGTTGGTTCTGGACAGACGACACAATTCGACCAGTCATAATCAGCTCAATTTGCGGCGTATTTTAACAAATATCTACAAAATTAAAAATTTTTATGAAAATGTATATTTTATGGTTTTCCGATACTAATTTTGCTTGGACTTTCGGACCATTCGATATCCTTTGAAGTAAATGTATTCTTTTTTTGGTTGAACCACTAAAAGTGAAAAAAAAAAAAAAAAATTGAACTTTTAAAATTTAAAATCTTGGTATTATGTCTGTAATGTTAATTCTGATTTTCTTATCTTTTTGCTAATCGCTTAATATGATCTTGTGAATCCTAATTGTGTTAAATTCGTTTTTTGTTTTGGCTACTGGCAATTATAACGGTTATTACATTATGTATGTAGTTACTTAAGGTGTCAAGTACTTTTAAATATTCTACTATAAAAGGGTACCCGTTCTATATTTTTTTGAATCTGAATTAAACAGCTAACGTTGGCTTAGGTAGTATTAACGTTATTATAAAATAAAATTTAATGAAATTTAGTAACAAAACAAAATTTAAAACTATTTATTAAATATAAATTTCACAAATTTGTAAAATAGATATTTTTTTGGTTATACTTATACAACCAGTCTGATTTAATTTAAATTTGTTTCTTGATACTGTGGTAAATGATATATCTTGAGAAGAGAACTAATTTAACCGATTTGAATTAATATATTATGCTGTTAACTGTGTATTTTGTCTTTGACTTCATTTATGCAACAACAACCACCTTTCTTTGTTCCCTTTTGGCCAAACTGGTCTGTGTGGGTGAAGTTACCTCTACAGGCGAGAAAAGGGGTAACAAAATGGTACCAGAGCGTGCTGTTTTTTTTTGTGAATGATTTGGTCCAGATTTCTGATCACTGTCCTTTGCGACAGCTTTCGTTTCGAGGTGTTTATGTACTTGTGTGTAGTACACACAAAATTATCTATTGTTAACTGGAATGTTGTTGTTGTGTATATTGAGGTTTAATTAAAACTTGTATTTTTTTGCAGCTGTGTTAGGGTTTTCCAGTGTTTGTATGCTTTTCCATTTTTACTTTGTTTTGGTAGGTTTATTAATTCTGTTAATAATTCATATTAACTATCATGGGGTCAGCTGTTGCATATGTTTACATCGATTGTTTTGTGAAGGTTGTTCTGTTTTGAATTGTGTAAGGGTGTCCATGTGTTGAGATGTCTATGTGTTGGAATCGACATCGAGACAGGTCATCGCCTGGAATTGGATACCGGCAGCTGATGGTAAACTTGTTCTACCGTAGTAAGTTGTAATGTTGTCGACCTTGATCTTATTTTACTTTGTAGATCCGATAGTAAATTGTCGTCCCTTTACTTCTATTTTTGACGGTCTTGTTGGTGCCTTTTGTACTATGTGTGTGTGTGTGTGTGTGTGTGTGTGTGTGTGTGTGTGTGTGTGTGTGCAGTGCTCACCTAGTTTATTTCGATTCGTCTAGCTACGCTTATGTTGTGTTATTACCTGATGACTGTTTTTGGTAACTGTTGTTTTATTGTCGCTAAATTTTTTTTCAGTGTTCCTGATAAATTTTTTTGGAGTTTTGATGTTAGCGATTTCTTATGATGTTTCAGATTTTTTTGGGTGGGTCGCTAATGTTTCTGCTTGCTCATCTTTGTAGTCACTGTTTATTAAATTTTTTTTGAAAATGTTTATCTTTGATTTGATGTAAATGGTAAATTTTTTTGACAATTTGATTCTATTATGTGCTTGCTGGTTGGTGTAAATTTTAATATTCCTTTTCAGGTGTTACGATGATGTTGTTTGTTCCTGTTTTGGTCGAACAAGCACCAAGTCAGTGTGGTTGATTGGTGTCGTTGTTCTGTGTCGTGTCAGTTTGTTGGTGGTCGTGTTTCTTCTGTTTTGGTCCTGTCGTGCAATTTTTAGTTTTACTTTCTGCTTTCTGTTAGTTGCCTTAGGTCGTGGTCCGGTGGCTTAGTTGGATGTGTCGCCATGTGCGAGTTGTTGTTTTTTTTCCCTGTCTGTTGGTGACCTCTGTGGTCGACCAACACCCTCCCTTGGTAAGTCTTTGTGACTCCCTCCCACCTCCTCTTTGATATGTCTTTATGACTTCCCTCCCGACCTCACGCGGTCTTGGGTTCGAATCCCACTCGGGCATGGCATTTTTTCATACGTTACAAAAAATTCATTTCATCCTTCACCGTCTGCATTAGCAGCTATTTGCAAAACAGTCGGACGTTAAACAAAAAAAAAAAAAAAAAAAAAAAAAAAAAAAATTCCCTCCCTTTTCCCCTTTATCCCTCTTCGTCCACCTGGTACCCCTTTCTGTTTGTTGGCCTTGTTGCTTTAGTTATGTCTTTTCTTGGCTGTTAGCTGCTTTTCCTTTCAGGCGTTGCACGAGCCACCCCTTCTGTTTTGTGATCGCCACTCCTGGTATGGCGGTTGTGCCGTGTTGTGGTCGATGGTTTTGTTGCGTGTTGGTGAAAGTTTGAGGATCACCCTTTCATTTCCCGGCTTTTCTCTTCCCCCTCGCCCCTTCCCGAAACTTTACCCTCCCCTTACCCCTTTTCCCTTGAATTGGTTGCCCCTCGTGGGTGTTTTGGTTCCCTTAGGTTGTCCGTGTTCCCGACACCTAATCCCCTTGTTTACCCTTTACCCTTTGTTTTTTTGAACGAGTTAGGGAGGCGTCCTTAACTTCTCCCGGTGTTGTTGGTCTGTTGCCTTGTGCATCCAACGTTCGGGTGTTTCGAGGTTTTGTCCTCGGACCCCGCTACGCTTCGGCGTTTCTGTGCTTTGTGCGTGTGTAGTCTTTGACTAATTATGTTTTTGTTTTTTTGGTTTCGGGGCTCTTTCGGCTTTGTCTTTGCTGTTGTGTGATATCCGGGGTTGTTGTATGGGCGGCAACTTCCGGTATCATCGTTGCGTTGTGGAGAGGGGTACTTGAGGTGCTTTCCTTTGTTGGGCGGTGTCCTTGAATGCTGCTTCTCGGAGAGGAGTGTCGCGGTGCCTCCCCTTAGTTGGGTGGGTGCCTCCGATACTGCTTCTCGGAGGGAGGCTTCGGAGTGTCTTCCCTTTGTTGGGCGGAGATTTCGATGCCTGCTCTCGTGGGTCGTTGGTGCTTCCGGGTCTCCATGCTTCTTTCCTTAACTGGGCGGATAGTAGTGGGGGGGCGGTGGTACTGGCGCACTCAAAATTTTTTTCGGTTTTGTCAAATGCTGTTAGTCACTGTTTTGGAAATTGTGGTCTTTGAACTGTAAGTTATCGTCATGGTTCCTCTTGGCTTGGCCAAACAAAGCCAGTTCTTGGTTTTGTTTGCCCTTGGCGGGGGGAGTTTGTAACACTTATTCTTCGTCGTTACATTTTATTTTAAAATTTTTTGTCCAGATCTGCTTCGCCGGTAATGTTTCTCTTACCTCGAGAGGTGGCGGTTACTAGCGGTTCTTTTTCGAACTGGCGTAGGCAGTCAGCTGTTGGGCTACTGCTACTGCCGTGTATCGTGACTAGTCTAGTCTGTTCTATAGGTGTTTGGTGCGTTGTACGTTATATAATGCTTTAGTAAAATTATTAATTTTCTCAGTTTTTGGTTAAAACTTGAGACCTTACGTTTACCCAATTATGGTAAGTAATTTTGGTTTTCGTTTTAGCAAGCAAAGCAAACAACTGGAAACTCTATACAGCAGTAAATTTTTGTGTAAATGAAAATGTAAAATGGGCGTGGCACCATGCTTTGGTTAATACGTCTCCATTTAATTTTATTTTTAATTGCTTATTTTGTCAAGTGTAAAATGGTTTACATTCAGTTTTCTTATGTATTCGTTTAAAAATTATTTATTATTATCTACTTGGTTAATTCGTTAATATTATTTTTTTATCGTTTTACCTTATAAAAAGTGTCTGATTTGCTTGCGTTACTTTGTAAAAACAAATTTATCACTAATGTAACTTATTTTGTGAATTATTTTTCTAAATTTATTTAACTTAAATTTCTTTATCTTGTTTTGGCTTTGATTATGGATTCATTGCCCTATTGTGAAAATTTGGTTATGCGTAAGATTTCTAATCTTACTTGAATTTTGGTTAAAGGGTTCAAGTCAACTCCGAGTTCTATTTCGAGTCCAGATACAAGTTTAAAGTTGGAATGAGGGAAATCTGTCGATCTTAATTTAAACTACTTATACGCCAACCCGAATATGGAATTTCGGGAATATTTTGATGATGCTTGACGAATTCAAATGCTGATCTTGTTATGCCGATAATCTGAAACTTAGTGATTCCTGCCCAGTGATGTAATTCTGCACCGACGTGTAAGGTTTGGAAACCCTTTTTTTTAAGGGATCTCGTCATTTATGTTTTGGAGAAACACCGGTATGTTAACCTTTATTTATTTTATATAACTAAATCAACCTCGTTTTTAAAATGTGTCCACATCATGTTGGTTCTGGACAGACGACACAATTCGACCAGTCATAATCAGCTCAATTTGCGGCGTATTTTAACAAATATCTACAAAATTAAAAATTTTTATGAAAATGTATATTTTATGGTTTTCCGATACTAATTTTGCTTGGACTTTCGGACCATTCGATATCCTTTGAAGTAAATGTATTCTTTTTTTGGTTGAACCACTAAAAGTGAAAAAAAAAAAAAAAATTGAACTTTTAAAATTTAAAATCTTGGTATTATGTCTGTAATGTTAATTCTGATTTTCTTATCTTTTTGCTAATCGCTTAATATGATCTTGTGAATCCTAATTGTGTTAAATTCGTTTTTTGTTTTGGCTACTGGCAATTATAACGGTTATTACATTATGTATGTAGTTACTTACGGTGTCAAGTACTTTTAAATATTCTACTATAAAAGGGTACCCGTTCTATATTTTTTTGAATCTGAATTAAACAGCTAACGTTGGCTTAGGTAGTATTAACGTTATTATAAAATAAAATTTAATGAAATTTAGTAACAAAACAAAATTTAAAACTATTTATTAAATATAAATTTCACAAATTTGTAAAATAGATATTTTTTTGGTTATACTTATACAACCAGTCTGATTTAATTTAAATTTGTTTCTTGATACTGTGGTAAATGATATATCTTGAGAAGAGAACTAATTTAACCGATTTGAATTAATATATTATGCTGTTAACTGTGTATTTTGTCTTTGACTTCATTTATGCAACAACAACCACCTTTCTTTGTTCCCTTTTGGC